>JACEOJ010003492.1:0-12989 GCA_013761285.1 Campoletis sonorensis | reverse complement strand
TTATCAACATTACTATTATTCACCCTCGTAAAACTCGGTCATCACACTATGGCTATTTTTTTCTTGCATAAATAAAATATTCATTATATCATCGGTTTGCTACAGGGAATTTGTATAATTATTCCGATATTTTTTACAAAAAACAATGAAATCCCGGGGAAAAACTTTAAAAAAGTAGAAAAAGGGCGCCAAGTATAAAAAGTCGCACCTTAATTATAACATGATCAGTCTATGTTCCCTTCAAAAAGGTACCCTTCAAAAAAATCAATCTCTATTTATATGTAAAACCCTCTCATTCTTCGAATAACCCTTGCGCCAATTCTCAAAACAACATTAATACAATAAAATTTCAATGGAAAAAATAAAATTGAAACGGAGAAGGAAAAAAATTTCGAAAAAAAATTTATACAAAAAATTTAACTGAAAAAAATTAAATTGAAAAAAATTAAATTGAAAAAAATAAAAAAAATCGAAAAAAAAAGAAAAAAAAAATTTCGAAGCACTTGGCGAGTTTGTTCGCATAACTTAGATCACATTATGTATTATCCATTACTCCAAACTCGCCAAGGGCTTCGAAATTTTTTTTTCTTTTTTTTTCGATTTTTTTTTTTTTTTCAATTCAATTTTTTTCAATTTAATTTTTTTCAGTTAAATTTTTTGTATAAATTTTTTTTCGAAATTTTTTTCCTTCTCCGTTTCAATTTTATTTTTTCCATTGAAATTTTATTGTATTAATGTTGTTTTGAGAATTGGCGCAAGGGTTATTCGAAGAATGAGAGGGTTTTACATATAAATAGAGATTGATTTTTTTGAAGGGTACCTTTTTGAAGGGAACATAGACTGATCATGTTATAATTAAGGTGCGACTTTTTATACTTGGCGCCCTTTTTTTACTTTTTCAAAGTTTATACCTATACCATGAATGAATTTTCATTTTCATTTTATGCTTAATTCATTATTTTCTGCTTAAAAGCATAATTCTAATGTCCAATTCTAATTTTGACACTCTGTTCTTTATTCAATTTATGGCAAGATTGAATCGAGTCTGTTCCCTTGTTCTTTTTTCTAGGATAAGTGAAGTGTATATTGTCCACAGAATACATTTTTACATTGAAATATTTAATGGCAAAGGTGATTCGGTTTTTGAAAACTTTGGCAACCAATATACTATTGAACTTGATCAAAGAATATAGAAAAAGATATACTCACACTAAACAATGAAATTTCGTGACAATCATCTGCGCAGAAAATAGCATCGCCGTTGCACTTCATCAACCAACTATTATCTCTTATGTTGAAGAGAAAATAATTTTAATTTATTCATTAAGAATAGTAAAGGGCCGACTGCGGCAGCTTCGGCAGTTTCTGACAGACCATGTGGACAAAGCGAAGAAACTCAATAAAGTTTACTACACCCTGCGGTGCCTTCGATATAGTAAAAAATGGCATAAACTTTCGTTGCGTCTCAGCGATGAGAATCTTAACATTATTAGAGAAAACATGCCCGAAAGGCTCAAATTGAAACTGGGAGAAACATTTATAGTTATTCTGCCACAATGCGCAGTGGAGAATTTAAGGAATATACAATATCCACAATTTTCCCTCGTAATTGAATTTTCACCAAAATCTTGCGCAGGCCTGACCGCGTAATCCCATGACATTTTTTGATATTTTGATCTATAAACTTGTTGGTGAAGATGATCCTTAATATAATGCTCATATATAATCAGCGGAACCTCAGCTGATTGCAGAAAGCTGCAGTGAAATGCTTAAAAGAAAAAGCAATATGCGGAAGAGACAATAGTTTTGATGTATTCATTAAGAATAGTAAATGGTCCATTGCGTCATCTTTGGCAGTTTCATTCAAACCTAATGGACAAAGCGAACTCAATTCATTTTACTACAGCCTGCGGTGTCTTCGCAATAGAGAAAAATTTTGACACAATCTTTTATTGCATCTCAGCGATAAGAATTTTAATGCTATGAGAAGAAACATTGCCGAGAGAATGAAGTTGATACTGTATAAAAACATTTATAGCAATTCTGCTACAATGCACACACTACAGAATTGAAGAAATATTCAATGTCTTGATTTTTTTGTCATAATTGAGGTTTCACTCGAATCTTGCGCAAGCCTGACCGAGTCATGCCGTCATATTATTGCTGACATTTTGATGTATAAACTTGTTGGCGAACATTTTCCTCGAATACAACGTTCATATAACCAGCGAAACTCCAGTTGATGAGAAAAGCTGCATTGGAATGCCTAAAAGGAAAAGCGTAAGAAGGTAGCCCAGCGTGTAGAATATTGGGAGTTTGCTGTTTGATTCGTAGACCGCAACTGCGAAAAGTATTGAAAATCATGATTCCACAAGAATAGTCACATGTCAATTTTTGAAAATAAACATTTCATCAACACTCCTTCTTTTCACAAGTTTTTATTAATGAAAAAGATACATCAAAATGTATCTACCAAAGTAACTACTCTCATCACGCACATGATCACTTATGAGAAAAAAATGTCTCTTGATTTGGGACACGAATATGAGAAACATGCTTGAAAAAAAACTCGTCGCGTTCCACGATCTAAACATCAACACCATTGCTTTGAAAGTTCACACATTTTTAGAACGCCTGTCACTGAATTTTTCAGGTTATGTCGCGATGTATTTTCTAGAACTCATTCCGACTTGACGAATTCACGACTTCATTGGAGTTATTTTATTTTATCACAAATCATAAGCGAATAAAACACGTTTTCGTTATTCATTCGACTTCAAAATAACTTTTTTTTACGCTTTTGCATTCGTGTTTGCACTTTTCGTTTGTTGACACTTAAATATAAAGTTGCGACTTATAGCAGCTGACACATCAGCAAAATGCCTATCACTCATTGAACCACCCAAACTCGCGACTTCATTCGTATTTTTTTATTAACCGAGTACCGAAATAAAGCATTTTTCTCGAATGGTGAGATATAGCTAATAATCACGGACACTTCGAACTTATTATTTATTAACCGAATAACGAAATATAGATTTTTTTCCGAATTTATAAAAAATCCGTGACGACACGTCCTGCACTTCGCACTATGTCGCTTTGACAGCTGACACATTAGCAATATAGGTATAACCGTCAAACTCTCAAACTTTCCGCTGGATCGGTACAGAGGGAAAAACCAATAGGAACTCGTTACTTTCGTCGCCGAAGACCGGCTTCAGTGAAAATGCGTTTTGATGGGCATCAAAACGCCTTTGATTGCGTCGTCTGCGCGCATATACAGACACACGAAATATTTTACTGTGTTACAATTTTTGCATAATCTTGACAATGTGCAAAGTTTTTTTATCAGCAAATACGCAACTAATCGTGCTGTAATTAGGCGCAATCGAATAGGAATTTCTCAATAAGTCTCGATGTGAATTTTGGAATGATCAGGAATTACGAAACTCAAGAGATAAGGAATGTCTCCTCAGTTTCGTAAATCGGGAAAATGACTTTAAGTTTTTACCCCCACCACCGAAAATTGCTTCATTCAGAGAAAATGAACTCTGGCGAGCCTTAGGTCAGCAGACGACAGAGCTGTCAAATGTACTTGTCCCGAGACTCTGCCGAGTCTCTTGATAACCGTCCGACGTTCAAATTTTCCAGTCGATCGGTACAGAGTGAAGACGAGGCAATTGTGACCAATCGGAACTCGATGCTTTTGTCGCCGACGAACGACTTTGGTGGAAATGGGTTTTGAATAAATGGACATCTAAACACCTTTGATTGTGTCGTCTGCGGGCAAATACAAATAAACGAAATCCCTTTTAACGTGTGGGAATTTCTGCATAATCTTGACCCTTTGCAAAGTTTTTTCGCAGAAAAAACGACATCAATCGTGCTGATTTAAGGCTCAATCGAATTTTTTTTCATAATTAGTATCCAGTTCAATTTTTAAGTCATCGTCTGTCTCCTGAGCTTCGTAATTCGAGAAAATGACCTCCAGTTTTTACCCCCACTCCCTGCTGATGCTAATATCGCCGGGAACGGCTTTGGTGAAAATGGGTTTCGATGGAAATCAAAACGCCTTCGATTGTATGATCTGCTGCGTGCAAATACAGACACACCAAATCCTTCAATGATTTGGAATTTTCGCATAATCTGGACCTTGTGCATAGTTTTTTCTCAGGAAATACGCAATTAATCGTGGTGTAGTTAGGTTCAATCGAACGGGAATTTCTTAACTAGTTGTCTCCAGTTCACTTTTGAAATTTATCACGTGTCTCCTGAAGTTCGATCGTAATTCGACAAAATGACTTCCAGTTTTTACCCCCACCACCGCGAATCGTTTTATTTAGAGATATTATACTCGGATGAGCCTTGGACCAGCAAACGGCAGACTGAGCTGTCAAATATACTTGTCCCGAGACTCCATTGTTTCTTGATTTTTTATTCGATTGGTAATTGTTTGTTAATCAAAGTTAGCTATATGGCTGACCCTTTCGAACCTATTTTCACAAAAGATTAAGGATTCGTTTGCGAAGCCTTGGGCAACTTTAGGAAGCCTTAAAAAAATGAAAAAAAATGATTAGGAAAATACTTAATACTATTTTACTAATTAATTTTGATTATTGTAAGTATTATAGGTTGGCTAAATCAAAATAAATGAATAATTCCGTAACTGCTGGTTATTTGGCGAAAAAGGGACCATTGACGGAAAAATTGTACACGAAATGAAAAAAATGGCGTATAACAAAACTATGTACTTAATCTTATCTCGCAAATAACAATCTGGGGTATTAAAATCATGTACTAAATATGAATTATCGATAGAGAACTGCAAGTTATTATAATTTGAAGCGAACTTCTCTTTTATTTGCAACGACAAGTCGCTTCATGTGAAATACGCGTCTTAGAACACGAAAACGTGTTTGCGCGCGTTCGCGGGGTTGCAAAAGGGACGAGTTAATAGGGATGACTATCTAGCCCATGCGGACACAATTACAAAATAATTTATCAGCGCTCACTGCGCAATATCAAAAAGGCTTTTAAACTTACC
Source organism: Campoletis sonorensis (assembly GCA_013761285.1). Lineage (NCBI taxonomy): Eukaryota > Metazoa > Arthropoda > Insecta > Hymenoptera > Ichneumonidae > Campoletis > Campoletis sonorensis. Next base: position 7,945 of record JACEOJ010003492.1, on the reverse strand, counting down.
GTTTGGCTGTCCTGACCTGTCCTGCGTTCCTCTCGTGGGTAGAATAAAGGCACAGCAAGGCGTCGTCGTAAAAATTGAAACAACAATTTATTCTCTCGATCGTTTGCACCGCCGCGTACAATTCGTGCGCTTAACTGCGCTTTAAGTTACAAAAAATGGTCTCTTCGTTTAATACAATATAAAATCAATGGTCTATCTTCTCGCTCTACGTAGTTATAATCAGTTCTCTCTACGGAGGTCTATTCTATTCCCTGGTCTAAACGCTTCTCTTCCCTATCGATTTCCGCATCGATCGCGTGCTCGGGGAAATTCCCAAAATCGATGGTGGGGTTACTGGAGTGCGCGAGATCCCTGCGCCCTACGCGTATTACGGGCCTTGGCCCCTGTCGCTGTGTCGCGCTTCTCGGCGTGTAATCGCGGATCTCGGCGTCTCATGAAAATATAAATTAATTGATTAGACATTGCTAAAGAAGCAAATGTCCAACCAAGACAATCGCCCTATTTTGCGCAAGCCGTAAAAGGCGCAGCAGCGTGTTGTATAAAAAGAAAACAAGTGACCGTTCGTCACAAATTATGTACCAGATTCTGATTCCCGAATAAATTTCAGGGTGTTGAAGGTATGTACAATATTCGATTTCCCGTTGTACAAATTGAAGTACCTCAAGTCGTACACTAAATTCCCATTTCCGAATCAAAATTTACGGTACATAAATATATGTACTAAATTTCAGATCCTGAATCAAGATTAAAAATAGTTAAAATAATGGGGAAAATTTGCAAAACATATTTTGCGATTGGAATGATGTACTGAATTTCCGATCTCGAATTGGATTTTAAAGTCATTCAAATTATATACCAAATACCAGTCCACCAACAGAAATTTGGGGTACTGAAATTATTTTCCTTATTTGGATTTCTCTTTTTATAAATTTGGAGTATTCCGAATTATTAACTAAATTTCAATTCCTGAATGGAAATCACAAGTATTTGCATTATGCAGCGAATGAAAAATCGCAAATTTCAATTGAGTACTGAACTAATCACTCATTTGACATACTACTAATTTTACTAACTAATTAAAAATCCAAATTTTACTAATATTTTAACTATAATTAAAAATCCAAATTTCAATTCGAGTATTTTTGAATACTCGAATTGAAATTAGCGAATCAATCTGCAAAAAAATATCCATTTCTCTGATTGAACCAAAAAATATTGAAAATTGTAATTCCTAGAATTGAGGGAAAAAAATTAAATTTTGCTTATATGTATGAAAATTTTGACCGTGAATTTCACTTTCAGAATGAAAATGCAACTTCAATTCGCAACTACAAATAACCGAGCGAAAAGAGACATTCAGCACAGCGGTAGAACGATTTTCAGACGAACTGATTATAAAATTGCCTCAACCGGCTAAAGCAAATCAAAATTTCTGCTTCCACGCAAGCTACCCTTAGCAACACTCTGGGTTCATTTATATCGGAGAACATAAAGGTATCTTATCAGCTTGGATAAATCATGACCGGATGAAAGTCCACATACCATTCTGTAAGACAGCGACGGAGCATGTTTATCAAAACTTTAATATGAGAATTCATTAGATGGTTTGATGAAATCGATGGTTTATGCTATTTTGCTACCTGATGTACCATGTGTATGAATTCTTATTTTCCTTTTATTCATAATTTTATATTTTTTGTTTAAAAACATAATTCTTATATCCGATTTTAATTTTGTCTCAGTTGTTTATTTAATTTATGGTGAGAGTGGAACGAGCCTGCTCCTTGTTTTTTTTTTTTTTTTTTTTTCCAAGGAAAAGTGAAAAGTAGATTGTCCACAGAATACTTTTTTACAATGAAATACTTGACGGCAAAAGTAATTTAATCTTGAATAAAGAATTTACCAAAAGAGTTTACTGTTACCAAACAATGAAAATTCGTATCAATTTTTTGCAGAGAAAACAGTCCTGCCGTTGAGTTTCATCTACCAACCATTATCTCTTATGCGAAAGAGACAATAGTTTTAATGTATTCATTAAGAATAGTAAATGGTCCATTGCGTCAGCTTTGGCAGTTTCATTCAGACCTCATGAACAAAGCGAAGAACCTCAATTCAGTTTACTACAGCCTGCGGTGTCTTCGGAGTAGGGAAAAATTTTGAAACAAACTTTTATTGCATCTCAGCGATAAGAATTTTAATGCTATGAGAAGACACATTGCCGGGAGAATGAAGTTGAAACTGAATGAAAACATTCATAGCAATTCTGGTACAATGCACACTATAGAAATTAAAGGAATATTCAATATCTTAATTTTTTTGTCATAATTGAGGTTTCACTCGAATCTTGCGCAAGCCTGACCGAGTCATGTCGTCATATTATTGCTGACATTTTAATGTATTAAATTGGCGAAGATGTTCCTTGAATACAACGTTCACATAACCAGCGAAACTCCAGTTAATAAGAAAAGCTGCATTGGAATGTCTAAAATGAAAAGCGTAAGAAGGTAGCTTAGCGTGTAGAATATTGAGAGTTTTTTGGTTGATTCGTAGACCGCAACTGAAAAGTATTGAAAATCATGATTCCACAAGAATAGTCACGTGTAAATTTTTGAAAATAAACATTTCAACAACACTTCTTGTTTTTACAAGTTTTTATTAATAAACAAGATACATTTTGGTCACTATAGGCCTCATCACGCACACACTCTCTTTTACGAAAAATATGTCTTCATGTGGGGTAAGAATATGAGGGACACACTTGAAAAAAAAATCTCGTTGGGTTCCGCGATCCAAACATCAACACCATTGATTTGCGAGTTCACACATTTTTAAAACGATTGCCACTGAATCTTTGAGGTTATGTTTCGATGTATTATATAGCACTTAATCTAGCTACACGAATTCGCGGATTTTTTAAAATTATCTAATATTTTTTCACAAATCAATTCATTGAAACACTTTTATGTTAATCACTGAACTTTAAAATATTTTTTTTTTTACGTTTTCGCACTTCTGTTTGTCAACACTTGAATATGAGCTTGCGACTTGTACAGCTGACACATGAGCGAAATTTCTATCACTTATTGAATGGATCACCCAAAATCACGATCTTATACGTATTATTTTAATCGTTCACTGAGTCGAAATAACTTTTTTTCATGTACGTACTTCCGCATTTTCGGTTTGTCAACACTCGAATATAAATTTGCAGCTTTGACAGCTGACACATTAGAGATATAGATATTGCACTTGTGACAGCTGACACTTTAGCGATATAGATAGGAACCGCACTTAACCCCGCACTACACACACTATTACAACACTCGTGACGAGTTCTTGACCTAACACTTTTTCGTCATCCACTGACGTTGACTTTTTTTTTTAACGTCTTCGCACTTTTATTTCGTCGAACCTTGAACCCGAGACTCTGACGAGTCTCTTGAACTCTTTTCCCGATTTCCGATTTTCGAACGTTTCTGTATATTCGCGAGATCAAAGGACACATACATATGAAGACGTATTAGTGTTATTCGTGTTACTCGTAACCAAAACTTTCTGTCAAATGGGAACACAGGGATATGTCGTCAGTCGCGACCAATCAGAAACAAAATAGCCACACGAGCCCTTTCTCTGTGTCATATACATACACGCACGCATACTTCGATCATCGCATACTTTTGCCCGTGCAAAGTTTTTTCTCAGCAATTACGGCATCAATCGGGTTGATTTATGGCTCAATCGAAGGGGGATAACTTAATTAGTCTCCAGTTCAAATTTCAAATCATATGATCACGCCTGGGCTTAGTAATCCAAGGAAGAGTTTCCCCCCACCCTTGAAATCGTTTTATTCAGAGATAATATACTCGGGTGAGCCTCGGGCAAGCAGACGACAGACAGAGCTGTCAAATGTACTTGTCCCGAGACTCTGCCGAGTCTCTTGATAGGTCTCATGAAAATGATGGTTTCTGCTCTTATGCTACCTGATGTACCCTGTGTATGAATTCTTATTTTCACTTTATTCATAATTTTATATTTTCTGTTTAAAAACTGTGACATAACTTTTGGCCACGTCACTCGTACGAATGGTTGTCGACCAGTGGACCGGGTTTACGGTCCTGTATCGGTCTCCACTCGTCGCTACTCCGGCTGGTGCCCTTTTCGGAGACTCATTTGGCGTAGATATAATTACATTTTATTTATTTTACTATTATTATTTTAAGCGCCAATTTCGTTATTTATGTTTTATTGTAACGAACCCCGCTCGAGTCTAGAAATACCGTAGCCGTTCGCAAATTAATTTATTTTAAGTTATTATTAAGTTGACTGCCTTTTGAGATACCGAGAAACGAACTACCTTTTTCCGTTTCCTTCATTAATTGTCGTGGAGTTATTCCGTACTTCGCGCGGCCACACATCGCTCGTTTCTTGCGAGGAAACATCTGTGCCTTTTGCCTTGTTTTGCCGCTTCGTTCTTTGGATGGTTTTCGGCCCCGTCACAACGTTCAAGCCGAGTTCATCGCGGCTTGCTGGTGGACGGCCGGAGGACCACGCTGGTAATGTGGCCATTCGTTGATGCCCCCCGTGGCCTCCTCACTGTAGCAACCTAGAGTTGCACCGTCCATGGCCGTACTCTCCGATCTCACGGTCCGCTTACCCGGCGCCTCGTTCAGGTGGGATTCGGGAATATTCTAGGGGCGGAGGTGCAGTTTTGCCTGGTGGCGTGTGGGCTCACCGCGGCTCGTACTAATCCACGAGTCGCGAGGGAGGCCTCCCCTCCGTCCCGTCATGGACATCGCCCGGATCCCCAAGAGGAAGACATTGGAGGTACGACCCAAAACGTTGGGGTCGAGAATCGGAAGAGGGACGATCAGCGGTAGAACGGAGGAGTTCATTAATTGAGTCGCGTGTCGTCGATCCGATCAATCGGCGTCGCGCGACATTCAAATTCGCCGCGTAACACACGTGTCGCGCCGACAGCCTAGTTCGCGCCTAGAGCGTGCTAGCGCTGCCTCGCATGGGACTTGCGGTGGTGGGGGTAGCGCGAGGACGAGAGTCGAGTGATTTGCGAGCTACGCAAATTCAGTCTTGGTGGGACACCTGACTGGAGTGGTGACGACATTCCTTCTGCCTGCCTGATTGCCTTTGTTTCTTCTGCCTTTTATCAACCACTTCTGCCTGCTGCCATTATTGCCTTGCTGCCGTTGTCAACGTTTTCCTTGCTGCCATCTTCTTCAGGACTTCAAGTTTCTCGGTAAGCCCGTTCCATCTCTTCCGGCCACGATTCGATCGCTTCTTCGACCATTAATTTTATGTTTTCGCGATGTGCGATAATTTCGTTAATTACGAGAGGAAAGCGGGTTGACACTTTTCGGGCGTACGGCCATCCGTCCCCGGTCTTTCCCTCTCGTTTTGTTAGAGTCCTTTTTTTGTCTTAGTCGAAGAAAGCGATCGTTTCGTGATTACGCTGCGTCTCAAGTCAATCTTCCTTGCATCATTTTGTTCGCGTCATTTTCACGGATTTATTCCGATTCATAAAATTGTGTTCAGTTTATTAATATTTAAGTTCGATCTCGATCCCCATTTTCTAATTTTTCGTGCGGTTCCCGATTGTTTGCGTGTGCCTTTGTCCACGCTCGGGAAGCCGCTTTGCCGCGTGGCCTCGAGAGCCAGCTCGCGCGCGTTTGTTGTTGTTGCATCTCTCTCGCTCTCGCCACTTGGCCGCGAAGGCTACGGCGAGGCGTAGAACGTTTGTTTTGATCGGATGGTCGTCGTTATTTCGAAGACTCGAGCTCGGTTCGCGTATTATTATTTTGTGTTCGCACTTGTCGTGCTATTTCGTATTTTATTTTTGATCTCTTAAATTATCGTGACGTATTGCGCAATTCGTGGTAATGCCTTCGACCGGCTACCTTCACCGCGACTGACGATGTTTAATTATGTTCGATTTTGATGTTTGGTTATTTTGCTTTCTTTTGCCTTTCGAGACCATACGATTATTGTCGCGCGATAGGGTGAATTACCTTTTGCCTTTTCGACGTGTTCTGAACTGATTACCTTAACCACGGCGATCTGTTAGCCTGATGACGTATTGCCTTTGCCTTTCGGCGGCTGCGTCACAAGCGAGTCAGTCACCGGGACACAGTCAGGACGACGTTCGATTTAGATACCTTCGCAATTATCTTTTGCCTTTCGGGCGAAGTCGCTTTCGGACTTGCCCGTTGTTCGTTTATGGTCTCGAATACCGGGGCTGGCTGCCTTGGTAACGACCGATCTGGTGTGTTGACCTATTACCTTTGGCCTTACCTTGTTGGCCGTTGCGTCGGACACCGTGCGATCGTCGTTATTGCAGCCCCGATATTTTCCTTTTGTCTCATTTATTGCATCGTCAGGCGTGGTATCGGTCGACGTTATTACTCGCGAAATTATTATTATCTTTTGTACCGGGTCGGCGATAGACCGCCCCGATTTTATTATTAAAACCGCTTTGTAAAATCTCATTTCAATTGTTCTCAATAAATTCTGCTTGTTAAACATTATTTCGTGGTTTCGCGTAAATTGATTTTGTTTCGTATTCTTTGTTACTCGCTCCCTTAAAGAATCACCCCCTCTACCTTTTGTATCTCAGTTGAGCTGAGTAGCCGGACCGCCTCGGTCATCATTGTCTCTCGCATGTCCCGGCCAACCTGCATCAGCGAGGGTGGCGAATCAAAAATCGGCTTTGGCCGGTGGTACTTGGTACCTGGCGCCCAGCCACTCTCGCGGCCGAGGGACATGCGGGGGATGATATGAGCCGAGAAGGGACCCGATGGACCCTTCTGGGAAAATCTACGTTACAAAACATAATCCTCATATCCGATTCTAATTTTGACTCTGTTCTTTATTTAATTTATGGTAAGAGTGAAACGAGTCTGCTTCCTTTTTTTTTTCTCAAGGATAAGTGAAAAGAAGACTGTCCACAGAATACATTTTCACATCGGAATACTTGATGGCAAAAGTAATTTAACCTTAAATAAAGAATTGACTGTTACCAAACAATGAAAATTCGTATCAATAATTTGCAAAGAAAACGGTATTGCCGTTGAGCTTCATCTAACAACCATTTTCTCTTATGCGAAAGGGACAATAGTTTTAATGTATTGCTTAAGAATAGTAAATGGTCCATTGCGTCAGCTTTGGCAGTTTCATTCAAACCTAATGTACAAAGCGAAGAACCTCAATTCAGTTTACTACAGCCTGCGGTGTCTTCGGAGTATGGAAAAATTTTGACACAAACTTTTATTGCATCTCAGCGATAAGAATTTTAATGCTATGAGAAGAAACATGGCCCGGAGGATGGAGGTGATACTGTTGTGACGGTTTTGCCACAAATTCACCAGGAATAATAATAATAAATATTATTCCTGGCTAAAAGAGACACTAAAAATGAAGGGAAATGAAATACAAAAAAAATTAAGTGGGAAGATCGAAATAACAAATTTATTCAATACGAAAAACGAAACAGAAATTTATAAATGTGGGCGCCAGTTAATTCTTTAAAAATTAACAAACAAAAACCAAAAATAATCAAATTTCCGATCTCCAAAATATTAACAATAATAATTCATAAAAAATAATACAAAAGGGGGACTAGCTCTTAAGCATGGGAATGTAACAAAAATACAATTTTTATCTTAAGTGAAAAGCGGGTCCCTGACAACTCAGGCGTCTTATTATACCCGTGAACGAAAAAGCCGTGGTGGGGGAAGAAACTTGGACTCGAATCGTTCGAAGTCCGAACAATGACGCTCTTGATACAACCAAAGAGTTTCGTCGCACAAAATTTATGAAAAATACAAAAATGAACAACGTGATAATTAATTGGGTAATTATCTCAAAATTAATAGCAAAAATAAAGGAGAAATCAAGAGACTCGGTAGAGTCTCGGGACAAGTACATTTGACAGCTC
>JACEOJ010003478.1:0-11691 GCA_013761285.1 Campoletis sonorensis | reverse complement strand
AAAAAAAAAAAACATAGAACGAAGAGTCTGCCCACTCCGCGGTGGGCGGCATTTTATTCGGAATGGATTAAAGTTTGCTTTAAGTGAAAAAAAAAAATATTAAAAATGGCGAACCTTGAGAAAAATGAGATTTTTCTCGAAAAAGTGAAATTTCTTACACATTTTTACATCTGCAAATTTTCTGTATTTTTTTTCAAGAAGTACATTTGAAAATTAAAATTTCCAAAAAAAAACATTCCGATAATTCCTTTTTTGAGAAAGTTATAGCCCTTTGAAATGAAAAAAACCATTTTTTGAAGAATTCATAACTATTTTGGAGTTGGGTAATATTTTTTTTTTAATGTCCTGAGAAATCCTTTCAATGGGGTAGAAAAGGATTTAAAAATTTCAGCAAAATCGAAAGGGGTCGGGTTTAAATTTGGTCGATTTGGCGTGGAATGCCCCATATATATCCGCAAAATCAAAGGACACACACATATGAAGACGTATTAGTGTTATTCCTGTTACTCGTAACCAAAACTTTTCGTCAAATGGGAATACAAGGATATGTCGTCAGTCGCCACCAATCAGAAACAGAATAGCCACACGAGCCCTTCCTCTGTGTCATATGCATACACGCACGCATACTTCGATCATCGCATAATTTTGCCCGTGCAAAGTTTTTTCTCAGCAATAACGGCATCAATCGGGTTGATTTATGGCTCGATCGAAGGGGGATAACTGAATTAGTCTCCTGTTCAAATTTCAAATCATAAGATTACGCCTGGGCTTAGTAATTCAAGAAAGAGTTTCCCCCCACCCTTGAAATCGTTTTATTCAAAGATAATATACTCGGGTGAGCCTCGGGCAAGCAGACGACAGACAGAGCTGTCAAATGTACTTGTCTCGAGACTCTACCGAGTCTCTTGATTCGGTTGCTTCTTCCGATAAGAAAAAAATCGAGTAACTATAGAGAATAGTTTTAGTGAGAATAAACCAAAAAAAAGATTGTGGGATCAATTGGCCGATCAATTTATGTTAATTTTTGTATATAGCTACTCTTAGAATGTCGGTGTTGAAGTATGTATGTGAACTCAAGTGTCGGGTACTCGTGAGTCTTCAACGGCTTGCAATGCCGTAATCACTTCGATTATGTATCCGATTGGTCGATCGAATTTAGTTGTCATGTTGTACACTTCACGCTGGATTAAATACCATATATGATGACTTTCTGGAGGATAACACGCGTTGAAAACATGGAATGCTTTGAAGCATGTGTCGAGTGCTTCCATTGGTACACCATACAAGATCGTGTCTATGGACACGTACTAACTGTCTATATTATCGAGGGATGGTCCTACAACAATTATGTATGGTTATACCGCCAACTTTCGGGCGCTCATCGCTTCGATGCGTCTTTCTGGAACATTAGCTACATGAGCGGCAACCTGTAAACGAAAAATTCTATATAATTATACATCGTTGAATAATATCATAGCGACGATTAACATGTTCGGAGAAAAAAGATATCACAGAAAAAAACTACCCAAAAAAGTACAAAATTCTCAAAAAATTGGCAAAATCGTAAATGATTTACCTTCAGCACTAAAATTTATAATATCAATAATTGGACAAGTGTTCCATTGTCGCTTGAGGATGGAGTATTAAAAAAAAAGCAAAAAATATTGTGACGGGATTTTTTTTATTACGTTAACTTTCGCCAATTTAGGATCACAAAACTTTCCTCCTTTTGATCGTTTATTTTATGCAGTTGTTGGGAAAAATGTTGGGCGCCAGTCGCGAAAGCGACACGATCAAAAGGCGGAAAGATGATTGACTGGCTTTGCTGCAGCGGATGGGCAGGGTTATTCCAAATAAAATTCTGAATTATTTCAGAAATAACTCTTCGACACGAGGTTATTGTTTAACAGTCGATAGCTTTAATATTTTATTCGATTTATTATAATTTGACACGGGATTATATTACGCTCGGGATTAATTCTCGATTACAAATTTGAAGTTTACGGGATTTTAACGAACGCGATACTCTACGATTCTTCGACGGGAAAAACCACGAACTCACACACACATTTAATATCGGCCGGGATCCTACACTCTTTACAATCTAATATACGAGCTCTTTTATTTCTTGCCACGGAACTACTCGTGGTCAAGAATTATCAAGGATGTTAATGATGTAAATTGATGGTAATTAATATGAAATATCCGAGCCCCCGCTAATCGGTTACTCGGTCGAGCTATTCGAATCCACGGTTACACCGGCCGATTCACGCTCTCACTCACACTCACGTAATCGCGCACTTGTCCACTCTGTTCGCGGTCTTTCCCGCGAATCAATTTTAACGAAATAATTATAATTTACGGGAGATTTTTCGCGTACGGTCACGACGTTAATTCTCACAATAATTAGACAAAGAAATAGTTCCGAATCGCGAGACGTCGGATATGAAACTTGAACGAAAGAAAAGAAAATTCTAGGCGACCGTTTATTACACGAGGCAAAGTCGCCGCCGCGACCGAGATTTCCCGAAATTACGCGAAATATACGCACCGTTTCCAATAATAACTTTTATTAATCGGGAACAAAGTATTTAAAGAAGCTCACTAACCAAACGGAAAGAGACAAGAGGGATAACTCACGGTATTTTTCCCCGCTCCTGAAGACACGTCTATCACGCTCGGTACTCTGCAAAAATCTGATGAAATCGAGAGCCCTTTGTCAACCGTTCGACTTCTCCTCCCGCCCTTCCTATTCCCCAAAATTTCCCCCACATTTTGACAGGTCCGTCACATTAGATATTCACGCGAGCGTTAGACGGGGCACCGATTATTTTATTATTAATTCGGGACATGATTTTACATTGTTTTTATTCTTTTTCCCTAGCTCGCTTGTAAGAGGTATAATAATGACGGGACCTAAATGTTTTATGGGACTTTTCGTTGATGGTGAATCAATTATAATAATTCGAACGAATGACGGGAGACAATGAGGGACGATACTGCCCTGATTTACGAACGGGAGACGAACGCGATCGCTGGCGCTAACGGAAAATCGCATGTTCTCGATGTTTCTCGATGTTTTCTTCGTCCAACCGTCCTTCCTTTTGTTTTCGCTCGGAGAGTTCGAACTCGGCTCGACCTTGAGCTTGACAACGACGGGATATGGCCAACTGTACGAGCCCTGCTCGAAGTACAGTATTATTACGATGATTGACCTTCCTTTTTCCTTTAATCGTCGTTATTTGAGTCTTTTCGTCGTTTGGCTGATTTTTTTCCCTCGGGATCGTCGAATTTGCCTCTCGCATGAAATGATACAAAGAAATATTCGCGGGATGTCGATTAATAATAATTATAATATTTTCCCTAAGAAAGCCTTGTGAGATCGTCGTGTGACCGAAGCACCGAGCGGGAGAGACGGCAACCTGAAGTTTTACCGGAGTTTTTCATCTTTTTAATATTTGGGGCGTTGTTCAAAAATAACAGCGTCACAATATATAGTTGGGCATTGAAAAAAGTCACCAAAATGTACAAAAATAAAAATCGGTCAGAAGAACAGAGTCCAGGAAAAAAAATCGGAATGAGAAAAAACTTGAAAAAAAAAATATTAAACGAAAAAAATTAAATTGAAAAAAAAAAATTTCGGCCGAAGTACTTGGCGAGTTCGTACCATGAGAAGTATATTACGTGATCCTAGCTAAGCAAAAAAACTCGCCAAGTACTTCGGCCGAAATTTTTTTTTTTCAATTCAATTTTTTTCGTTTGAGATTTTTTTTTTCAAGTTTTTTCTCATTTCGATTTTTTTTTCCGGACTCTGTTCTTCTGACCTATTTTTATTTTTGTACATTTTGGTGACTTTTTTCAATGCCCAACTATTTTTTGCTTTTTTTTTAATACTCCATCCTCAAGCGACAATGGAACACTTGTCCAATTATTGATATTATAAATTTTAGTGCTCAAGGTAAATCATTTTCGATTTTGCCAATTTTTTGAGAATTTTGTACTTTTTTGGGTAGTTTTTTTCTGTGAAAACAAATGGAAACGGGGGTCAACAAATGTACTTGTCCAAGGTTTTTTTCCCCGGCGAGGGGATTTTTGGCCCGGATATCATTTCTTTTTTCTGAACTTTTCATTTTCATCAATAAATTTTTGCATTTATGGTCCGCCATATTGGATCTGCCATTTTGAATTCCGAAACTTTGGGTGCAGATTTGTATTCGGCGACCCCGAATCGCCCGAGTACCAACTTTCGCTTTCATATCAAAAGAATTTCGAAGTTATCGCTCGCCATATAGTATCCGCCATCTTGAATTTCCACATTTTGATAGTAGATTTGTGATCAGCGACCCCTAAAACCCCCGAGTGCCAACTTTCGCTTCCATCAAAGAACTTTTGAATTTATGGTCCGCCATGTTGGATCCGCCATTTTGAATTTCGAAATTTTGGATGCAGATTTTTAATCGGTGAACCCGAAAACCCCCGCGTACCAACTTTCGCTTTTCTTAAAGGATTTTCGCAGTTATTTTTCGCTGTAATGACCGGGTCGGAAGGGTGAATTAATGTTAATAATAAAAGTTGAGACAATAGAGTTAGGTAAAGGTGTAATGTATTACGACTTGATAATTAGGGAGTGCACGAAGTCATGGGTTCGAAGGATGGTGATGAACTGAGGAGTTGTGGATTGGAATAAAGGAGAATGATTTGATGAAGTGGTAGCGGGGAGATGAAGCGGAGGAGAAGTTGAGGCTCGTGGGACAAAGAGATGCTGAGGAATGCGGTGATAAGATTAGGATGCTGAGCTGGGAGTTTTGAGTGTGAGAACGGATGTGAGGTTTCAGGTACGAATGTGGGAAAGGATTTGCAATATGATTTAATATATAGGGTGCTACCGTGACACTCCCCCTCTTACAAAACGATGCTCCGCATCGTAGGTTACAAATTTGTTCGTTTCTATGACTCTATATAATGATATTTGTTGTACATGAGGTTAATTTCAAATGTGACTCTATATAAAATCTTGTGTTGTTATCGTGAGCAGGGTTGTGTGAAAGTGTAAAGGTCTCGTTAAATTCATTCATTTTAGGGGTTGTAGGTAATCTGGTTCATCATGGTATTGCTGGTTTAATTCGTCAATTTTGGTAACTCTGGTCTTCCTTAAAATCCGTTTTTTTTTTATAACTGTTCATCCTTTCTGTTCTGCAAATCTGTAACTAAGTAAATTGATTAGTTGTTCGTGTTAGTAGGGATGGGGTGTTATTTCGGATTGGTATGGTTGGTGTTATTTATCATTATCGGTTGGTTGTTACGTATGGTTGGTTTTCTTCTCTTTTATTGATTGTCTCCTCTTAATTGATTTTCCCTTTTATTGGTTCTGTGTCTTGTTATTGCTCCTTCTCGATTTTATTTCCGAATGGGTCTTTCTTTTTTAAATTTTGGTTTTCCAATTGTTGATTCGTATTTTTCCAATAGGTATTGTGCCTGAATTTCCAAGGATTCTGAAACAGTCTAAACTTGTATAGTTCGCTGGTGGTTAGTGGTTATGACATGTTATTAGTGATGGGGATGGATCTGGTTCGGTGTCATGGGCTCAATGAATTACGTTGAGTGTTGTTATGGAAAATATGGTACGGTTTATTACGTGCTTTACGTTTAAGATTACGTTACGATTATGTGCGTTACATTTAAGATAGGTGATTATGGTATATGAATTAGGTAATTATAATAATGGTAATAATAATAGTAGTAGTAATAGTACTGCAAATGGTGGTACATTTAAGTGCGGCTATGGTAGCAAAAGGTGTCTGTGTGTTAGAAGTGTGAGTTTATAATTTCTTTCTTTTTTCGAGTTTTGCGGCTTTTTCTTTAAAGAATTCGTTCACCGCTGTACGGGCCGCTGGCAAATCTCTGGCGCTTATGGAGTCGATCCAGTCTTTCACGTCTGTCAGGGTCAGTTTTATGTCAGTGTTTGGGTTAGGGGGGTTTGTCTCGTCTAGTGTGTACGTTATTTTCTGTCTTTTTTGTGGGGGTCTTTCAGGAATGTCGGGTGTTTGTCTTTTGTATTGCTGTTGTTGGGGTGTCCGTTGTTCAATTTTCGTCCGTATAATTTGTCTTGCGTCCAATGTGATTGTCGTTCTAGTACTGGGTCCTGGTGATGTTTGGTCGAACGTTATTGTTTTTCGTTTGGGTTGGTCGTCTTTCTGTTTTGTGGTAGGTCTTTCCAGGGGAATAAATGATTTTGTCTCGTCGTTGCAGTCATCGTCACTGTCGTCGATATTAATTACGTCAGGGGTCTCTTTTTTATGTCGATTATGGTTAGTAAGTCACTGTCGGGATTTTCTTTTTTTATGTTGGTCGGTGTGGGAGCGGGGGAAGGGGTGGTGTCGTCTTCTTCTTCTTCTTCTTCGTTGTCGTCAGTGTCCTGTTCCTCCTCGTCGTCAGTGTCCTCGTCATCAGTGTTTTCGTCGTCGGTGTCTTCGTCGTCAGTTTCTGTGAAAGTCCATGGGAATATTCCCCTCCGTACCCAGTACGCGACGCACAGATCCATGTGCGCGAGCATTCGGCGTGCTGGGAAGGCTCCCTTACATAGGTAGCATCGCCTGTCCGCTGTTGGGTTGGCGATGTAATTTTTTGCCAATCGTTTTTTGCATTCAGCCACATGTATGACTAGACGCCGGTGGTGAATTTCGGTTGCGCAGATGGGGCACGGGACCATTTTGAGCAGTTGTTGTGACTCCATTTTCTTTTCTTTTTTTTTTTTGGTGTTCTGTTTCCTTTTGTGTGTTTGTCTGTCTGTCTGTGTTTTCCTATTTGTTATCTGTTAGGGATGGTGCGTAAGACATAAAGGTTTTAATTGCGTTTGTTCTGTGTTTTCCATGCAGTGTAGTTGTATTTGAGGCTTAAGCGAAAGAAAGTATGAAATGAGGATTCTTTTAGTTTGTTTACCCTTAGTAACTACCCTTTGTTAGTAGGTGATAAGAATGTTTGGTTAGCGTAAATCTTATGGTATAATTTCTCTATAATACGTAATTGCTCTTGGTGTACTTCGTTCTCGCTCTATAAGATTTTCCGTTGACAGCGCTATTTCGCGTGGTGGGTTAATTATTTGTACCTGGGGGTGATAAGATTGCATCGGTTGCAACTCTATGTCCGCGTTTTGTGTTTCTTTCTTGTTCTTTTTTGTAATACAGGATATAAATTTGAGTAAGGATGATATCCTTCCAAACATTGAAAATCTCCAGCCAATTGTTGCAAGTACGAGAATTGAACCTAATGAGATTCCTCCGAACTTTAGAATTGATTCAATTGTTGATAGTCTACCATGAATGCGTTGTGTTCTAGTTATTTCTTGTGCTTTTGCTATTACTGATTTTAATGCCACTTCGTTTCTTGTCAAGTCATTACGGACGTTGTCCCAATTGGACAGATCAGACGGTCTTTCGGTTTTAACTAATATTTCAGTAATGTTCAGAGTTTCCATTGATTCTACAGAGTTTTTGATCATTTCGGTTATGTTTAAGGCTAGTTTACGGGAGAAATTGACGTGGTGTACTATACTTATTTCGGTTGAAGGGACGAGCTTCGTGGTTTGAGTTTTCGCTTGGCATGATGGTTCTATTTCTAGTGTACCTGAGTCTATTATCATTTTTATGTCGGATTTATCATTATCACAATGGATATACAAGTTTTCGGTTGTTGGTGCTGCGTACAGCCATGCGTTAGTGTTTTGAATTTTGATCCAATATGTTTGGCTGAGAGTCTTTAGACGAATGTCGCAAAGTTCGAGATTTTCAAATTGTGGGTTTGTGAGTAACTGGACTTCACATTCCGCTTTGTCGTTAACATGTTGTACAGGGTTTGTTCCGTCGCAAATGTATCGTGTTGACATTAGTTTACAGTTAGTTAAATCTGCTAGAGTAAAATAATTTTCGAAGTCGGTTGAAATAGCTGTAAATCGTGTTGATGGTTTAATAAATGCAAAACGTGTTCCTTGTTGGCGGATTGGTGTTGACATATGTCTATACAATTTGTATGTGGTCGGATCTAATAACGGGATTTTCATTATAAATATCAATTTTTCGTTGTCTTGGAATACAATAAGTTTCGAAATTGCTATTAATTGTGGTATGTGGTCCAATTCCAATGGAGTTGGAAATTCTAAATTGGGTGTCAACTTGCTTATGTTTTCTGCGCTACGCAGCCAAGTTTTTGATGATATTAGACAAGGGTGTATTTGTCCACTTTTTGCAAAAAGTATAGCGTCGGTTAGGGTATTTGTGTCGGTTTCTAGTTCTGTGAGATCTTCTTCAATTAGGGCCATAAATTTCATTCCATTTTGGTTGTACTTAATTGTGTATATTTCCTTTCGCATGTTAACTAATGCTAGGTTAACTTGTAGTGTAAGGTTTCCTATTTCGTGTGTTATTGATTTTATTTGTTTCTGTGCTATATCAAATCCTGCTTTTATTATTTGAGTTTGGTTGTATACTATTTCTGATAGGTCAATCGAGTTGTTTGCGAGTTGTTCGATTTGGGATGCGATTCTTTTCGCGTCATTGTTGTCCATTGTTCCGTAAACAAATTTGAATGCTTTTCCAATGAAGTTAAATAAACCTCGTTTTTTGCGTTGTTGTGTGAGGTCTGTTGAAGGTGGTAATAGTTCCCTAAGAGTCGATTCTGCGTTTTCGATGGTGTTTAGGCGGTTTTGAATAGTATTTAGCTGCGTCCTCATCAGGCATGATGGTCCTAGTGTGTTGCAATATGTGTACATACTTTGAAGGTTTTCCTGTATTTGTTGTTTCCTGAGCAATAGTCCATGTGTGTTGATGTATGTTACTAAGTTCCAGGTCGTGTGGTATGATTGAAGTTTTCCAAGTTGCTGGGAATAAAGTCCGGGATTCTCCGAAAATGATGTTACTTTTACGGGGTTGTCGCCGCCTCGGGCAACGGCGTGGCATCTGCAACATATGCCGATTTTACTTTGTCTACGTGTACTATCCTTGTTTTTCCGTTTTCCATGAGCAATTTAACGTTATTGTTATCTCTAATTTCCAGGATTTCAAATGGTCCTGTGTAGTTACTGTCTAATTTCCCTTTTTTAGGTTCCTTAATTAAAAATACTAAATGTCCTACTTGGTACTTGGGTGTTTTGGTTCGTCGGTCGTAATAACGTTTCGTTCGTTCTTTAATTTTTTGTTGTTTTCTGAATGCCATTTCTTGAACATTCTTCATGTGGTTGTTTAATGCTACTATGTAGTCGTCGAATGTGACAACTTTTTCGGGTGGCGGGAATTCTGATGGTAAGGTTGCCGGGTAACCAAAAACTAGTTCGTACGGAGTGAATCCTGTTCCTTCATGAATGCTTGTGTTGTGTGATAGTGTTGCGAATGAGATAAGTTCTTCCCAGTCGCGATTGTTGTTTCTGTAATGTTAGATATACTCTATTAAACTGTGATGGCTTCTTTCGAGTGCGCCATTTGATTGTGGATGATATGCTGACGTTCTATAATGTCGGATTTGGAAGAGTTCGGCAAATGATTGGAAGACTTCAGGCATGAAGTTTGTACCTTGGTCTGAGAGGATTGCGCGAGGTGCGCCGAATGTTGTTATGAAATTTTGGCACAGTGCCCTAGCAACATCTACTGACGTTGTTCGTTTTAAGGGTACTGCGATACTGAATCTACTGAATAAATCCATGATTGTTAGGATGTATTCGTATCCTTTACTCGTTTTGGGTAAAGGTCCGACTATGTCGATGGCAACTTTATCGAATGCTTTTGTTGGTGTGTGAGTGATGATCATGGGAGCTCGATCTTTAACGCGTACTAATTTGTTTTTTTGGCAATCGTAACAAAATTTAATAAACTTTTCGATGTCTTCTTTCATGTTTCTCCAATAGTATTGAGATGCTACTCGTTGGTATGTTTTCGTGGTTCCTTTGTGTCCTCCTACGGTGGATCCGTGGAGTTCTGATATTATCGCTTTCCTGTTTTCTAATGGTGGTACTGAGATGAGTCCTTCACACAAGGTGATCGAGAATTTCGTTCCCTTTACCATTGATTGTAGGTTTGCTTTGATATTTGACCACGTGAGTGCGTCGATGATTTCTGGGTCTTTTGATAGTGTGCAGGACGTCAGATTTTTCGTGTGTAGCATTTGCAGGAGTACTCGTAGGCACTTTTTGATCATGAATAAGTTCACATTGTCTGTTGATTTTTCTTTGCAGAAGATTGTAAAATAATTGGTTTCGCCGTGACACGATGTTAAGATGTTACCGGTTCTTGGTTTGTATTGTAGGAATTGTTCCTGGTTGATTTTTCCTTTTTCGAGTAGAACTTTCGAAACCATTGTGTTTATAATGCAGTCAGCTGCTAAGAAGTGTGCTATATTGTCTCCCTTTGATAAGAAGTTTTCTTGTGTGATCGTTACATTTTCTTTGGCCTGTGATACTTGTGGGGCAGGAATTCCTTTAGTTTTTGAAGGGGTTTGATTGTGTGGTGGTTCGTCCTGTTCGGTTGATGCCATTCGTCGCGTTGTTGGTGGAATTTCCTTCTGACGTTCTGCTTGGTTTTCGGTTTCTTCTGGTTGCGGTGTTATTGTTTCGTTGGGGATTTCCTGGTTTTCTTCTTGATGTTCATTCGTGGTGTTATTATCCGATTCTTCAGTTGATGAGTGTTGTTCTATCGTTGCCTCGTATTTTTTCGTATTGCTTCTCGTTGCTTTTTCAGATTCGGGTAGTGTGAGTTTTTTCCTGTGGTATTGCGGTAATTTAAATGGTGGATCATCATCCTCGGTATTGCTGAGTCGGTATTCTGAATTTTGCATTCGTGGTCTCCCTGGTCCTCGATTTGCCATAGGAGCTGGAATGACGGGATTTTTCCTAGGTCTGCCAGGTCTTCTTTTTACGGGTGATGTTGGTTGCTGTATTGCTGGATATTTTCTTGGTCTGCCGGGTCTTCTTTTAACTATCACTTTGGACTGTGGACTGATTGGGTTTTTCCTTGGTCTTCCGCGTCCACGTTTCGGTGTTGGTGTTGTAACTTCCGTTGGCGACCGAAAGTTGGGTTCCGTTACTTCGTCTTCTTCGCCTGAATCTTCTTCCGTGTCTGAATCATCCTCCGAATAGTGGACTGGAGGTGACCTAAAGGTCGCGGTTACCGGATACTTTGTGTGGTTTGAGTTTTCCAACACTCGTTCTTTTTGACTGTCTAGTTGCTGCGCGTTTAAATGTTCAATGGTGGATTGGGTACTTGCATCTTTTGCATTCGATCGGCCACTTGGTTGATTTGCGGAATTGAGGGCTCTTAGTGTTGGCAGCACAGGGTCTGCTTCTTTTGGATTATGCAGCGCGGAGCTTACAATATTTTTATTCATTTCATCATTTTCGTTTAATTCATTTTTATTTCGTCGCGTTGAGCTCTGTTCCGCTTCTTCGTGCGTCGTGGCTTCACTTTGTGTTTTTGTTTCGTTTTCTTTTGTTGGGTTTTGATGCACTTTTCTTTTTTCACTTGTTAAGTCTGTTTCATTTTCGCTCGTTGGCGTATGACTTCTTCCTTCGTTGTATTCTTGAGTCGTTTTACTTTCGCGCACTTCTTTGTCGTCTTGGCGTATTGGATTTCCATAATTTTCTTTGTTTTGTTGCACTTTTTCACTTTCATTTGCCGTTTGTGGCGTTTTTTTCATTTTAAAATTTTCTTT
>JACEOJ010003466.1:0-11086 GCA_013761285.1 Campoletis sonorensis | reverse complement strand
AATCGCAATTACGGCTCTGTGAAAATAAGAAGCTTCTCACCACTGCGTTATGTTCCTCTTCTACGTACTAGTTTTCAAACAATAACCATTGATATAAGGGATGAATTTGGCGAGCCTATACCATTCGAACACGGGACGCTGACGGTGACGTTACACTTCAAACGTACAGATTAGCCTGAGTAGCTCTACAATGGATTACTATGATGCAATCTTTGACATGCAAACGGGAAGTGGTGCTCGCTCCGGCTATGGAGGTATCAGTCATGTGGATATCGGCTCTCCAAATCAACGAGGCCATGGTATTGGGAGCTTTTTAGGAGGCCTCTTTCGTCGTATCATACCTCTCTTGAAACAAGGCGCCCGGACTGTTAGCAAAGAGGCACTTCATTCGGGGATTAACATGGCCACGGATGTCATTGGTTCTGGTGTTCACCCAAAAGAAGCATTCAAAACGCGCCTGCGCGAATCAGGACGAAACCTGAAGCGTAAGGCCGAAGAAAAAATTGACTCGCTCATGAAGGGCTCGGGGTATAAAGGTAGCAAAATTAATAATTTGATACATTCTGTTGCTGCGAGCGCATCACGGCGCAGCTCTGTGAAAAGAAGAAAGACAGCAAGATCACGAAAACGTTCGAACGGTCGTGGTGTTGGTGGTGGTGGAGTGAGAAAAACACGAATTAAGAAGAAGAAGACTGTGAGAGGTCGAGGAGGAGGAGGAAGAAGAAGAAAGGTAGCCTCGAGCTCCAAGAGACGTAACAAGAAACCAAGAACTGTGACGGACATTTTTGCTTAACCTAAACTCGGTGAAAAATGGCGTTCCTACATGCACACTCGTGCGAGTGTCTTAAGTCGGAGCTTGAGTTATTTACACTACCACCGAGTCAGAAAACGATTGAGGGAACACACTCAGTGTACTATAAACCAATCTCATCACTCACGGATGATTCACCAATAGAGTTTGTCGTACCCGGTCAGGGAGATGAGTATATCGATCTCGCGCATACGATGCTAAGCATACGCGTTAAGATAGATGTTCCGGATAATAAGGGGGCGGAGGGGACGAGCAGTGCAGCGCCCGTAGTAGGCCCCATCAATAACCTTCTGCACTCTATGTTCAGCCAGGTCGATGTGTTTTTGAACCAAAAACTCGTATCTCCTCCCAATAACGCTTATGCCTATAGGGCTTATATCGAAACACTCTTGAATTATGCGTACGCCGCAAAGACTTCACATCTTACGAGTGCTTTATGGTATGATGATACAGAGGGCGCAATGGATGATACGACTATTCTTAATCAAGGACTTGTAGAGCGGCGGGAGGTTTTGGGTAAAAAGAGAACAGTCGATCTTCTTGGTCATTTGCATTGCGATATCTTCAATCAAGAGAGATTTTTGCTGAATGGCATTGAGATGCGTCTGCGACTTGTACAGAACAATAGCGCTTTTTGTCTCATGACTGCTTTGAAAAACTGTAAAATTCGTATTACAGAGGCATCGCTAATTGTACGCCGTGTTAAGATAGCCCCCGGCATACTATTAGCTCATGCAAGAGCTCTGTCGAAATCTACAGCAAAATATCCGCTCACACGTGTCGAGGTTAAAGCGATATCAATGCACGCCGGGATACATGGCGATACTCTTGATAACGTCGTATTAGGGCAGCTACCGAAACGCATAATCATCGGATTTGTCGATAATAAGGCTTTTAACGGTGATTATGAAAAAAACCCATTCAATTTCCATCATTACTCGATCAATTATCTTTCTTTATATGTAGACGGTCAGCAGATACCGTCAAAACCGTTGCAGACAGACTTCCTAGATAGTAATATGTATGTGGATGCATATCACACGTTATTTTCTGGCTCGGGTATTCACTTTCTCAACGATGGTAATTGTATCTCACGTTTGAAATATCCACACGGCCATTGCCTTTTCGCGTTTGATCTGACACCCGATCTCTCTGCTAATAGCAACACCCACTGGAATCTGGTGAGACACGGCAGTGTGAGGATAGAAGTACGCTTCGAGGGATCTTTACCAACAACGATTAATTGTATTGTATACGCCGAATATGATAATGTGTTGGAGATTGACTCATCCAGACAAGTCATCGTAGATTTCAGTGGTTGATGAGAGAGAGACGTCTTCAGTTTTCACTGATCACTAAAAGTGCTACGATCGAAAAAAAGACTGTATCATGTATGTTGTTATTGACGTGCAGGGCATGAGAGGTAGAGATAACCAGTTTATACCTAAAGAAGTAGCTGCCGTATCGGTAAAAACTGAAGACTCTGGTCATTGGATTGTAAAGCCCCCCTATACGGACGACAACTTACCAGCCTTTGTAAAGAGCCAAAATATGTGGTTATGTGATAATATCCATGGTATAGCATGATCTAAAGGTGATACATCGTTACAATCATTGGAAACTAATCTGAAAAGGATTGCGGGTCAGGCTACACGGATTTTCACACGCGGCTCTGAGAAATCGTCGTATCTAACGCAACTCACAGGCTATTTTATTATAAATTTGAAGGACGACGAAGAGGCTCCTTCATTACGCCATCTACCCCGAAGCGGCGCACGTTGTATGTATCACGGCGCCGCAAATCACCGACAAGCCTATAGATGCGCCCTGAACAACGCTATTAGAATCAAAACCTGGCTCTGTCAAAGCGAGCAAATCACCTCCCTATGGGAGTATAGGACTACCACGTCGTGGAGTATCGGTATGTCTGAGGTCAAGACCAAGACCGAGGAGGAAAAAGAACCCCTCGAATCATGAACAGTCTTCAGATCTTACAGTCTCTCAAGAGCCTGAAGGACCATACTATAGGCGTCTATCCAGACGATCGTGTCCCAAAGGTGTGGACGAAACCGACTGCATTCGTGGTTAACACAGATGGACACAAACAACCCGGGGCCCACTGGGTCGCCATGTACGTCGATCGAAATGGACACGGATGGTTCTTCGACAGCTACGGTCTACCACCAATCATCCCTCAGCATCTCGCGCGTCTCCGAAAAAACTGCCGACTCTTCCGCTGCAACACAGTTCAGCTTCAAGGTCCTACTTCGCAGTGCTGTGGACAATATTGCATTATGTTTCTTCATTATATGGCTACTGGTCTCGGTATTCAACGGTTCAGAGACGTATTTTCGCATGATTTGCAGCGAAACGATAAAATAGTTTATGAGTATTATAATGCGTATATCAATAAGGGTTGTAAATCAAAGGGTGCGCTTTCCGGTGCAGATGACTGTGTCGGCGGGGGCTACAGAATTAAGCATCTACACTGTATACAGCGCTGCTGTTCTCGTTCTCGGTAATTATACGATAATAAAATTTTAAAATGCTGTGTCTAACTCCTATCTTATTTCTTTCAACAAGAATCACACGTGCTGTTTTGAAATTCCATGCCCGTCTCCTATTCCCTTTCTTTCGGCAAAAATCATACGAGTGGCGACACGCGGTGGATGTCAGATTTCGCTGTCTGTTGTCTCTCATGCAGCTGCAGAGTGCACAACACTCATCGTCAGTCAGTCTTCAAGGTTTGAGATTTTACATCGGTTGCGAGGTATCATGAACATCGTCGTTGATATACAGGGGTTGAAGGATAAATATAATAATTTTGTGCCTAAAGAGATTGCCGTGGTCTCTGTGAAAACAGCTTACATAGCACACTGGATTGTATCGCAACCGTACGCTTATAACGTTCTACCTCCTAGTGTGAAGCGACAAAATACGTGGTTAAAGTGCAACCATCACGGCATAGAGTGGTCCGAAGGTGAAACACCTTTACGGTCGGTAGAAGTTGTTTTAAAGAAGATCGCTGTACAATCCGATCGCCTGTTTACAAGGGGGGCTGATGCAACTGCATATCTGTCGCAGTTAACAGACTGTTTCGTTATAAATCTAGAGGAGGACGAGGAACCACCGTCTCGTAATCTCCCCGAGAGCACCACTTTTTGCATATTTCACGGTTTACTACACAAAAACGGCTCATTCAAGTGCGCTCTCAATAATGCTGTGAGGGTAAAAAAATGGCTTTCTCATAGTGACCGCTCCGATTGCTTGTGGATGTACAGAACCACCACATCCTGGAATGCAGGGTTATTAGCAGCGGAGCATCGGAAAGAGGGAAAAACAGACGACATCAAGAAATCATCCTCATAAAGACACGTTTTTGTCACGAATCTCAACCACGTATATTGCCATTTTATAAACACTAATTTATACTAACGACGCCCAGGGTCATGGTAAACCAATCCCTCTGTCAAGGCTACTCTCTTTGACAGTAGTGGGAGATTTTTGTCAGCTCTTTTTTATACATCTGGAGTGGGGATATGCATCAGCTAAATAGAAGATTTGAAGCATCCGAACTCTCTGACGGACAGACACTGTTCGCGAATCTTCGCTGGCATAAACATCGTGAATTTAAAGTACGCTTAGACACCTTTTTGCACGATATCGCTGTGTTCAAAACAGAGCTACACGGAATATCAGAACTCCGCACTTTAACGTTAAAAGTGAAAAAACTCGACCTGAACGATGGATTTCTCAAAAATCAACCAAGTGGGCCTTATGGACGCCGTTCGCCCCGTAAAAAAACTGTCCGAACTCAAGCTTGGTAAAGACTACTACATAACGGGGTTGAGACTCGTTGATACGCAGTGGGGTACACGAGCCGTCGCGGATGTGGATGACGCTGATGACACGTTTACATGCTTTTTACCGACGAGATTCGTCAAAGTTTTCGAAGAGGAGGGTGCGCTATTCCAACAGATGTCCGAAGCAGCGACGAGTAAAAAGTTGATTATGCTCTACTACGGTACGAAATTCAACAAGCTGGAGTTCAAAGCTGCTGAAGAATAATTATAAACAGGTGTGTATGAAAAATTCATTTATAAGACAGTCGAACAACCCTATACACATGTGTGTGTACCTCTCTCTCACATCATGTATTTCTGTCACCCCCCAGCTCAACCATCATCCGGCTGCCTAAACAGTTCCTCTCGCAAGCCGCATCACCACGGTCATCGACGACGCCGTGAAAACGAGCAAGAAATATCTATTGTAAACCATATGCCGTATAATAATCAAAAAATGTAAAATTAATAAGAACTGAAATATATATATATATATTGAAAAAAAAGGTGGCACACTACGGCGACACTCTACCCTACCCCCCTCTCACCCGCACACCTCTCGCCCACGACGTCGGCCGTCGCACGCCCGACGTCCGACTAGTGGGGGTAAGGAGTGGGGATGGGAGTGGGGATAGGAGTGGGGGTCGCCATAGTGTGCCACCTACTACTAATATCGATATCAAAATACCGAAGTTTAGTGACGAGATTGAGAAACATCCAGTCGAATTTATGGATGAATTAGAAAAATTTATCAAAACTAAGAATATTAAAGAAAATAGAAAGATGATGATCGTGGAGCATTCTCTTGAGGTTTGACGATTTCAAAAAACAGTTTTTGGATGAGTTTTATTCGGTGCCAATCCGAGTACGTTTTAAAAAACGGTTGATGGAAAAAAAATACGATGCACATAAAGAACGCTTGCAAACATATTTTTATAAACAATCCGCCGAAGCGCGATATTTTATTCCAAAGTTAGCGGATTTTGAAGTCAACTATAATATAGTACAGCAATACCCGGCATGGGTTAAAGAAACGCTGTCAACAGTTAATTTCTCAGACACCGTGACGATAGCCCAAGCTCTCGGAAATCTCGACGCGATTAAAGGGGATAGAGATCGCGATTTCAAAACAAACACAAATAATTATCCGCCTAGACAAAGCGTGCCGAGAGTGAACAAAATAGAGTTGCGACATTCGAGATATAATCGCGATAATCGGCAAAATAGGGGGGATAATCCTCGCTCTGAGAGACAAAATCGGAGATATAATTGTGAATGTAACCGAAGATGTTCCGGAAACCACCAATACAATAATAGAACTCCGGTAAACTTTCCATTGCCGGATACGAGATTCCCTCCTCCGCAATCGCAAAATGATCAGTCGACGGATTATAACAATTCGCAACTAAATATAAATCAAAATAATACGGGCAATTTAAACTAAAGAACGACGCGCTGTATTCCGGTCCGACAGCGTGTCAGTCGAATTTTGATTTCATGAACGATTTGCTTGCGGGCGTCGAAGAAGGAGCGGATATGAGATCGTCGAATGCTGTGAAACCGTTTGTAAAAAGCCCCCATTTAAAGATTAAAATCAAGGACTTAGAATTAGAAGCGTTACTCGATACGGGGAGCCAGGTCACAGCTATCTCGGAGAAATTATATAAACAAATTTTAGGAATCACGAGAATAGAAGAATTTTCGGTGTCAAATGTTTCGGTTTCCACGGCAATCGAAAAGAAAAGTACCGCGGTAAAACGACAAATTCATGTTCAGATAATTCTCCAACAAATGATGATTGGTTGCGTATTTCTAGTTATCCCATTTCTTTCGTCCGACATTATCTTGGGACACGATTGGATGTCTCGAAACGAGGCTATTATCGATTATAAACGAAATATAATAGAAGTAAGAGGAACGTATATATCTCCCTCGTCGATGGTGTTCGAACGGGCTTCGGCTGAGAGGCTGATATGTTCGAGTGATAATGAAAAAATACATGTTTACGTCGTCAAGGTTAATGAGCTTCGAATTGATGAGAATAATATTATCGATTTTAGGGGGAAAATTTCTAGGGAAAATGAAAGAGAAAAAGAAAGAGAGAACGCAAGGCAGTCAAGCGTGATTATTTCCGAAATTTCTGAGAATCAAGGTAGGCAAAAGATCGAGGAAGGTGATAAACAAGGAGAAATTGCTCAATTGACTGAGACGATGGCAGGCGAGAAGCAAAAACCAGACTATGATAATAAAAGTCAAATTAAAGAAAACAGATGTGCGCTCAGCATGTCAGCTGATTCCGTCGAACCTTGCTCTTTTACGTTCGATACGGCATTGATAGGGGAGGTGGAAAAAATGCGTCTCCAGAAACTATTATTAGACCATCGAGAATTATTTTCCGATAAACCTGGATGCGCGATAGGTTATGAACATAAAATAATTTTGACCACGAATAATCCGAAGATTAAACACAATTATCCGGTTCCATTTCAAATGCGAGAGGCTACTGAAAAAGCGATAGGAAAAATGCTGCGCGATGGTGTGATTGAAAGAACGGCAAGTAATTTTTGCAATCCTTTAAGAATTGTTAAAAAGGAAGATGGGTCGGTGAGGATCTGTTTAGACGCGCGACATTTAAATGAGGTGATCCAGGATGACCATGAATCTCCCCCATTAATTAATGAGGTATTACAGAAATTCCATGGTTCATGTTGGTTCTCGAAAATTGACCTAACCCATGGTTATTGGCAAGTCCCTCTACACAGAGATTCACGACCATATACGGCTTTCTTATTTGATTCGAACATGTACCAGTTTTGTCGGATTCAGTTTGGTCTAAAGACCGCAGGCAGCGGATTTATCCGAACGCTGAGTCTCGCGTTAAAGAAAGATTTTCAAAATAATATTGCATGTTACATTGATGATATATTAATTGGCACAGATACGATCGATAAGCATTTCGAGATTTTGGGGGGGATTTTCGAGCGATTAAGGCAATACAATTTTACTCTCAAACTCTCGAAATGCGTTTTCTTTCAAAGAAATGTACCATTTTTAGGCTTTATTGTTTCATCACAAGGCGTTACTCCGGATCCGACGAAGCTGGATGTGATTTTAAATTTTGCGCAACCAAAAAACATGCGACAATTGCAACAATTTCTTGGTGTGTGCAATTATTATCGCCAGTTCAACGTTAATCAGAGTTTGTCCGTTGCACCTCTGCGAGAGTTATTACAAAAAAATAAACATTGGGAATGGACTAAACGCCACAGTCACGCGTTTGAGCAGCTAAAAAGGGATTTTCGAGATTGCATCTCTTTAAAACACGTAATTCCCGATCGAGAATACAAGGTGCAAACGGATGCAAGTGATCAGGGTATCAGTGGTATTTTGTACCAGATGAACGATGCGGGCGAGCATAACGTGGTGGGAGTGGTTTCTCGATGTTTGACGAAATATGAGATTAATTACACCACTACGGAAAAAGAGCTCCTCGCCATCGTCTACTCGGTGACAAAGTTCCGCGTCTACTTAATCGGAACACATTTTGAAATAATAACTGATCATCAGGCGTTAACTTTTCTACGATCCGCGTTATTTCAAAATTCTCGAATTAGTCGTTGGTGCCTCGTGCTCCAACAATACTCCTTCACCGTCTCGTATTGCCGCGGTACTGACAACATTGTCGCTGATTTTTTCAGTCGAAATCCTTCAGAAAAGTTTCATGAGGAAAAAACCGATCGGTTGGTAATATCGTCCCTCCACCAATATTTCTTGCCCTTCGATTGCAAAGAGGATGTATCGCTTATCACTATGGCCATGATAGAGTACGATAGAAATCTTGCTTGCACGTTAAAGAATCTTAGTCGGTGGCAACGCGAGGACGAGGGAGTAATGAAATTGATTGAGGAATGCTCGAAAGATGAAGGCGATTCTCGAATGATTATTCACGAACATTTACTTTTCCATCGAGGAAATCAGTCGACCGATTGGACCGTCGTGATTCCGTCGCAGTTACAAGCCTCGGTAGTTGATCAAATTCACGTTAAATTAGGACACCCCGGAGTCCACAAGACATTCGAGTATCTAAAAAAATTCTATTATTGGAAAAGCATGCGATCACAGGTGAAGAAGTATGTGCTTGAGTGTGACCTCTGTCAACGTGTTAAATATTTGTCTGTATCCATGGAGGGGCCATACAATTATGTGTCATCCAGCGGTGTGAATGATCTGGTGACCGTAGATTTTTATGGTCCTCTCCCTATGGCGCGTGGGGGCACTCAGTACATCTTCGTCATGGTCGATGCCTTCTCTAAATATGTGAGTTTATACCCGATGAAAAAGGCGAATGTAAAAACGTGCCTCAAAAAGATATTTGATCTGTTTTGTCCGAAATTCGGTAAACCGCAGCGCATTCTTTCTGATCGCGGTACCCAGTTTACGTCGGGTCTCTGGCGAAAGGAATTAGAGTCCGCGGGAATCAAAGTATTATTTAGTTCCATTCGACATCCGCAATCGAATCCAACCGAACGCGTGATGAGAGAGCTTGGGCGGTTGTTTCGAACTTTGTGCGCGGATAAGCATACCAAGTGGGTGCAATATATTCCGCAGATGGAAGAAATTTTAAATATTACAGTCCACCAAAGTACTGGATTTGCTCCGATAGAATTACATTTTGGACAACCGGTTCAAGATAAAATCCAAAAATTAATTCAATTTCCCGATGCCACAAGCCTGAATCACCAATATATGCTAACCTTGGCAAAAGAAAATCTGATAAAGAATTTTGAGGGACGTAAAAAACAACAACGTTCGGTCTCAAAAGTAAATCTTCAGCCAAGAGATCTGGTGCTTTTACGCGTTCGTCATCTTTCGAATGCTTTGGATCGCGTCACAAAAAAATTTTTTCACTTATTTGAAGGTCCGTACAGAATTATAAAGAATATTGGCGAAAATGCATTTGTTTTGGCTGAGATTTCGGATTCTCACAAAGAGATCGGAACTTATAATCGTTGGAATCTTAGAAAATATCGTGCTTCCGAAAATAAAGCTACGAATTGAGATTTGTGGGTCGCGCTGCAGTGAGTCGAGGGCTCGTTGTAAATAATGTTAAGGTTATTCGTAAATTTATAGGAATGCTTATAAGAATGGTATGAGTATGGAACATGAAATGTCGAGCGATAATGGAGTGATAAAGACGAGTGTCGTCTAGTGTGTGAATGTGTGAATCTTGAATGTAATTGCGAAGAGTCTTGTTTATAACGATCACTCGATATGAGTGGGAAAACATTTTATAATATTACGCTTTCGAGTAAGACAACGGTTACCGTTATGTCATGCAGTTTAAGTATGAGTTGGATGTCGTCTAAAGGCATGAAAAATGTAATGCATTTCTCCGTTCGTGCGTCCTTCCTACGACGTCGAAAAGGGGGGATGTTGTAAGAAGCATTTTTCTAATTTAAATCGTCGCGCCGATGAGAAGGGCATGAGTGTGATCCACATCGATTTCTCGATCCCTGGTACGCATGTCCTCTCACTCCTTTTCGGCTGTATCCCCCCCAAAACTCAAAATTCTGACAACGCGATGGTCCTCGTTGGATCCATCGCTCTCTTCGCCCTGGGATGTCACGCGAGGTGGATCCAAAAAGGTCATCATCGAAATCTCCTACGATTCGCAGAGCAAGGCCGGCCAGCACTTATGTCGACAAATCTCAAAACGTCTTACAACCTTTTCAACATCTCAACCAACTCAAGGACCACACAACTCAGTCCCAGGGCGAGAGCCAACGAGAGAATTGGCGAAAAACATAAAAGATAAGCGAAAAACCAATGTTATACTATTCAGACTTTCTCTATTATATATCTTTGAAATATTCGAACGGATGTGTGTGGTGTGTATGTGCGTGAGAGGCCTCAACTCTATTTTTTTTTGAGAAATTTTTAAATGTAATAAGGAGAAAATATAAAATCCAAAATAAATGAGTAAAGACAAAAAATTATTTTACACTGTATACGACACAACGAAAGGCATTTTGATGCTATCGGGTTTCTGATTGGTCGCGACTGACGACATATTCCGATCTATTTCGCTAATGTTTCAGCTGTTGTATTTGACGGTAGTTTTGACAGTTTAAAGTGCGAGACGTCAGACGTGTAAACAGCGTGTTTTTCGCGGACATCTCGTGGATCCGTCGTGGACAAAATTTGAACTAATTTGTACGTCAAAGTCGCAAATTCGTATCAAACTGTTGACAGACGGTAAAGCCGGAATAATTCACGTGAAAATAATTATCAAAATTGACCCTTTGAAGCACACATTTTTCCATACTTGCAATTACCTCAAAACTTTGTACTCGGGGGTTTTCGGGTTCGCTGATTACAAATCTGCCCATAAAATTTAGAAATTCAAGATGGCGAATACAATATGGCGTACAAC
>JACEOJ010003457.1:1193-13167 GCA_013761285.1 Campoletis sonorensis | reverse complement strand
GCTGTCAAATGTACTTGTCCCGAGACTCTACCGAGTCTCTTGATTTCCATTACTTGGGCGCCAGTCCATTCACTAAATTAAGAATACAAAAACTTTTCGATTTTCGAATATCTTACAAAAACTTAACATTAATTAGAATGAAAATACACAATTGGGTCAGCTCTGAGCAAAAGAACAAATTACAATAAAATGAAATATCAATTTCGAAATCATTCGATTCGAACTAGTCGAAGTCGTAGGATGATATTTTTTGTCGCGCGTTGTAACGGATAACGAAAAAGGAAGGAGAAGGACGCTACTCTCTTTATTACTAAAATCTTAACTGAAATCAACACCACAGCACTCGTCGCTTTCGAATTTCTAAACCGAGACAGATTTTTCAATATACCCAATACTCAAAAATGGCTCGCAGGGCTCATAATATCAACACCAGAGAGGTAAGACGAAATTGAAGTAATCGGGGAAGCCCTCTCGCGAACTTCTCGCTGTTGCCGTGCTGGTGGTAGTCGACGCTCCATGCTCTCGCGGAATGTACGGCCAATCACAGTCATTTTTCTTTTGAACTTGCTCCGTTCGGCGGTAAGGGAAGTGGAAGGAAAGGGGCCTCCGTGAGTCGACGATCTTTCTCTCGGACGGGCGGAAACGAAGGTGGCGCACCCTCGATGTTCTTCGGTGACGGCGCGAGACATTTCAAAAATTCACGACGCTCAAATCAGATGTTGTTTTCGAAGCGTTATGGCGACGGAATTTCCTCGACGAAGTGGGCTTGCGATGATTTTTGTTCTCGAGAATGGTGTCGACTGAGATGGAAAATTAAGATGACGTGTCTTGACGCCGTGGAACTTTTTTTTTCTTCGGGCTTCGCGATTCTGCCTCTGCCCACAAAGTAGCGATGTTGTTTCGATGTTAAGTCCCCTCGACTTGACACTTGGGCTGATATAGTCCAACTTTGTAAGATTCTTCTTCGGTAAGGGAAGTTTTCTCTTGTGAAAGGAAGTGAATCGTTTCCATTTCGGTATATTTTTGATTTCAACGTTATTCGCTTATTAGGGATCTTGGGAGAAACGAACAATAAGATGAATTCAGGGAAGGATAAAGTTTGCGAAAGAGGTAGGATATGCTGTCATAATTATGGTAAAAGGAATATTAGTTCGAAATAGGAGTTATGTTGATTCCGTTACATTTGCGATTGGCCTTTGAATATGTTCTTGTTGTTTTCCGTGGCTCATTTTTCTTCAATATCTTCCTGATGGCATTACTGCGGCCAGGGAACTTCATGATCCAGCGACGAAGGATTTTCTCGAGGTTATCGAAGAAGTACAAAACTTAAGACTAACTAAAGGATAATTATATTAGGTATATTTAATGTGAAGGATAAAAAACATTCAGCGAAGGATATAAAACTTCAATAAGACAGAGGAAAAGTTTTAAAGATTGATGGACGCTAAGTGAAGGTGGAAGAATGCTGTGGTGGCCTCCACCGCGCTAGATTAGGCGAGGATACTTCATTTCGCAACGTTCAAATGTATGTGTATGCATACACATACTTTTTGACGGTAGTGTATAAACGAGCCGTGTTCAAGAGAGAGAGAGAGAGAGAGACCGAAAAATTGGGGAAAGTCGTTTGTCGTATTCGATCGGGTGGAGAAACAGGCAATGAGGATGCTGAAACAGGGAGAACCGTGGGCATTGGCTATTTTAAGAAATTAAAAGTATCAACAATATATCATGTACATGAACGACGGTGATAGATGCACGTTCAGTGAATGGCTTCGGCGAGCACGATGTTAAGCAACTTCGTCAGTAGTTGTTTGACTGATCGCTAAGCCATCCACCGGCTCGCGTATCAATCGCTGTGCGCCTGGTATTTTTCCTGACTTTCTGATACTGCTAACCAACTGAAACTAAATTAAATCGGCCAGTGTTTTTCACAGTTTTCCCTGGCCCTCGTGCCAATGCGATCTAGTCATGAATTGCAAAAATGGTTTTGTGCAATACTCTGAGGGTCGTTTATAAAAACAGGAACAAGAACAATGAAGTGAAGAAAAAGATAGGTTGAAGTGGTGGGATGGGAGCGTCAAAACCCACAAGAAAAATAAAAAGAAAAGCAAAAGGAAATCAAAAAATGAAAATAAAATGAAATCAATCAGAAATAATTGAAATTAAAATAATTTATTTATTGAAAAAAGTAAAAATTAGGTATTAATAAGCTTTGTAAAAAACTATGGAAAAGTTATGTGAATTAAACTCATTATTATTATTATTAATTTATTTATTCATTAAACTATTTATTGCTTTATCAACTTAAATTAAATATTTTGTGACGAGGCACGGTCCAGCAATAATGAGCGAATAAAAAGGTGATCCGAGTGGGACTCGATCCCGGGACCCGCGGAGTCTCAGTCCAGAGCGCTAACCACTGCGCTACGGGCCACCTATATTCTTCCATTATTGCCAGACCGTCACAATTTATTAAATTAATTAGATAATGAAATTATTTAATAAATATTACGTAAATTTCTGGAATTGAATTAAATTAAATTATAATTGAAATTTATTTATTCATTTAACTTTGAAAAAAAAAATTGAAATTATAATTTCAATTTATTCATTTATTTAAATTGAATTTGGAAATTGAAATGAAAATTTTGAAGTTTGAAACTCAAAAAAATTGAAATTAAAATAACAATTTTTTTGAATTCGAATCGAAAATTTCAATTTGGAAATTTTAAATTTTTCTTTAAAAAAATCGAAATTAAAATTCCAATGTTTTCTTTAGAAAAAAAATGGAATTTTAATTTCAATTAAATAAATTTAAAAAAAGGAAAAAATGGAAATTGAAATTTTAATTTTTTTTAGAAAAAAATTGATCTTTCAATTACCATTTTTTTTTCTTAAATTGTAATATTAAAAAAAAATCCTTTCTTTTTTTCTAATGGAGAAAAAAAGAAATAAATTTTTTCAACCGTCATCTTTTCACGCATATTCAATGCTTCTTGGATTTTCCGACATCGACGCTGTCTGAAACTTTTCACTTGACAGTCTTATTCGTTTACGTTTATAGAATTTGCATCCATGGGATGAAATTTTTTTTCTCGTTTTCTACAACATAAGTAGTTCGTATGTTTTCTCGTTTGGGAACGATGAGAAATTGATTTACAAAAGTATCGATGTTGATATTTTCGAAAGTTGAGAAATTTATAAAGAAAAAAAAATGTATTTCTTCCGAATGATGCAAGCTCCAATGTAATTTGGCTTCGGCTTTTTTAAGTCCAGGATCACTCTGCGTGTCCGCCTTTCCAGCATGCGTTTCAACCCTGCCTTGGCACTTTTGTTTCAACAAAAGTGAAGATAACGACCAACGTTTTTCATTATCGTCTTGTTCGATTACGATTATAGAGTTTGCATCGATGGAATGAATTTTTATTTTCGCTTTCTCATAACAGAAACGTATCAAATATATTTCTTTCCTCTTCGTTAGGAAACGATGGAAAGTTGATTTACAAGAGAATCTATGTTGTTAATTCCGAACGTTGAGAAATTTGTTAACGAGCGAAAATTTATTTCTTTCCATTGTAACGTCAATTTTCACAGAAGGGTCTATCGGGTCCCTTCTCGGATCATATCAGCCCTCGCATATCTCTCGGCCGCGAAAGTGGCTGGGCGCCAGGTACCAAGTACCACCGGCAAAAGCCGATTTTTGATTTGCCACCCTCGCTGATGCAATTTGGCCGGGACATGCGAGAGACGATGATGACCGAGGCGGTCCGGCTACTCAGCTCAACTGAGATACAGAAAGGTAGAGGGGGTGGTTCTTGACGGAAGGGAGTAACAAAAATAACGGAACAAAAT
Source organism: Campoletis sonorensis (assembly GCA_013761285.1). Lineage (NCBI taxonomy): Eukaryota > Metazoa > Arthropoda > Insecta > Hymenoptera > Ichneumonidae > Campoletis > Campoletis sonorensis. The sequence goes on along the minus strand of JACEOJ010003457.1, from coordinate 9,315 downwards.
CACTGTAAGCGAAACCACGAAATAAAGTTTAACAATCGTGATTTATTGAAACAATCGAAATTAGATTTTACAGAACGGTTTTAATAATAAAATCGGGGCGGTCTATCGCCGACCCGGTACAAAAGATAATAATAATTTCGCGAGTAATAACGCCGACCGATACCACGCCGGACGATGCAACAAATTAGACAAAAGGAAAAATATCGGGGATGCAATAACGACGATCGCATGGTGTTCGACGTAACGGCCAACAAGGTAAGGTCAAAGGTAGTACGCCAACACACAAGATCGGTCGTTATCAAGGCAGTCAGCCCCGGTATTCGAGACCATAAGCGAACAACGGGTAAGTCCGAAAACGACTTCGCCCAAAAGACAAAAGGTAATTTGCGAAGGTAACTAAATCGAACGTCGTTCTGACTGTGGCCCGTCGACTGACTCGCTTGTGACGCAGCCGCCGAAAGGCAAAGGCAATACGTCATCAGGCTAACAGATCGCCGTGGCTAAGGTAAGCAGTTCAGAACACGTCGAAAGGCAAAAGGTAATTCACCCTATCGCGAGGCAATAATTGTATGGTTTCGAAAGGCAAAAGAAAGCAATATAACAAAACAACAAAATCAAATATAATTAAACATCGTCAGTCGTGGTGAAGGTAGCCGGTCGAAGGCATTACCACGAATTGCGCATTACGTCACAATAATTTAAGAGATCAAAAATAATATACGAAATAGCACGACAAGCGCGAACAGAAAGTAATAATACGAAAAACCGAGCTCGAGTCTTCGAAATACGACGACCATCCGTACAAAACAAAGGCTCTACGCCTCGCCGTAGCCTTCGCGGCCAAGTGGCGAGAGCGAGAGAGATAGCACAACAACAAACGCGCGCGAGCTGGCTCTCGAGGCCACGTGGCAAAGCGGCTTCCCGAGCGTGGACAAAGGCGCACGCAAACGAAAAATATATCTCGACAATCGGTAACCGCACGAAAAGTAGAAAATGGGGAACGAGATCGAACTTGAATATTAATAAACTAAACACGATTTTCATGAATCGGAATAAATCCGTGAAAATGACGCGAACAAAATGACACACGAAAATTGACCTGAGACGTAGCGTAGTCACGAAACGATCGTCGCCTTCGATTAATACAAAAACAAAAGGACTCTAACAAGACGAGAGGGAAGACCGGGGGCGGTTGGCCGTACGCCCTGAAAAGTGTCAACCCGCTTTCCTCTCGTAATTAAACGGAATATCGCACATCGCGAAAGCAAAACGAAATTATTTATCGAAGGAACGATCGAATCGTGATCGGAAGAGATGGAACGGGCTTACCGATAAACTGAAATTCTGTAGAAGATGGCAGCAAGGAAAGATGTTGACAAGGCAGCAAGGCAATAATGGCAGCGGTAGAAGTGGTCGATGGAGGCAGAAGAAACCAAGGCAATCAGGCAGTAGAAGGATTTTCGTCACCACTTCGGTCCGGTGTCACACGAAGACTGAATTTGCGTAGCTCGCAAATCACTCAACTCTCGTCCTCGCGCTACCCCCACCACCGCAAGTCCCATGCGAGGCAGCGCTAGCACGCTCTAGGCGCGAACTAGGCTGTCGGCGCGACACGTGTGTTACGCGGCAAATTTGATTGTCGCGCGACGCCGATTGATCGGATCGACGACACGCGACTCAATTAATTGACTCCTCGGTTCCACCGCTGATCGTCCTTCGTCCGATTCTCAACCCCAACGTTTTGGGTCGTACCTCCGATGTCTTCCTCTTGGGGATCCGGGCGACGTCCATGACGGGACGAAGGGGAGGCCCTCCTCGCGACTCGTGGATCAGTACGAGCCGCGGTGGGCACACACGCCACCAGGCAAAACAGCACCTCCCCCCTAGAGTATTTCCGAATCCCACCTGAACGAGGCGTCGGGTAAGCGGACCGTGACATCGGAGGGTACGGCCATGGACGGTCCAACTCTAGGTTGCTACAGTGAGGAGGCCACGGGGGGCATCAACGAATGGCCACATTACCAGCGTGGTCCTCCGGCCGTCCACCAGCAAGCCGCGATGAACTCGGCTTGAACGTTGTGACGGGGCCGAAAACCATCCAAAGAACGAAGCGGCAAGACAAGGCAAAAGGCACAGATGTTTCCTCGCAAGAAACGAGCGATGGGTGGCCGCGCGAGATACGAGATGAACTCCACGACAAATAATGAAGGAAACGGAAAAAGGTAGTTTGTTTCTCGGCATCTCAAAAGGCAGTCAACTTAATAATAACTTAAAATTAATTAATTCGCGAACGGCTACGGTATTCTTCGACTCGAGCGGGGTTCGTCACAATAAAACGTAAATAACAAAATTGGCGCTTAAAATTAATAAAAATAGAAGAAATAAAGGTAATTATAGCTACGCCAGGTGAGTCTCCGAATGGGCACCAGCCGAAGTAGCGACGAGTGGCGACCAACGCTGGACCGTAAACGCGGTCCACTGGTCGACAACCATTCGTACGAGTGACGTGGCCAAAAGTTACGTCACACCATTTATACAAGCTTCGTCGCAATTTCGCTTTGGCTTTTTCTAATCCAGGATCGCTCTCCGCGTCCGCCCTTCCAGCATGCGTTTTTACGCTGTATCTGCACTCTCGTTACAACTAAACGGAAGGTAACGATCAAAGATTTCCGTTTCCACTTGGTTCGATTACGATTAAAAAGTTTGCATTGATGGAATGAATTTTTATTTTCGCTTTCTCATAACAGAAACGTATCGAATATTTTTTTCCTTTTCGTTAGGAAACGATGGAAAGTTGATTTACAAGAGAATCTATGTTGTTAATTCCGAACGTTGAGAAATTTGTTAACGAGCGAAAATTTATTTCTTTCCATTTATACAAGCTTCGTCGCAATTTCGCTTTGGGTCTTCCAAGCCTACGATCGCTCATCGCGTCCGATTTTTCGGCATGCGTTCCCACGCTGCCTCTGCACTTTCGTTAGAATTCAGCGAAAGGCCACGATCAAATGTTATCCATTTCCACTTGGAAAACATTGATTTCCTATCTCTCCGACATTCGCCTTCCAGCTCATTCGGTACATTTTTCTTGACCGCATACTTTTCACTTACCAATTGTTTTTCCCAAACAATTGTTATGAATGTGCTTCTCAATGTGATCGAATATCGCTTTTCACCTTTCATCCATTTCGTTACTAGTACTACGCTTGCACAGTTTACACACGAAATAGTCAACAACATTTGCCTTCCTTCTGCGAGCTTTTTTCAAAACCTCGTCCTCATCTTCTGTTCTCACATCAGATTTGAAGACGCAAGCTTTGTGACCGTTGCGCTCGCATAACTTGCACTTTGCTTCAACAGCTGTTATAGGCGAAAAGCAGTGTAAGCATACGTTCCGTATGTCCTCTGATTTCAGAAGCAAGTCGTTGGCAATTGCACTCCTGTACGCTATCGGATCAAAATCGGTCTCAATTTCCTGTTCTTTGCCTAAGCATTCCATATAATACATGACGAATGCTCCACAATTTGTTCCGTCGTTCTCCGATTGGTATGCACGCACGGGAATGTCGCATTCTTCCCAATCAACATTTCTGAGATTATGCAGAGGCGTGCCTTGTTCGCAAGCGCGCAGGAAATCTTTCAAAGCTTGTACAACGCGATCTTTGTCTTGCCCGTTTTTGTATGGGTCGAGTAACGTCAACTGTTCTCGCTGTACATCGAGGGCCAACAACCGCCAATGGCCTTCAAACGAATAAGGTATCAGCAATTTATTAGCGATCGGCTTTCGCGTTTTGGAAATCGCTCTTGCCTTCATTTCATGTCTCGTTCCATCATTTTCTTTACCAATTGAAACTTTCGTATCATCGGTAGGGACAAACATCACGTTTTTCCATTCATCGATGTTTGCCGCGACAAATGAATCTATCACGATTTCATCAATCCACCCGTTGTATCTTAGCGTTGCAAACTGATTTGCCTTCATTTGAAACGTATCAATTGTCAATGACCTTTCTGTCCGATAGCGACCAACTGTCAACAGTCTCGATTTCGAATTCATGTGATATTTAACGTCTTTCACTAAGCCGTTGAAATATTTTTCTACTTCATCGATTTGTATTTGACATGAATCGGCTTTCTCTGCTTTCGGGGCTTCTCCGTAACTCTCCATATCAACTCCCGTTTTGACATCGTCTCGTAATTCCAATGGCGCACATGATACCCCATAGTCGCACACATTTTCATTTTGTTGATCGTTACTTTTGTTTGCTTGATCGTGTTCTACACTCGATTCCTGCCCCTTGAAAAGCATGCCATTCACATTTTCACTATCGCTCTCACTCTTGAATTTTTTATTCTGACGAGTTTCTTCAACCAGTGAGTCGCCCCCTTCCTCCAATTTAGGCAATACTCCGTCACTCTTTGTAGTCGCTAAGGTGTTTTTATTTTCACACCATTTCAATGGCAAGCCTAATTTCTTATTGTTGCGCACATTTTTATTTTCCTGCTCAACGTCATCTTGATCGCGTTTTGCTCTGGAGCCCAGCCGGTTCAGCAAATTTCCACGCGCGTAGCCGTCATTACGTCCCCTCTTGCCCTTTTTTCATCCATGTCTCTGCCACCATTGGATCGTCCTCTGTCTGCGGGTACTTTGGTTTTGAACGTGACTTTTTCGTTCCCTTAACCTCTCTTGCATTCCGGTTAATTTTTGCAATTGTCGTTTGTTGTCTCACATTCAACTTTCTTACGCAATCAGCTATTGAGGTCCTGGTCTGATTCTCAAACACAGACTCTTTAATAACTCTATGCGCACTTTCGACGTATGCATTGCTCACTCTTGAGATATCACCATCTATCGCATCCAAGTCCAAAGAGCTCCAGAAAATGATGTAAGGCATCCATAACCTGACAAAATGCTCCACGAAATCTGGTGCATAATATTCGTTTTTGATCCCAGATTTTCCATCCATTTTATCACGGTTTTCCTTCTTTTCAATTTCAGCCTGCAATAAAATCATTATCCGATTGTACTTTTGATAGAACGGTGATTTTCTATACATTCTGTCATTTTCGTTATTTTCGGGAAGATTCACTTCTTCGTTTTCTTCTGCATCGTACAGGTTTTGCATATTTTTAATCTCATTTTGTCTACTCGCCCTGTTCCTAATTACAGCCAGACTGTCTTTTGGGGTGTGCTTGCTTAGGAACAGCGTGCACACGTGCTTGAAAACAAGATCTATTTTTTTCTATGTTTCTGCATAAAGACAGGAGCGCCATACTTTCCAGAATCACTTGCTTAAACCGTTTGTACTCGGGAAATTTGTCATTAATGGTCTTTGACACGATTTTCATAAAGTGTGCAAAACAAATCTTCAATAGACTTACTCTTCTCAGCACATCTCTTTTATTTTCTTTCATCTGACAAGCTTTGAACATATAGTCTAGATACTCGTTCACCGACATGTCATTCCACTCTTTCATAAGTGCTTTGATGCATGCCCAAGACCAATCGACAACCACCGCCTCCGCCAACGGCCATTTATTTATTTTGGTCTCGACGAAGTGCCTATACTCCCTCAAAAATGCGCCTATGGAAAGAACCCCATGCTCCGACGTTATCATTTGTGGCCACCCGGGGCAAAGTGGCCACTCACGAAATTTCGATTTTTGAGGCAAAGTGTTGCAAACAAAAATTCTTTGTTTTTCGAGAAACTTTCAGCTGTCTAGGACTGAGGGTAAAAATAATTGTACAAATTGGTGAGCACTGTCCATTTTATTTCAATAGTTGACAAAAATCGCACTTATACGTGATGTCATCATCGTCAACACCTGCACACAAGATGTGAGCCCATTTTGTGCATGTCCCACAACATATCCAGTCGGAGGAGGAATGCGAATATAGTTCATCGCAAAAAATACACTCTACGTCCGATGATTTTCCTTTTTTTGTCGACTTTTTTTTTTGCTTACTAAATTTGCCCGATACGATGGGCTTGTTATAATGGCGGTTCTGCCACGTTTTGCTCGATAAACACGGGGTTTTGACACGGGTAACGGTTTTGCGACGTGTGGTGAAACTCGGAACGGCTCCGTAGCGCGCAATCTTCGTACTCTGACACCTTGGATCACTGCAACAAAATCATAAGCACAAATCAATTTCCATATGCAAGAATGAGACATTTGTCTATGTAATGTGAAATTTGTACGGGATTGTGTCGTTCTCTTCATTCTCTGATTCGTACGCTCTTGAAATCCAAAATCTTTTCCGTCTGAACTATCAGCGTCTTCACAGTCCGAACTATCCGAATCGTCGAAAGTTATCAATCGTCGGGGTCTTTTCATTGCACTATTGTCTGGGTTACCTCGAGAGCAATGTGCAATTGGTTCCAGATCACAAACATTGCGATTTACCGACTCTAAATTCCCGTCCAAAAATGCAGGCGAATGCCCGAGCTGTAGTGGAATTTTGTCAGATGACCTTTGACTCCAACTCTTGTCCAGTGCGTCGTAATACTCCCCACTTGAAGAAGGTTGACAGAAAGATTGGGAGGGTCTCCAATTATCGCCAGCTACGTCGTCCTCCACCACTTTCTTGTCCGCGAAATGGATCGAACTGTTTAGGTCGGGTAATCCTGTGCATCCATCTTTATCGAGATTTGACTCAACCTTTCTTCCAACTCACTCGAATGGGATTGGGCATTCTGACTCGCAGGAACATGGTAACAAGAACTCGAAAGCATTTCGTTACAAGCACGGGCAGACATTTTTCCATCAGCACTTAGAGACCAATGGCTATGAGCAGTCAGATATGACTCGCTAGACGGACTCTGAAATGACCCGTGATCCGGACTCGGAAACATTTCGCCATGAAAGATCAGAGATGTTTCGTGAGGAGAGCTTGGAAGAGTTTCATCGAGAAGCTTCGGAGAAGGTCCAAGAAGAGGACTTGGGCGTTCAAGAGGGGAACTCCGTTCATTCGCCACATTCGCAGGCTGAAACGCTTCGTCCTCGAAGACATTACGATTGAAAGGCCATATGCCGGTTTTGCGAAATCCATTCACTGCAGAAGATGCTGTTGCAGAAAGCTGCAATGGTGAAAGACCATTGCCTCGCCGAATAGCTCTGCTATTTGAGCCGGAGTCACAACTTGTCCAGGATGTTCGCGCATCCATGTCTTCGTTGCGGCAGAATAGGCAATCGACAGTGGTCGCATTACGCTAACGTCCAACGGTTGCAATCGGTGGGTACAGTGTGGTGGGAAACAGAGAATGATGATGTGATTTTTGTGAGCCCAGTCTATCACCTCCAAGTTCTTGGTATGCGTCGTATGTCCATCTAGTAAAAGAAGAACCGGCTTCTCCTGGGTTGGTTGAGTCTGTTTTGTGAACCATTTGAACCACCTTAGAAAAATGTCGGATTGCATCCAACCACTTGGGTGGCATGCACTCCAACTTCCTGGAGGTGCTCCGGCCATGAAAGACGGCTTGATGCGTTGTCGAGGGAACACAAACAATGGCGGTAAAAAAGTCCCCGATGCTGAGACGCATAGTTCGATTGTGGTGTTCTGGCCTCTCTCACCAGAAGTAACTGTGCCGACCTGTCTTTTACCCTTCGTGGGAATTATCTTCGACAGGTGTTTTGGAACCGATGAGAAGCCCGTTTCATCGACATTGTAAACTCGGTCCGGCGTGAGATGATACTTCTCGTACACAGACTCCAATGAATCGTAAAAATTATTTACTACGATTTTATTAAAGCCTGGTTCGTGCTGCTGATGTGGCCTGTGGTTTCCGTAACGCCAAGTTTGGGTGTCTGTTTCAAAATCCGTCCACCCAGTCCAAGCTTGCTTTCCCATCGGGAAATTTATGGGCAATGTCGTTCTTTTCTGCCATTTGATAAGCAAGAACTCTCATCTCAGTTTTTGTCAGTCCATGCAGAGAATTATCCAGATCCCGTAGATAGTCGACTAACTCTTGTTCTTGAGCTATGCTGAAGACTGTTTGAAACCTTCCAAACCCTAAAATGCAATTGAAAGAAAAAAATGAATGGGAGAGATTGTGAAAGTGAAGGAAGAGGTCGGCGAGAGAGAGAGAGAGAGAGAGAGAGAGAGAGAGAGAGAGAGAGAGAG
>JACEOJ010003451.1:0-14782 GCA_013761285.1 Campoletis sonorensis | reverse complement strand
TTTTTCTAGTTCGCATTCTTGTTTAATGATGTTATTATAGAGGCTTGTTATTTGGCTACCGAAATGTTTTGCTACGTAGACGAATTTCACGTTCATGTATGCGAATAAGTCCATATTTTTTACCGATATTCTTTTCTTTGTGAATGTGTCACCGTAGATCTGTTCTAATATAAAGAGTTTTGAATGTTCTGTTTTTACAAGTTTATAGCCGCATACTGAGGTGAATCCTCTAGCTGCTAACGCGAAAGTAATGTCTTCGGACGTGATTGAAAATATTTCTTCGCCGTTAATCTTGTCTTTTGTATCCTTAATCTTTTCTGCTATGCCGTCGTATATGACTTCATAGTTTTTGAAGCTGCACATTTCAGTAGGTATCGGGTTCCATTGAGTGAAACCTCCTTCCCAGTCAAGGCAGGTGCCCGTATTATGTTTACACCGAGTACCGGATCGTAAAATAACTTCGTTTTGTTCGATATCTACCTCTGCTTCATATTCGTATATACTGATAAATAATTGACCTGTAACAAGTACGTTGTTCCAGTTTCCGTAGGGGTCTGAATATGAACCTCCTTGACAGTGTCCTTCGTAGTCCACTGTACCTGTTATTACGACTGATCTTGAGTTAGAAGAGTTCATTACTAAGTTGTCAAACAAAACGTTGTACGCTTGGTAAGTTTTAGTTGAATGGACTTTAAGACATTCTTCCGGTGAAATTTCTTGGATGTATTCGATGATACCGTTTTTTACTTCCGAGCTGTAAGAATTCATACCGCAGTATTGAATCGTTCTATGTACTTCTATTTTGCATTGCCGTATTTTAATCTGTGAGAATTTTATTATTTGGAGAAGCTGAATTTTTGTTTTCGTTATTATTGGTTCGTGTATAGGGATGTCACATCCTTGAATGTCCAATAATGATAGTGTTGTTATATTCATGGCTGGTGCTCCACAGTCGTACGCGATCAGTGTATAGCCCGGCTGGTACAGTTGTGTCAGGAGAGCGATGGTCAAAAACATCTTCCGTGTGTTGTCCATGCCCCTGTAAAGGTTCCGAGATTATAAGTGTGTGCGGGTTTTTCTAATGTGCTATTTTTGCCCTATCGCAATGAATTATTTTTCGTTTTCTGTTTTCTAACTCTATCTCGATATCGTTTTGATCTGGGAATGTTCGCGTTATTACGTATGGACCTTTATAATTGTCGTCGAATTTTCCTGTTTTTGGGTTTTTGACTAAATATATTTTATCACCGACATTGAATTTTACGGGATTAATTTTCTTGTCGTAATGGTCTTTTGATTTTTGTTTGGCTTTTTCTAGATTGTTATGAGCTAATTTTCGTACTTCTTGTAATTGTGTTGCGAGGTTTTTAACGTGGTCGTCGTACGTAATTATTTCATCCATGTATGCGAATTGAGAGGGTATGCGAGCTTCTCTACCTAAGACTATTTGGTATGGTGTAAATTTTGTCCCTTCGTGTACACTTGTGTTGTAGGCGAAGGTGGCGAGTATAAGCCATTTATGCCAGTCTTTTTTATTGGTATAGTGCTTCAGGTAATCTGTGAGTACCTGATGGCTACGTTCGAGGGATCCGTTCGATTGCGGGTGGAAGGCTGTAGTTTTAATTTGTTTGATTTTGAGAACTTTCGTCAGCTGTTTCATGACACGGCCAATAAATGCTGCCCCTTGATCTGTTAAAATAATTTTTGGGCAACCGAACATACATATGAATTCTGTTACCAATGCGTAAGCGATTTCGTTTGCGGTCGCGCTAGTGAGCGGAATCGCGAAGGAGAATTTAGAGAGATTATCTTGTATAGTGAGAATGAAACGATGACCTTGATCGGACACCGGTGTAATCGGTTCAACTATGTCCATTGCGATCTTGTCGAATACGTTGATCGGGGTGTCGGTGAGGACCATAGGTTGTTTCGTTTTTATTCGAACTAGTTTTCTCCTTTGGCAACTTTCACATTGTCTAACATAGTCTTCTACTTGTTTTTTGAGATTGTCCCAAAAATATTTTTGACGAATTCGGTTGTATGTTTTCGTTACGCCTTTATGACCTGCAATCGGGGATTCGTGGCATTCTCTAATTATACCTTCTCTATCTTCTTGAGGTGGGGTGATGATTTCGTCTTTGCAAATTTTAATTTGGATATCTGTATTTACGAAAATTTCGCGAATTATGTTTTTTATTTTGATCCAGGTTGACCGGTCAGAACTGTTTCCCTTTTCAGAGACTGTTGCTGACTTTATTTTTAGTTCTTGCATTTTTGTTTTCAAGTTCCTAATTGATTTTGTAAAATTTTCTTGGGTTGGAGGTGATAAGTCATTTTCTTGAATTGCCAACGCGAATATTTTCTTATTGTTGTTTTTTGTGACTAATATTTGACCTACTTTCAGTACATTGGAAGGATTTAGTTTGAGTAGACCTAATTCGATTAGTCTTTTTCCGATTTCGTTTGAGACTGTGCCGTCGGCAGATATAAAGCATATATAATTATCTTTAATCATTTCAAGATTGTCATTTGTTTCTATGATGTTAACTATCCTTGTTTCTTTGTCTTCGTTATTCATTGTTATGTTATTTGGAGATCCTCCGGCGATGGGGGATATTGCATTTTGTGGTGGTGAGACGATTTTTACAATCGGTGTAAGAGGATAATGTGTCTGTATGTTTTCGTTTTCTGAGAAGGAGTTTACATCGTTTCCTCGTTCTTGGGGAAGAATTTCATAATCTGATGGTATTTGAGTCTCGTTTACTGACGGTACATTAATCTCGTCGTTTGAGTGTGTTTGAGTTTCGTTTACTTGTGTTGTGGTGTTTAGTTTTTCTATAGAGTTTTCGTTCGCTAGATTTGTACGTTCTTCACTCATTGCTGTCGTACAATTTTCATCAGTATTTATAGGAATATTTTTTATTGGACTTATGTGGGTTTGTACCATAATCGGTTCTATGGTTGGCCCTTCTATTTCCACTAATTCATTGTTTGTTTTTTTGACGATTTTTCTCTGTTGAATTTGTTTTTTCGTTTCGTGAGTGTGTTCTCCTGTTTCAGAGCAGAATATACACTGTCTTGGTTTTCGTATTCTTGATGATTTACGAGTTGGTTCTAGAGGTGGTTTTTTCACTCTTGGTTTCCTAGGAGGTTTAGGGATTTTCCAAGCAGTTTCAGTATTAGTTTTTTCTACTACTATATCTGGGACTAATCTCTCTTCTATCGTTTCTATGCGTATAGGATCGGGATTGTCTTTCTTTTGTGTAGTATTAATTTCATCTGGTGAATTTATCTCCATGGCTTCCTCTACTGGCATGACATGAATTTGATGTGTGGTTTCATTGTTTTGAGAAGGATTTTGTAATTGTTCCTGTTCTGATTCTTGTTTTTGATTTATCGTTAGCAAATTCTCGCGTATTGGTGTGGAATGGGTGTTTGAGTTTTCTTCGTAGTCTGAAGTTTTTCTAGCCGTGAGGGGAATTATAATGTTTTCCAGCCTTCTTTTCGCACGTCTCCCAGGGGACGGTGTAAAATCGGCTGTATTGGACGTACGTTTTTCGAGAATTTGGTGTGCAAGTTTACGGTGGAAATTATTTCCTTTCGACATAGAATTAGTTTTAGGGGTTTGGCTCATAAAAGGAGTTGAGCTCTGAGGAGTTTTGTCGAATTTTTTGCTTACCCTTGGTTCGGGTGTTTTTGGGAAATGTGTAGGGATGAAAACATCGACTGTTTGCTCCGCAGTTTTGGGGTTTTCCCTACCTGTTTCAATTGTTATTGGTGGTTCGTAACCTTCGTTACTTGTTTCTTTATTCACAGGTGTGGGAGTTTTATGATTTGTTTCATTTTGTGTGATTACGTGAGCGACATTGTACTCGTGTTCGTCTGATGAAGACGATGATTGATTTTTCGAAATATTATGGAATGGTAAGTATCGTCTAGCGCGATCTCTTCGTTTCATTAAAATTTTCTTCTTGCGTTTATCGTACGCTGAGTAGAGTGCTTGGTTTTCTGAGTTTTCTACTTGAGATTCTCGATTTCGATTTAATGATAAGTTCCTTTCATTTGGATTAGTTGTTTTAGGTGAACTTATTTGTTGTTGATTTTGCAAATTTGTGTGAGTTTCTGAATTAATAGATTTAGACAAGTTTGCTTCTTGATTTTGCTCTCGTAAATTCGTATGATGTGGCGCATTAATGAGTTTAGATGAATTTATTTCTTCGAGCTTTGGAGTTTGATTTAGATTTCGTGATAAGTTCGTTTGCCCTGGGTGAAGCGATTTAGGAGAACTTGTTTTTTGTTGCACTTGATTTTGTTTAAGATTTAGAGACAAATTCGTATGGTGCTCTGAGATATTGGATTTAGACGAATTTGTTTGTGTTTGTGTTTGTTTTTGCAAATTTATATGATGCTCCGGAGTAGTAGATTTAGATAAATTTGCTTTTTGCTTTTGCTCTCGTAAATTCGTTGGCGAATTTATTTCTTCGAGCTCTAGATTTAGTGTCCTTTGATTTTTAAGGCTCTTATCAGACAGTTGATCAGGCTGCTGATTTGGGTTCGAGATTTTGTGAGATTCATTGGCTAACTGATTATTGCACGTTTCTCTCGGAATTGCCGTGTCGCTATAATCAGTTAGTTCTGAATCATGATTTGGAGTGGGGGAGTCTTGTGGATCTCCCTCCGAAATAGAATTAGAAATTCTTGGTTTCTTAGTGTTATCATCCGAATTAGAGGTAGAGGGATGAGGTCTGGCGATACCTGGATTTAGACTAAGTCGTTTTAAACCTGTTTGGTTTTCGGTAATTCGCCATTTGAATTTGATTGGAAGAGCAATTGGGTTACGCGATAATGCGTCTGCGTTAGTGTTTACTCTTCCTGGTTTGTACTGGATTTTGAAATCGAATTCCTTTAAACGTTCTCTCCATCTCAGTACACGAGATGTCGGATCATTCATAGAATTGACCCAGACAAGTGGTCGGTGGTCGGTCAAGAGTGTAAATTGCCTGCCATAAAGGTAGGGTCTAAAGGTTTTCAGTGCAAAGACCACTGCGACCATTTCTTTTTCGGTTGTGGAATAGTTCCTTTCTGCTTTATTTAAGACTCGAGAAGCTGCTGCTACCATTGGATCTTCTCCGATTTTGCCTTGTGAGAGGACTGCGCCAACGGCGTAATTGGATGCATCTGTTGTTACGATAAACGGTTCGGAAAAGTTTGGATATTGAAGTATGGGTGTGCAACACAGCTTTTCGCGTAACGTTTCGAACGCTAATTGATGTTCCGAGTTCCAGTGGAATTTAACGTTTTTGCTCGTGAGATCTGATAAAGGTTTTGCTATCTTTGAGAAGTTCCTTATGAAGCGACGATAGTATCCTGCTAACCCTAAAAATTCTTTTACGTTCTTAGGAGTTTTTGGGACTTGGAATTTTTTTACAGCTTCGATGTTTTTAGGGTCGGGTTTTAATCCGTCTGCTGAAATAAGATGACCTAGACATCGTACTTCTGTTCTCAAAAATTCGCATTTATCAGTTTGGAGCGTTAAGTTAGCGTTACGCAAACGTTCTGCGAGTTTTTTTAAATTTGGCCTCGTGTTCGTCTATGGATCGGGCATAGATGACTATGTCGTCCAGGTATACAAAAAGGTCGTTACCCTGTAATCCTTTGAGCACGAGGTCCATTAAGCGTTGGAAAGTAGCTGGTGCATTTTTTAATCCGAAGGGCATTCTATTGAACTCGTAATGACCGTGGGGGGTCGTAAATGCCGTTTTATGTTTATCGTTTGGGTCCATTTCTATTTGGTGGAACCCGGATGCTAAATCAAAGATGGAAAAGTATTTTGCTCCGCCGAGTTGGTCTAAGATATCAGTTATTAATGGCAGAGGGTACGCGTCTCCTATTGTGACGTCATTTAGCTTTCGGAAGTCAATTACTAGTCTCCATCTTTTGTTTCCTTTGGAGTCTTCTTTTTTTGGAACTATCCACACCGGTGAATTAAATGGAGATTTCGATGATTCAATTATGTTTAATTCCAACAAATCGTTAATCTGTCTCTCGATTTCTGGTCTTTGAAAGGGTGGGTGTCGGTATTGTCTTGTGTTAACGGGTTTGTCGTCCACTGTAAGAATTCTATGCTTGCACTCGCTTGTTGATCGGAGAGGCTCACCCGGTATATGGAAGAGGTCTGCGTATTCTGTAACGAGTGCTGATACTGCGTTGCGCTCTTCGTTGTTAAGGTGGTCAAGACGCAAAAGGTTTATCACACTGTTAACACGGTTTTCTCGCGTCCGAGGGATATCGTGTTCTTTGGCTTTGCCAATTGCGGAATTTGTATTCATTTGATCGTTCTGATCTGTGCTCATATCGAAAGGATAGAGAGAGATTATTGGAACATCCACTTTAACATCTTTATCAAGGGTGTTGATGGCATAGAGGTAAGCTTTGCCGTTAGTACTTTTTACCAAGGCTTCGCCTGCGTAAATGCCTTCTGGAAAAGGTATGCGAGGTACATAACCTGTCTCTAGTGCGTTACCTATTCGTATAAACATGATCGTTTTCTGTCTGGCCCGCAGAAGAAAAGATTCTGTGTTTGTGAATGGTATCTCCACGTCATTGATTTGCACACACCTTTCTTTCCAGTCAATCTTTCCCTTGTTATTACCGAGAGTCTCATGACCAAGTATCGCGTCGAAGTCTACAGGGAAGTCGTCCCTAACAACATGGAATATTTCCGACTTTGCACAGATAGCGATGTTAATTTGACCGAGAGTTTTTGGTTTATCAGTATTTGAAATTCCGTACAATTCGTAGATAATCGAATCGTTTATTCGATTTTTATTAGCGATATTCTGAATTTTTATTAAATTTAATTGCGATCCCGAGTCTGCGAGGAAAAGGGTTTGTTCGTTAGTTAGATCGCATGACTCTATTAATATTGTTGGTGCGTTGTAGTTGTTAGAAGTTACGCTGAGATTGCAATTAGCCCGAAGGATTTTTTGTTTTACTGTTTCGGGTCTTTTAGGTTTTGGTGCGTTTATTAGTTTTGTCCCGTCGACGCACCTGGTCGAGGGGTCACCGATTCGTTTCCCTGGGGTTTGTTTGCTTCTGCGTTTCTACCATTATTATAGGCTCGTCTACGACAGTCGTTTATTACGTGTCCTGGTTTTTTGCAATAATTACAAAGGATTTTATTTTTGTTTTCAGTTGTGTTTGAATTATTTTGTCTTCTGAGTGCGTAACAGTCGTCAGTCACGTGGTTTGTTTTCTTGCAAAAATTACAGAATTTGTCGGGTTTGTTGTTCGAAGGTTTATTCGAAGGACCTCTTGGATTTTGGCTTTTGTTATTATATGAATTGATTGGTAGGCAAGTTGATTGATTAACACTTTTTAATTCCATTGGTCCAACCATTTTTTCTACTTCCGTTGCTTTTTGGTAAATGCTCTCTAGGGTTTGGTAGATGATGCAGGGAATATGAGGACGATAAGCGGCGTTTATGCCTTTGCGAAACTGATCTATTGTCATGTCTCGAGCCCAATTTTTTGCTCCTTGTGGATCTTGTACGTTAGAAAAATCAATAGCTTGATTTGTTTGGGTTAGATGTGAATTCATCCTGCTGTAAAAAGCTAGTAATGATTCTTTGTCTTTTTGTTCAAGAGTGTGTAGTTCTGTTAGCCAGGCAAAAAGTGGTCTCGATGCAATAAATCTGTTTCGTAGGATTTTAATTAGACCATCGATTGTTTGAACGTTAAAACTTTCTAAACTTTCACAAGCTGTTCCTTTACATTTACTTTTTAATAAAGTTACGATAGGTTTCTCCGTGATGACTTGAATATAGTCTTTCGCTGATTCGCAATAATTAATAAATGTGTTAAGTGAGCATGTTTTTGGTGTGCCATCGAACTCTGGTATGTACCTAGTGAAATCTCTATAGTTCGCGTGCATAGGGTAAGTAGGGTTATCAAAAGTTTGATTAAGATTGGGTACGCTTTGTCTATTAATATTAGCTGCTATTTGTTGGCTAAGTGTTTCTATATCGACCGTAATTTGTGGATTCCGTTGACCCGCTGGATTTGATGCGCCAGCCACACCAGATATATCCATGGCTTCTTGATTTAGCATAATGCGTTTTTTTATGACTTACGAGTCGAAGATCTTGTGGATGGTTGACACGTGCCGCTGAACTTGCTGTTGAGTTGTCGTGTTGATCCTCTTGAGGTTCGCCGCTGCTGGTGTTTTTGACCTGCTCTTCGCTGTAGTGTTGATTTATGATCCGGCTTCCTTCTGGTTGTCCCGAGTGATGTTATATGGAGGTGTGAATTTATTTTTCACGAGTGTTCTTTTGAGTTTTCACTATCACCAGTTTTAATATAGGGTTAAAAATGGTGTAGTTTGGATTTAATAGATTTTTGATTATTTTTGTAGTTTCCTTTGTCACCGGTTTTAATATACGATTAAAATGCGGTGTATATTTTTATGGTTTGATAGTTTTTGAATGTCTTTCACTGATTTTTCGTTGTTTCCGCTGCCACCAGTTTTAATATAATAATTAAAAGTGGTGTGATTTTATTTAATAGATTTTATGATTTATTTTACGTGGTTTTCCGAGTTTTGTTTTCCGCTGCCACCAGTTTTAATATAAAATTAAAAATGGTGTGATTCACGGTTCAAAGATTTAGGTGATTTTCGTAGTTTTCCGCAGTTTCCGCTGCCACCAGTTTTAATATAAAATTAAAAGTGGTGTATTTTGATTTAGTGATTGTCCGTAGTTTTTTTCCGCTGCCACCAGTTTTAATATAATATTTTGTTACGTCCCAAGAGGGAGATATAGGTTGGGTTACGCGGTCGCCGATTTAGAGCGCGACTTTTGAAGTATTGACTGTCGCTAGTGAGTCTTTCTTGGGTTCCGCGTAATTCCCGGACACAAAGTATTATATTTTTGAAATTAAGGATTTTGTTTGGATAACGTTGTATTTGAACACTTCGGAATGACGTTTGAACAAATCTGTTTGATATAAATATAAACGTAATATTTATTCACTTATAATTACACTGGTTGTTTCACAATTTGGTTATTTCGATGTTAACACTATGTTTAACATTTGTTTTCGTTTTAAGATTATTGTTTGCCGTTCGGAGTTAGCTATTATCAAATCGGATTTAGATTCGGAGTTGAACAATTCACTTGTTCGGGTTAGATCGTGCACTTATTACACTTATTAAGTCACGGTTGAAGTTTGAGGTAATTCCATAGAGGATTTTACTCTCAGAGATTTTGATTTTGATCGATTTTTACCGACGATGAACTGAACTTGTTAACTTCACTTGTTAACTGTTTGACTGATCTTTTGCTAACTCTCTTGCTGATGATGTTTTTGAATCTCTTGCTCTGACTCTACTGACTCTTCTGATTCTCTACTTTTTACTCTCTACCTTTGACTTTCTGGTTGAGAGTTTTGGGGGTAGAAGGATGTGGAAGGGGTTTACAGTTTTTGACTGGGATTGGATAAGGAGTAGATAAGATGTTTCCCGGACTTGGTCATTGGTGGGTGTAGTGTGGGAAACTATATTAGAGCATTTTATTGGTTCATAGAGAAAAGTTAATGTAAGGGTGTGCTCTAGTTCTAGTGGTTGGTGGATAGGTCGTAAAGATACGCACCGGGTGTCCAACGAGAGTTAATCGTTTGTTTAAGTAGGATTAGGTCCTTCGAGAATCGAGGAAAGCGTTCGAGGAAAGGTTGTGTATTTCCTCAGCTGTGCTCGGTCGAGGGTTGCTTAGCGTAGCGGCTTGCAGATTAGATGATATATGGCTAGGATGTTTTTTGGAGAAAAAAACATACTAGTCTTCGGTTTGTAATCTTGTGGTTTGTAGATATGAACAGGATGTTGATTTTGAAAAGAAAATGAATTGGTTATCTGGTTTCTTGGGAAGGACGAGTTTCCACATGTGAGAGATCTTATTCCTTGCTGCGAGTATGCAAGGGGATTACGATGAGGAGATTTGTATTTTGTTCTGTGAGTGTGATTACTAGTTCGTGGGAAGAGTACACTCTGTGAAGGGTTTTCTTGGATTTTCCAATGACTGATGTTTGGGGCTCGAGTTGGCGAGCGTTTCGAGGAAATGTATTTATTTGCTCATCTGAGAAAACTGGAGATATTTAGGAGAGGATAGCAGAAAGAGGGTTTTGGAGAAACTCTATCTTGTTTATATGTCCGATTATGTATATTCTACTGGTTTGCAGTATATGTTATTGTGCATTAGGCGTGTTCACTTAAATAGTTATTATAAAAGTATAGTTAAATTATCGACGAAAGATGACGGAAGGTATATGACTTTACCAACTGGTGGTGTCATTACTTTATTCATGATAGGAATAAGAAAAAAAATTATGGGGGGCCTAGCGTAAGGCTAGGACGTAACAATGAAATGTTTATTTTTAAAAATTTACATGTGACTATGCTTGTGGAATCATGATTTTCAATACTTTTCGCAGTTGCGGTCTACGAACCAACCAGCAAACTCCCAATATTCTACACGCTGGGCTATATTCTTACGCTTTTCCTTTTAGGCATTCCAATGCAGCTTTTCTCATCGACTGGAGTTTCACTGGTTATATGAACGTTGTATTCGAGGAAAATGTTCGCCAACAAGTTTAAACATCAAAATGTCAGCAATAATATGACGACATGACTCGGTCAGGCTTGCGCAAGATTCGAGTCAAACCTCAATTATGACAAAAAAATCAAGACATTGAATATTTCTTCAATTCTGTAGTGTGTACATTATTGTAGCAGAATTGCTATACATTTTTTTATACAGTATCAACTTCATTCTCCTGGCAATGTTTCTTCTCATAGCATTAAAATTCTTATCGCTAAGATGCAATAAAAGATTGTGTCAAAATTTTTCTCTACTCCAAAGACACCGCAAGCTGTAGTAAACTGAATTGAGGTTCTTCGCTCTGTCCATTAGGTTTGAATGAAACTGCCAAAGCTGACGCAATGGACCATTTACTATTCTTAATGAATACATCAGAACTATTGTCTCTTTCGCATATTGCTTTTTCTTTTAAGCATTCCACTGCAGCTTTTGCAATCAGCTGAGGTTCCACTGATTATATATGAGCATTATATTAAGGATCATCTTCACCAACAAGTTTATAGATCAAAATATCAAAAAATAACATGGGATTACGTGGCCAGGCCTGCGCAAGATTTTTGTGCAAATTCAATTATGAGAGAAAAATGTGGATATTGAATATTCCTTAAATTCAGCACTGCGCATTGTGGCAGAATAACTATAAATGTTTGTCCTCAGTTTCAATTTTAGCCTTCCGGGCATGTTTTTCCTAATAATGTTAAGATTCTCATCGCTGCATGAGACGCAATGAAAGTTTATGCCATTTTTTTCTATATCGAAGGCACCGCAGGGTGTACTAAGCTATATTGAGTTTCTTCGCTTTGTCCAAATGGTCTGTCAGAAACTGCCGAAGCTGACGCAGTGGGCCATTTACTATTCTTAATGAATAAATTAAAACTATTTTCTCTTCAACATAAGAGATAATAGTTGGTTGATGAAGTGCAACGGCGATGCTATTTTCTGCGCAAATGATTGTCACGAATTTTCATTGTTTAGTGTGAGTATATCATTTTGTATATATTCTTGGCTCAAGTTCAATAGTATATTGGTTGTCAAAGTTTTCAAAAACCAAATCACCTTTGCCATTGAATATTTCAATGTAAAAATGTATTCTGTGGACAATATACATTTCACTTATCCTAGAAAAAAGAACAAGGGAACAGACTCGATTCAATCTTGCCATAAATTGAATAAAGAACAGAGTGTCAAAATTAGAATTGGACATTATAATTATGCTTTTAAGCAGAAAATAATAAATAAGCATAAAATGAAAATGAAAATTTATTCGTGGTATAGGTATATCAGGGTAGCTTAATAGCAGAAACCATAATTTTCTTCAGACCAATGAATGAATTCTTATATCAAAGTTTTTGAAAAACATTCTTCATGGCTGTCTTACAGAATGGAATGTGCACTTTCATCCAGTCATCATTTATTCGAGCTGATAGGGAAACTTCGTGTTATTCAATATAAATCAACCCAAAGTATTGCTAAAGGTAGCATGCGTGGAAGCAAAAATCTTGATTTGCTTCAGCTGGTCAAGGCAAATTTCTAATCAGTTTGGCTAAAAATGGTTAACCGCAGTGCAGAATGTCTCTTATTTTGGAAATACAGTTTTATTTTATTTTTTATCGATTTCTTATTCGTCTTACAATTCTTTGCGGATACATAACATTTCTTATTCCTTTTGCATAACTGCAAGTTACACTTATACAACTTCGTGAAGTGACTTGTGTGCAAAGTATTTTCACTTTTCATTTCTGTGGCACTAAGGATTGAATAGTTTTTCAAAAACGTATCGAATTTCTTAGTATACTGCAGGAGACGCAAGGTATTAAACTGAAATGAATTTATACGCTTTTTTTGTAAAAGCTGTACTAAGTTCGTTCTTTTTTTCTTTATAGCATCGCATTTTATATCCTATATTGAGCTGAGATTTTACTGATTATGTAACCGTAGATATTCGAAAATTATCTGTAATCCCGAAAAATCGTAGGATTCGGATCTGCTCAGAAAAAAAGTTATGGCCAAAAAAAATCCGTTCCCCGGAGGAGAAACCTTGGACAAGTACATTTGTTGACCTCTTTTTCCATTTGTTGCCACAGAAAATAACTTCCCAAAACAGGGCAAGAATTTTGAAAATTTGGCAAGATCGAGCGAGGAAAAATAAGATTGATTCTATAAAATTCTTTGGAACTTCACTCCAAATGACAAATACAAATAAAAAACTTTATATATTTTTTCGAAATCCCAAGAAAAATAGCAACAAGTAAATGATCAATTTGCGCATTTAAAAAAAATGCGTTACAAATATCAAATGGAAACGCCAGTGATTTAAGTTCAGCACTAAAATTTATAATATCAATAACAGAACTATTTTATTGTCTTATTTTAGTCTTTGTCGTAAAAACTCATTTCAGTTTTTGTCGTATTTTATTGTCAATTGAGGATGGAGTATTCAGAAAAAAAAATTGGTTGTGCATTAAAAAAGTCACCAAAATGTACAAATATCAATATCGGGCAGAAGAACAGAGTCCAGAAAGAGAATCGGAATGAGAATGAACTTGAAAAAAAAATTTCGAACGAAAAAAAAGATTGAAAAAAACATTTCGGTCGAAGTACTTGACGAGTTTTTGTGCATAGCTTGGATCACATAATGTATTTCTCATGGTTACGGGCTCGCCGCCAAGTACTTACTCCGAATTTTTTTTTACATCCATTTTCTTTTCGTTTGAATTTTTTTTTTCAAGTTTATTCTCACTCCGATTTTTTTCCGGATCCTGTTGAAGCTTTTCACTGCAAAAATCGTGAAATACAGCTGATCATGGTCAAACGCATAACTCCCGGCTTTTACCCGTACGGGTAGTCGGGAGTTGAAAACAGAATATTGCAATATTGTGAACAACTAAAATAACAGTTAATGATGGTGAATGATAGCTTCTATTATCTGATGTCACATGAGTGGAGTGGAGAGTAGATAGTAAAATCATTAAAATGAATTAACGATGTCATAATGCAAATACGTGAAAACTCCAGGATTTAAAGGTGTTGAGAAAAAAGGAGTGATATCCTGGCCCAAATCCCCTCCCCGGGGAAAAAAGCCTGGACAAGTACATTTGTTGGTGACCCTCGTTTCTATCTGTTTTCACAGAAAAATCTAAAAACAAAAATCTACTCCCCACAAAAAATTCAAGCCCCTAAAAAAGTCTTATAAATACGAATAAAAGAAATAGTAAAGTAAATGAAAGAGTAAAGAAACCCAAAAAATCACTGCAGAACGACTACTCTCGAAAAATCTTAAACCCAAAGATAAAAAATAAAGGATCGAGAGAAATCCCAAAAAAAAATTCTCTCAAAAAATTCTAAAAGACCGAAAAAAATACAATAAAATATAAATCATCTAAAAAAAACTCTCCAGAACCCCAAGAAATATCCTCTTAAAAAAATTCGAAGAGACTGAAGAAAATACAAGGAAATGTAGAAATGGTACAAAAATAATGATAATGATAAAAGTCCATGATTTCGTTCAGCACTAAAAAATTTCATATCAATAAAAGGACAAGTAGCCTAGCTATTGATGTCTGAAAATCAATTAACGAGAAAAAAGGAAATTCTCCCAAAAAGACACGTCTCAAAAAAAAATAATAAAAGTCCATGATTTCCGTTTAGCAGTAAAATTTCTTATGTCAATGAAAGGACAAGTATTTTATTGACGTCGGAGAATTGAGTAACCAGAAATACGAAGAAATCAGTTGTCGCTGGAAAAGAGTTGCTAAGTTACAAAAGACGATTTGAAACGAAAAAAAAATCAACATTTCATTTACGTAGAGGATTGAAATTTACAATATCAATACTCGGACAAGAATTTCAATCGTATTTATGAAAATTTACAATATTAAACTTGTACCAAAGTTTCAATAGTATTTAATTAGTTATCCATGCCCCTCAAATCTTCGGACACGCGATTCTCCCACTTTGTTCCCCCGTTTGAAATAGAAAGCCTCCTTGGATTTTCAGAAGTGAAATTTTTCAATACCGTTCCACGACCATACCGTTCCAAGATCGGAATTGAACCCCACGTTGAGCGTATGCGTATGCGCACAGAGTACTTGTCCGGCCCATAACTTTTTATGCAAATTGCTCATTCAAACAAA
>JACEOJ010003445.1:0-11735 GCA_013761285.1 Campoletis sonorensis | reverse complement strand
CATGATTTCATCATTCCTAATTTGAGGTTGCTATTTGGGGCATAACAGAAGGGAAACTTTATAAACATCGATAGGAAGCGGAACAATAATGGGCTACTTATTCCAGTTCGACGACCTCGAGACCAAAATAAGTGCAGGGGTGAATATTATCGTCCTTGCCCGAAGTGCTTTGGAATGTTTACAAAGAATAATATAAGGCATCACCATTGCCAAGGCGACAAAACAACGAGTAAAGGTATAATGGTGGAAGCAGCACGAGTCGCAGGACAAGTCCATCAAGAAGCTTCAAAAAAAATGCGTAATGACATATTGCCTCGATTGCAGGAAGACTTAATTAGCAATGTCGTCAAATTCGATAAACTCATTGTACTTCATGGCAATGATATGAGCAGTCGACATCGAAAGCAATATTTAGAGTCGATGGTGCGATCAGAGTTACGGTTACTTGGACGGTTTTTAATTGTTATGAAAAAACTGGATAAGAGTATCACAGACTTGACATCAGTATTCGATCCGAAACATTGGAAAAAATGCTCAAAGCTCTCGACATCATGGGTAAGCTTGATCCAAAAAAGAACATCTATAAAACACCGACCGTGCCATTTCAGTTGCAGATAGCGCTCAGAAAAGTAAGCGATGTATTAATACGCGAAACAATCCAAGATCACGATGACGTAAAAAAAAAAAATGCCGAGGATATGTTGAAACTAATGAATCAAGGCTTCGTGAATACCGTGAACAAGACCGTCACTGAATCTCAGGTTGAACTCAGAAGACAAAAATCAAACAAATTACCATTGACCGCTGACATTGACAAGCTGTCGACATATTTGGAGTCGAAAATGGATAAATATAGCAAATTACTAAAACGATCGTTTTCACGCGAAAATTGGCGAGCTTTGGCAGAAGTGACTCTCACTTACATCTTAGTGTACAATCGCAGGCGTCCTGGAAAACTCGAACGGATTTTAAAATTAGATTATAAAAATCTTCAAGGAATAGATCAAGAGGATGAAGAGTACCAACAGCTTTCAGGACAAGCTAAAAGTTCAGCTGACGAATATGTTCGATTTGAAATCCGCGGCAAATTAAATCGCACGGTTCCAGTTTTACTCGACCAAAGAATGAAAAAATGCATCGATCTGGTTTTAAAACATTCCGAAGCTGCTGGGGTTAGTTCAAAGAACCCACATGTTTTTGGAATCCGAAGTTCTGACGAACTTCGCTTTCCTTTTCTGCGAGCAACTACTCCTTATACGACGTTTTGCATCAGAATGTGGTGCGAAGAAGCCGGATCTGTTGCGAGCAACAAATTTGCGTAAACATATGGCAACTCAATGTGCGAACATGAATTTGGAATCAAAAGAAACTAATAAGGTTGCCCATTTCATGGGTCATAATCCTAGCATCCATACGAATGTCTACCAGCAGCGAAAAACATCAGATATCGTGGTGATATCCAACTTTCTCAAAACAGCACAAGGTCGCCCTAGTACTTTACCTGAAAATACATCTCTAGATTATTCAACCGGCTTGGACACGACAGCTGGCACAAATAATACCGTCACGACGACCGATGCAGACACTGCATACGAGGCTGCAGCTAACGATTCCGATAACTCTACCAGTTAGTTTTCATTCATACTATTCAAACGATTCGCAGCAATTTTGTGAACAATCGTTGAAATCCGAAATGGAGTTATATATTTTTTTAGATGTCGATGATGCTCCGAACGTTCGCGATCAAACTATTGCGAACAAACAAACGCAGAAGAAAAAAAAATCCATAGGTAGACCTGCCATCCGTGCACCTCGTAAGTACAAAACACGTTTAATATGCCATCGAATTTAAGTTGCTTGATTCTAAAAATGATTCCAATTTATGTCGTAGGGAAGCGCCGCAGCAACCAAAAGAAGAGATGGAGTGGAATAGAAATCGCAACTGTCAAAAAGCATTTCAAGAAGTATTTGGAATCGGGAACTTTACCGTCCATGAGCATCATTAAACAGTTCCAAAAAATCAACAACCCTTTGCTTGAACGGAAACCAGCGACAATCAAAGTTTGGCTCCACAATCGAATAAAGAAAAACAGATCGGGTAGAGAACCAGTCGGCGGAGGAACGACTAGCGAAGAATCCGACTGAATTATTTTTTTTTGTTGCAAACTCGTATTCAATTACGTAATATGGATCTCTTGAACGAACGAAGTTTATTCTTGTTATAGGTCATGAATACAATGGGTGATATTCGTATAGAATTATCTAAGAAAAAACTTCGATGCGGTGTTAGGGACCATAATAGCTGTGAGCAACGTTAGCAGAGTTCAATTTTTTGATTTTTCAAATGTTTTTTCTATAATTATTCACATTTGTCAAGACCAAAAACGATTCCGAGATGGAAAAAGTTCCTTCAGATGTAAGAGTTTCTCGATACAACCGTAAAGCTTGAAGTTTGAACAAAAAAAAGGTTTTTCCCGATATGTCATTGCACAATTATTATTTTGTTTTTACGATGAAAAAATTTGCTCATGTGTACCACACTAATCAGACGTAACCGTGTTGCAGTGATTTGAAGAGGTATATTGGTGTTACACATACTCATTTATGTGATATTATAGTATTTAAGTATTGATTTGTTCAACAAGCGAGGTATTATCGGTTTTGTATAATGCAACTCTGTTTCGTTACTTTTATTATTACTTTTATTATTACACAATTACACGAAATCACAATTACTTTCGGTTCGAATTCTCAGGTAAAGTGAGAAAGTGATATTAGTTTGCCAACGGATCGGGAGGTTTCTGATAAAAAAAATGTGATGACAGTGTGGCTAGGTGTAATGTCGATTCAATCGAAACAAAACTGTGATCACAAGAAAGTATTTTTTTGCTAGATAGTTAAAAAAAAAACATTGCAATGCGATAATCAGACCATAGCAATGTGGAAAACCTGTTGCTTTAAGCTCAACAAAAGGAGGAATATAATTGAAAGTTTATTCAGTAATAAGAATATTAGTCGTTATAAGATGAAAAGATTCGTCGCTTTATTCGGAACAAAATGTACTTTAAGTTTTTGTTTTAAGTTCATCTATTCGTACTTGATTGTTATTGACGCATGGGAAAATTTCCAATGTGAAGCCACGGTGCTATACATACACAATGACTCTGATAATTCACGCTGAGAAAAATTATCAGCCTCAAATTTCATTGGTTGCAGTTTTTTTACGTTAATAAAGTCGAGTTTAACCCGTAAGCACGGTGCTGAAATGAAAGTTGATTCACGCTGCGAAAGTAGTTTCCTGGTGGAAACGACTCTGAGTACCCAAACTTGTTTTCACTGTGCGAGAGTCACCGCACGATTCGATTTTCGTTTCTCGACATACGCGTGTTTCATTAAAAGTCTGGAGGCTGTTATAAAAATTTAACTGGCAACTGAATTCATAGCCTTCAAAAGTTGTGAACGCTGCGTCCTCAGTCGACAGATTCTGTTTCTGGATCCACCGGTGCTGGAATAAAAGTCCAGTCTTGCTGCGCAGGGAGTTTTGCTGATGTACCATTATCTGAACAGACCGGCAAAGTTGTTATACTGTGCGTGAGACACCGGTCGATTCGTTTTTGGTTTTTCGACATGCTCGTGTTTCCATGAGAGTCCACCCGCTGCTGTGAGAGTTTTAGTGGCAAGATGAATTGATAACTCTCGAAATTTGTAAACGCTGCGGTCTCAGGCGACAAATTTGGTTTCAGGATACACCGGTGCTGGAATAAAAGTTCATTCATGCTGCGCAAGGAGTTTCGTCGATGGGCCATAATCTGACTACGCAACAAAGTTATTTCCTCTGTGCGTGAAACACCGGTCCATTTGTTTTTGGTTTCTCGACATTCTCGTGTTTCCATAAGCGTCCATCAGCTGCTGTGAGAGTTGTGGCAAAATGAGTTCGTAACCCTGCAAATTTGTAAACAACGCGTCCTCAAGAGACAAATTTGGTTTCTGGATACAACGGTGCTGGAATAAAAGTTCATTCATTCTGCGGAAGGAGTTTTGCTGATAGGCCATAATCTGACTACTCAGCAAAGTTTTTTCCTTTGTGCGTTAGACACCGGTCGATTCGTTTTTGGTTTCTCGACATGCTCGTGTTTCCATGCCCGCTGCTGTGAGAGTTTTAGTGCCAATATGAATTGCTAACCCTCGAAATTTGTAAACGCTGCGGTCTCAGGCGAAAAATTTGGTTTCAGGATACACCGGTGCTGAAATAAAAGTTCATTCATGCTGCGCAAGGAGTTTTGCTGATAGGGGTTATTCTGACTACGCAGCAAAGTTGTGTCCTCTTAGCGTGTGACACCGGATGATTTATTTTTCGTTTCTGGACATGCTCATGTTTCCATAAGAGTCTACCGGCTGCTGTGAGAGTTTAAGTGTCAAAATGAATTCATAACCCTCGAAAATTGTCAACGCTGCGGCCCTAGGTGACACATTTGGTTTCAGCATCCGCCAGTGCTGGAATGGAAGTTCAATCATGCTGTGGAAGGAGTTTCGCTGTGGGGAAAGAATCAAAGCCATAAAGTTAGCCGGACGACCGTTAATATTCAACTTTTTTACGATTGCTATTATCTGGTGGTATCGTGGTGGTTGATGGTGGCGTAATTAGAATGCGTGGTAGTAATTAGTTTTCAATTCAAAAACGATTTTTTGTTTTACCGTAAAGTTAGCCTGATCGGGGCTAACTTCCCCCGACCTGATCGTATTTTTTCGGCGACCAATCAGAACGCTACTTTGTCAGCTGACAGAGTGCTAATCGTGCTAATTTTATTTTAATGTTTATTAAATAAACTACTGAGTACCAAGCACTTTAACTCGGTTATTTGTAATCATCAAGCGATTCTGCATCGATTAAGCATATTATTTCAATCATTTTATGTTGAATTAATCTTTGTCCGGCTAACTTTACGCCAAAAAAAAATCATTTTTTTTTATTGAAAACTAATTATTACCACACATTTTAATTACGCTACCATCAACCACCACGATACCACCAGGTGATATCAATCGTAAAGAAGTGGGAAATTGACAGTCGTCCGGCTAACTTTATGGGATTACTTCGTGAGACACCGTGCTGGAGTTGGAACGCCCAACGGCGTTAACTGTATCACTGTCGCACTGTATCAAGAGACTCGGTAGAGTCTCGGGACAAGTACATTTGACAGCTCTGTCTGTCGTCTGCTGGCCCGAGACTCGCCAGAGTATATTATCTCTGAATAAAGTAAATTTCGGTGGTGGGGGTAAAAACTGAAAGTCATTTTCTCGAATTACGAAGCTCAGGAGACAGATGATGACTTGAAAATTGGTTTCGAGACTAATTAAGAAAAAATCTTTCGATTGAGCCTTAAATCAGCACGATTGATGCCGTATTTGCTGAGAAAAAACTTTGCACACGCTCAAGATTATGCAAAAAATACCAACACATGGAAGCATTCGACGTGTCCGTTGTGACGATAATTTTTATATTCCATGTCACAAAAGTTTGCTCTCTCTTCACCGCCGATTTATTTTTGAAAATTGTGGGCGCCAGTCACCGAAGTGACTCGACGACAAAAAGAGAGAAAACGGTTGACCCGCTTGGCTGCAGCGGGATGGGCGGGGTGACCACGAGAACAATCAATGAATGCCAATTATAACGTTTTAAACAATAACAAATATTTTAATTATTATCGGGAAAGAATTAAATTTTACATTAGATTAGAAAATATAAATGTTACGTTCGGGATCAGTCTCAAAGATATCAAAAAGAATACAGTGAATTTACTACGATGAAAATATTTGAACCGGGATACAACTTTCACGAATTGCAAAAGAACTTCGGGGGAAAAATCGCGAAACCACACACGCCGCTACGAATTCTCACACACACACACGCTTGGTCGGGATCCTGCATACTCTACACTTTAATTCAAGCTCGAAATTATTCTCTCCGTGGATCTACTCACGGTCAAGAAAATAAATCGTAAAGTTGGAAAAATGAATCACAATTATTGATGTTAAAAATTGAATACCGAGCCCCCGATATTCGGTTACTTGGCCGAGCTATACGTTTTTATACGCGAATTATTATCCCGACCCACTCATACAGTTTCACACACACACACGCTCAACTTGACACTCGTATCGCGACTCTTCCTCCCGAATTAACCAAAAATAAATCAGTCGGAATAATTATTTATGAAACGAAACGAAATTGAGATTTTCACGGCCGGCCACGACGTTTATCGTTATCTAAATTTTATTTTAAATTATAACCCGTTTCGCAAGACGTCGAAGACGGGATTAGCAAGGAAAGAACGAAAATTGTGACTATTTAGCGCAACATAGCGAAGTCACCGCCGCGACCCAATTTCCCAAGTTTTTATCAGAAACGGACAGTTTAACAAAATAGTAATTTATTATTCGGGACAAACTAAGGCCGAAAACCCGAAGCTCACTAACCAAGACGGTAACAAGTGGCAAACGATAACTCACAGTGTATCTTGTCAATCTCGGGCAACACGTCCGTCTCGCTCGGTACTTCACGAAAATCTCCCCGAATTCGGGAATTCGCGAGCTGTCGAACTCGATCGCTAACCCTTCCAATTTCCAAAATTCCCCCACATGATTGACAGGTCCGCCACGTGAAATATTCGCGCGAGCGTTAGACAGGGCACCGATTATTTTATTAATTTATCGGGACAAGATTTTAACGTTATTCATATTATTCTTTACCCCTAGCTCGATTAATATTTTAATAACGACGGGACCTTAATGTTTTACGGGATATTTGATGACAATATTTCGATGACGATAATTGGAATTAATCACGGGAGATATGTTGTACGATACCGCCCTGATCTATGAAACGGGAGACGAGTGCGTTCGCTGAAGCCAACCGAAAATTCCTTGTTCTCGAAAATTCTCGAGCCTTCCTTAGTTTAACCGTCTCGACGAAGCTCGACCTTGAAATTGAAAATATCGGGAACTGGCCAGCTGTACGAGCCCTGCTCGAAATACAGCAATATTGCGATGATTGGCCTTCCTTATTTAAATTCCTGGGATCGAATCGATGATTTTAGGTGTCGGTTATCCAGGAAATTCTCTCATGAAAACAAAAAGAGTGGCGGCGGGACGCAAATTAATAATAATAACAATATTTCTTAAATAAAGCCCTGTGAGTTTCGTCGTATGGCCGGAGTAACGAGCGAGAGAGACGGGAAGCTGGAACTTGTATTGGCGATTCGCCTTTTTGATTTTAAAGTGACGCTACTTGAAAAAAACAACGTCACACCGTATATACGCGCAGACGACACAATCAAAGGCCTCATGTCCCCGGTCAAAACCCGTTTCCACCGAAGCCGGTCTTCGGCGACGAAAGTATAACGACTTCCCATTGGTCCGTTCCTCTGTACCCATACCACGGAAAGTTTGACGGTGTTTTTACGGTGTTAAATGCGAGACGCGTAAACAGCGTGTTTTTTGTGGACTGCTCGTAGATCCGTCGTGGGTAAAATTTGAACTAATTTGTACATCACAGTCGCAAATTGTATCCGAGTGTTGACAGATGGTAATGCCGGAATAATTCACGCAAAAAAAAAATCAATTCCTTTGAAACACACATTTTTCCTTACGTGCAATTAGCTCAAAACTTTGTACTCGGGGGTTTTCGGGTTCGCTGATTACAAATCTGCACTTAAAATTTAGAAATTCAAGATAGCGAATACAATATGGCGGACAACAAATGCAAAAATTGTTTGATGAAAGCGAAACATGGTACTCGGGGGTTTTTGGGGTCGCTGATTACAAATCTGCACTTAAAATTTAGAAATTCAAGATGGCGAATACAATATGGCGGACAACAAATGCAAAAATTGTTTGATGAAAGTAAAACATGGTACTCGGGGGTTTTCGGGGTCGCTGTTCAAAAATCTGCACCCAAAATTTCGAAATTCAAGATGGCGGATACAATATGGCGAACAAAAACTGCGAAAGTCGTTTAAGAAAAGCGAAAGTTGGTACGCGGGGGTTTTCGGGCTCACCGATTAAAAATCTGCATCCAAAATTTCGAAATTCAAAATGGCGGATCCAACATGGCGGACCATAAATTCAAAAGTTTTTTGATGGAAGCGAAAGTTGGTACTCGGGGCTTTTAGGGGTCGCTGATTACAAATCTGCACCCAAAATTTCGAAATTCAAGATGGCGGATACAATATGGCGAACAATAACTGCAAAAATCGTTTAAGAAAAGCCAAAGTTGGTACGCGGGGGTTTTCGGGTTCACCGATTGCAAATCTGCATCCAAAATTTCGAAATTCAAAATGGCGGATCCAACATGGCGGACCATAAATGCAAAAATTTATTGATAAAAGTGAAAGGTTCAGAAAAAAGAAATGATATCCGGGGAAAAAATCCCCTCGCCGGGGAAAAAAACCTTGGACAAGTACATTTGTTCACCCCCGCTTCCATTTGTTTTCACAGAAAAAAACTACCCAAAAAAGTACAAAATTCTCAAAAAATTGGCAAGATCGAAAATGATTTACCTTCAGCACTAAAATTTATAATATCAATAATAGGACAAGTGTTTCATTGTCGCTTGAGGATGGAGTATTAAAAAAAAAGCAAAAAATAGTTGGGCATTGAAAAAAGTCACCAAAATGTACAAAAATAAAAATCGGTCAGAAGAACAGAGTCCAGAAAAAAAAATCGGAATGAGAAAAAACTTGAAAAAAAAAAATTCAAACGAAAAAAATTAAATTGAAAAAAAAAAAAAAAAAAAAAAATTCGGCCGAAGTACTTGGCGAGTTTTTTTGCTTAGCTAGGATCACGTAATATATTTCTTATGGTACGAACTCGCCAAGTACTTCGGCCGAATTTTTATTTTTTTTTCAATTTAATTTTTTTCGTTTGATTTTTTTTTTTTCAAGTCGCTCTTTGTCGTAGCTGGATAACCTCTAGTATTTCAATAGCTTTCTGGGCTTTGGGTGTCGATGCTAAGAAAAAATCTTTAATGTCAGAAGACGATAATACAGCGTCTATAAACCGTCAGTCTGCTATTCTTTCGCAACATTATTATTTGTACGTCACCTCGAATTATTGTTACTTTTCCAACGGATGCTAATTCGATTGTGTTGGAGTCATGAGAAGGGTTAACGATTGAATAGACGGGTTTTCTTTTTCAGGTTTCCTCTTTTACAGATTGCTTGTGCTCTCGCTGCTGCCAGTATGACGACTAACTCTCGCCCGCTTTGCAACCGCTTTGGCGATCGCCTCTCTATCTCTCTATCTCTCTTCTCGCTCGTTCATTCGCCGTTCGCTCCGACCCAACTGGCTATTAAGCCTGGTTTACCAACTTAACTTTGAGTAACGTTGAGCAACGAGTGTGTTTAAAGCAACTCAACGTTGAGCAACGTTGAACAACGGATCTCAACACAAATGGCCGCCATCAGTCAACAGGATTGAGTAGCGAGTACGCTAATCAAAGCGAACGTTATGGAGTGTCCAGACCGACGTTTCTCAACGCTTCTCAACGTTGCTCAAGGTTGCTCACCGTTGAGGCGCTCTAAACACTCCCATTGATTAGCGTGCTCGCAACTCAACCCTGTTGATTGGGCGGCTATTTGAGTTAAGTTCTTTGGCTCAACGTTGCTCAACGTTGAGTTGCTTCGAACACACCTATTGATTTTTATGAAGCGGTACTCTCAATTTCACTCGTTTCTTGGGCATGATTATTTTAACGGAAGGTTCTTGTCATTGGAGTATTTTTCAAAACATGTTCGCTTTTACGGGATGCGTATTGCGCAGACATAAAACTGTTTGTAATATTATTCTTTGAGGAATGTAACGTGTAAGTATATATTCAGTTGGAATAACAATGGTTGCCTTTCGACACAGCTGGCATGTAAAGAGACTTTTGGTAAAACGAGATTGAGTGACACCCAAATCGTCGGACTTCCACAGTAACAATATTAACCACATTATTTTGTATTGTTGATGTTCCCAGGACATAGTGTTTTTTATAGAATTTCGGTAGTTTCCGGGACAAATTTATTTTCACACGATATTGCTGAATATTCCGGTATTTTCCAGGACAAACTAATTTTCAAAGAGCATAGCTTCATATTTTGGTAGTTCCCAGGACCCATTAATTTTTATTGATCACCAGCTGTTATCTGCAATTTCGTTCGCCTGGACATTAACAATGAAGAGTTTGTTCAACAATACATCATGCCACAGGTTTTAATATTTCGAGCATAAACATAAATTTTACGCTCACAATGATCTCAGGTAGTCAGTACAAAATTTCGCTAATTTCCAAGGAAAATCTATAATGAAGAGCTATTGCCGTGTATGCACGAAGTTTTCCAAATTTTTATTTATGTCGGGTGTCACTCTGTATATTGGTCGCTTCCAGGTCAGGTTCATGATCGGGCGGCATTATGTGATCTTTCGTCGAATTGCTCGACATTGATTTTTATGGAGCTGTTTGTTTTTCTAAAGGCTTTGAGTGTGCTTCTCACTCCACCTCAATATCGTCTGCGCATCGCTGCCCTGGATTTTTTTTACTCTGCTGGCTGGAGCATGTCGCGTTCCACTGGATGTTACCATCAGAGCAGGTACAATTTATACCTCAGACATGACTGCGATACCATGAATCATATTAGAAAACTTGCCTTCGGTTCCATATCATCAAAAACATGCTTAACCAGCGAAAGCAAGGAATAAACACTTGTAAAAATTAAATTGATTTTATTACAATGATGGTTATTCCTTTTATGTACTTGCCACCTGTTCAGGGGAAATCTGTCCAGGAAAAGAAATCGCCGAACTCGAGGTGTGCATTTCAACGAAATCAAACTTCGTAGTTTAGAGGTTTCCAGGACAGTAGTGTCCTCAAATTTCTCGATAATTCGATATTTCTCGGAACATAGTTATTTTTATGGAGAATCTCTCAGTATTTCGATAGTTTTCTGGGCATTCATTTTTATAAAGCGGTACTCTTAATTTCACTCTTTCTTGGTCATGATCATTTTGAGGAAGGTTCTTGTCATTTGAGAAGTTTCCAAATCATTTTCGCTTTTACGGGTTATCATATTGAGCTGACATACAACTGTTTACACACAGAGCTGGCATGTAAACAGACTTTTGGTAAAACTAAATTTAGTGACGCACAAATCGTCGGACTTTCACGGTAACGATATCAATCACATTATTCTGTATTGTTGAGGTTTCCAGGACATAGTCATTTTTATAGATCTTCGCTTGTTATTCCGGTAGTTTCCGGGACAAACTAATTTTCACATTTGCTTCATTTTTCACACTAAATTTACCCGATGTTAACCAATTGGTAGATTCCAGGACAGTGATATGTACGTACATTTGACTTTGTACCGTCAAATGTACGTACATTCATATGTACGTACATTCAAGTCTCGAAACCTACCAATCAATTATATTGGCCGTTTCCAGGTTGTCCTGGCAAGCTTCGCCCAACCAAAAAACATACCAGGACTGCCCCCAAAACCGCCAAATGTCCTGGTAAATGCCACGATAGAAATAAAAATGTCCCGTAACCCACCGCCAGACCAACATACCTATATACATACATATATATGTATATTGTTACGTCCTGGAGATTCGCCTTGATATTTCGCCCTATAAAAATTAAGTTTAAAACATAGAATAATAAACATAATAATTATGCCCATGTTAATAATTAA
>JACEOJ010003429.1:0-11664 GCA_013761285.1 Campoletis sonorensis | reverse complement strand
TTTTTTTCTGGATTCTGTTGAAGCTTTTCACTACAAAAAACGTGAAATACAGCTGATCACAGTCAAACGCTTAACTCCCGACTATTGCCTGTACGATTAGTCGGGAGTTGAAAACAGAATATTGCAATATTGTGAATATTCCGAATATTGTGAACAACTAAAATAAAAGTTAATTATGGTGAATAATAGCTTGTATTATCTGATGTCACATGAGTGGAGTGGAGAGTAGATACTAAAATCATTGAAATGAATTCACGATGTTATAATGCAAATACGTGAAAACTCCAGGTTTTGAATGTGTTGAGAAAAAAGGAGTGATATCCTGGCCCAAATCCCCTCCCCGGGGAAAAAAGCCTGGACAAGTACATTTGTTGGTGACCCCCGTTCCTATCTGTTTTCACAGAAAAATCTAAAAACAAAAATCTACTCCGCACTAAAAATTCATGCCCCTAAAAAAATCTTATAAATACCAATAAAGGAAAAAGTAAAGTACAGGAAAGAGTAAAGAAACCCAAAAAATCACTGCAGAACCACTACCCTCAAAAAATCTTACATCCAAAAATAAAAAATAAAGGATAGAGAGAAATCCCTAAAAAAAAATCGCTCAAAAAAATTTTTAAAGCCCGAAGAAAATACAATATAATATAGTTCACCTAAAAAAAAACTCTCCAGAACGGCTCCCGTCAAAAAAACATGAAAAACCTCAAAAAATTAGAGAATAGTGAAAACCTCAGAAAATATCCTCTTGAAGAAAATTCAAAAAGATTGAAGAAAATACAAGAAAACGTAGAAATGGTACAAAAATGATAATAATACTAATAATAAAAGTCCATGAAATTCGTTCAGCACTAAAATTTCTGATATCAATAAAAGGACAAGTATTCCATCGATGTTTGAGATTTGAGTAACGAGAAATAAAAATTAGAAATCAGTTGTTGCTGGAAAAGAGTTGCTAAGTTACAAATATAGATATAAAACGAAAAAAGTCAACATTTAATGTACGTACATGATTAAAATTTACAATATCAATACTCGGACAAGAATTTCAATGGTATTTATTAAAATTGAGAACTTTAACCTTGTATATTTAAATAGTTATCCATGCCTCTCGTTTTTCCGGATACGCGATTCTCTCCCTTTGTTCCCCCGATTGAAATATAAAAGTTTTACCCCGTTTTTTAAATTTTTCAGCGTGGGCGAAGAATTTTATGATTTCAGTCAGACAGAGGCTCGACTTGTAACCTATCACTTGTAACATCTGGCCCTCTTGGATTTTCAGAAGTGAAATTTTTCAACACTGTTTTACTATCGGAATTGAAAAACTTTAGCCAACACGGAGGAATTGCAAAAAAGGGCTACAGGTTATATAACTTGAGGCCACTAATATTGTTGGATTGGTAACAATTTGTTAAACGTTCACCACCGTACGTTGAGCGTATGAATTTTGCAAAACAAGTTATCAATGTTGAATAAAAACTTTTTGAATGTCAGATAAAAATTGGAATTCCCACACGTCCCGCAATCGGGAAACTCTGGACCACGACCGTCAGCGGACTTCAGGGCGTAACTCTATCATTTTTGGTTGAAAATATTTTCGAAAATTTATTACAGTTCATCAAAATATGATTAAAACGATGTCAGAATTTTGTTGAATTCTAATTAATTTTACCCACGATAAAAAAATCCTAAAGTATCACCGAAAATAAGCTTCCTAATGTGCTTTCCCCCCTTAATGCATAGTACTGCACCAATTCCGAGTCATGCCATTCGGTCTAAAAAACGCTCCACACACGTTCCAAGCCTTGATGAGCCAAGAAGTATTGAAGGGATTATTGGATCACTGCTGCACAGTCTACCTGGATGACATCATCATTTTCTCTGATACGTGGGACGAACATCTGTCGCATCTCGCCCTCGTTTTCGAGAGATTGAGCATGCACAACCTCACATGCTCGATCAAAAAATGTCACTTCGGAAAAACCAATGTCGCCTATCTTGGCCACAATGGTACCGACATCGGGAACGAGGCAAAAGGTGAGCATATTCAAGGAATACTGGACATGCCTGTTCCAGCAACGCGACTCGCTACGTCGATCGATCGCTTTGAATCTCATGGGCCCGTACCCTAGAACACCTAGGGGAAAAAGATTCATTCTCGTTGTAACGGATTTATTTTCGCGGTGGGTAGAGGCTTTCGCTATAGGCTCCTCAGAAACCCCGCACATCATCAACCTCCTCGAGAAGGAAGTGTTCCCCCGATGGGGATATCCAAAGGCTGTACTCTCTGACAACGGACCACAGTTCGCTGGGAAGAAATGGGTCGAGGCTTGCAAATCGTGGCAAGCGCAGCAATGGACCACACCGATTTATCATCCTCGCGCTAATCCTACGGAAAGACGGAATCAGGAGATAAAAAAAGGACTTCGGCTCCACCTACAAAAGCACCCCCATCGAGAGTGGGAAAAACTTTTGCCGAAGATCTTATTTAACCTGCGAACAAGAAAGAACGCAGCTACCGGGCTCACTCCGAGCGAAGCTCTCTTCGGGAAAAATCTTCAACGACCAGGTGAATGGAAGATTCCCGTCGCAGAAGACGCCTCAGAGGAGCACCAACGACGAAACGAAAAGATTCGCTCGAATCAATCAAGATATCAAAAGAGATACACGACGGAAGGTGATCACCAACCACAGTCCCAGGCAGGGGACCTCGTCTTCATCCGAGATCACGCTCAATCCAATGCCATCGAAGGCATACATGCAGGATTCACTAAAAAGTGGGATGGACCGTACGAAATCCAGAAATACCTCGGCAGCGACAACTACCTCATCAATGAGCAGGAAACGTTGAAGAAAATTCATGGCAGTCAACTCAAACCAGGATACCGCTCTCGTGCGGATGACTCGAACCCTAAGATCGTTCCTCAAGTGGTATCGCAGGCTAAAACAAGGGAATATCACTCCCGGAAGGAAGCACCGAACCTTAAGGTCGCTTCTCGGGTGATATCATCCTCGCATCAAACGGTGGACCCATCGCTGGACCACGCAACTACCAAAAAGCCTATTGGGTTTGTCCTAACTAAAGATCGGCGTGATCTTCCAAAATCTCAATCGCACCCATCCGACGCCACCCGGCGTAGGGGCAGGAGAAAACGCACCAGCAACGAAAACGAGTTTACTCACTTAGTAGAGAAGATAAGGGGACTCTCAACTCGCATGATAATCGTGATCAACAATTCCAATCAAGGCACCTATTAAACGCAACGAGGCGTAGGGGCCCACCAAAAAACGTCACCAATACCGTACAAGAAAAGTTATTGAATGACGAAGAGACGCCGAGATATAATCTACGGCCACGAAAAAACTGCTACAAGTAAACCTGAAAATAAACTACTTACCTGGACCTGGAAATAAAAGGAAGGGAAAAGGGAAAGGGTTTATCAAATCATTTATTTCATACAAAAAAAAAAATATCCGACTCCCGGGGGCATTTGTTGTACGTCACTTTGCGACGACAACGTTTTCTTCCGTCGAATCATTTTTTTTTATCCTCCTAAAAAAAACTTGTAAAAAAAAAAAAAAACTCACCTTGACCTGAAAAAAGAAAAAAATAATTAAATAAAAAATAGTAAATAACTATAAAAAGAAAGAATAATTCAAACAAGAGTTTATACGTACCAAAACCGCGACTTACCGTAATATTTCGAAAAAAGCTGTGAAGACCTCCGCCAGGTGGCGTTTGCAAAAATGTTTCCCGTGAGCGGAGCATAGCCCAAGCGGGCATATAAGCGAGACACGCTCTCGACCCGATATGCTTACCCGGGGTCTCCCTTCTGAATAAGAAGGACGACCCAGCTCCTGAAAGGGAACACGGTATACTTACGGCATATCAAAATTTTTTGCATACTAGTCCGGGTCTAGCCCAGCCTAGCACCCGACTCCTTTGCAAACCGATTTTCTCCTTTTTTTTGTTTTGTGATATATTCCTTGAGAATCGCTTGTTTTAATTTTTCATTCTTATTGTACTGGACCATTTTACCCTGTACATAAAGCTATAGCCTACCCACTCGTAGTTCGCAAGTTCTCCGCTAGGTGGCGTTTGAAAAAACGTTTCCCGAGAGGAGCATAGCCCAAGCGGGCTTATAAGCGAGACACGGGCTCCCCTTGGGACACGATCCGAGAATCTCGACGTCAGCACCTGAAAGGGAAATATATTCCCGGTATCACACACATCCTCCTGAAAGGGAAGATCGCACCATACACTTGACCTGAAAGGACACATACTCTCAGCCTCACCAACGGCTAGAAGAAAAAATCTTTCTGTCTTCCAACATCCATCCCGGACTTACGTTTTTTTTTTATCGAGTTCTTACTGTTAGACTTAAGGTTTTTTCGTCCATCGCGGACTTTGCTATTTTTTTAAATTTTTTAGACTTAGTCAATTTTTTTCGTCCATCGCGGACTTTGCTATTTTTAATTTTTTAGACTTAATCTGTTTTTTCGTCCATCGCGGACTTTGATTTGTTCATTCTTTCTTTTTTTGGTTTTTCGTCCAGAACGGGACTTTTATATATTTTATTCATTCAACTTTAGTGTGTTTTTTACCGCTCTTCGGGATTTTAAAGTTTTAGTTGATAAGTTTTTCGGGTGATCACGTTCCTCGCGGATTTCTTAAGTTTTTTTTATGAATTTTTATTATTTAAACGGTAATCCCTAATCAGGATACATGCCCGAAATTAACCGCTCCTGCGACCTACTCCGCAAACTCCGCCGACAAGCTAACGCTCCTTTGGCCCCGGTCGATATCGCGCAGTACTTACCTGACCCTCGTCTATCGCCCGATGCGAAGAGCAAGGCTTATGCCGCCGCCTTTCAAACGGTTAATGCGGAGATTATTCAACGCTCTTTGGCGGAACAGGAAGTAGGAGAAGAAAAACTGAAAACGGCGGCTTTGCGTTCGATCAACCCCCGCAAAGCGCGGAAACTCCGTATGTTATTCGGAGACGACGAACTACCCTGTATACCGAGTGAACAGAATAAAAACACTTCAGAGTTCAAAACGCCTCCACCTTTATTGACACCACCTAACACCCCTCTTCCGCTCCTATATCTTGACACCGTCGAGACTCAGGAGCAGTTCGATTCGCTCTTCGATAGGGTTCTTCGATAGGGTAGAGCAAAACGTGCTGCAACCCCCTCAGAATCATCTGCAACAGAAAAAATGCACTATCACGACACAATTTTGATGTTATTCGTTCGAGAATTTCTTTCGATGCACACCCGATTAGACCATTGTCTACAAACAGTGCTAAGTACACTTTGATATTATCATACGTCCCGGTATATATACATTTGTCCGCACTTGTTTCGGAGAACTCGTATTTCTTAGGGAACGCATCGAACT
Organism: Campoletis sonorensis; assembly: GCA_013761285.1. Taxonomy (NCBI): domain Eukaryota; kingdom Metazoa; phylum Arthropoda; class Insecta; order Hymenoptera; family Ichneumonidae; genus Campoletis; species Campoletis sonorensis. The sequence goes on along the minus strand of JACEOJ010003429.1, from coordinate 6,263 downwards.
TATGGTTCACCTTGGGGCTTGTTTGAGACCATATAACGATTTATTTAACTTACACACACTTGCACCACTGTTTGGGACAATTAGTCCCTCTGGAACATCCATGTGGATGTCCTCATCCAAGTTTCCGTACAAAAAAGCCGTCTTTACATCGAACTGTACGAGTTCGAGATATTCTTGTGCTGTCAATGCGAGCAATAGACGGAGAGAATCGTACCTTACCACCGGAGAGAACGTCTCGTTGAAGTCAATCCCTTCTTGCTGTTGAAAACCCCGTGCGCACAAGCGAGACTTGTATCGAAAACCGTTTCCCCAGCCGTCAGGCATCCTCTTGAAGACCCACTTGGAGTCGATCCTCTTTTTCTTCTCGTTCTTGGAAATAATCGTACAAGTTTTATTCTTCTCATGAGCCCTCGACTCATCCAGTATTGCTTCTTTCCAATTTCTCCAATCTTTGCAGGTGACCGCCTCGTTGAAATTGGCTGGAGGCTCGTATTGCGTTTAATGCAACTCTTCATTAGCATCGGAATCAGGATTATTGTCTCTGAACCTCTCAGGTCTCCTCAGACTTGCACTGTCTCGCAGATTTCGACGTCCGACAAGTGATAACTCCAGTCTGGGTCGTCTTTGTGCTCCGGCCCCTTGATTACCGACCGCGAGTATATCACGTTGCACACCTCCTTCTGGCACAGCCGGGATTTTACCGACTGCAGGTATGTTACGTTCGATACGTACTTGGGGCGCAGCCGGTACGTTATCGACTGCAGGGACATCGTTATCGACAACAGGGTCGATTTCCTCTCATTCCAGCTGTTTTTCTCCATCACTTGAGTCGTCAGCTGTGTTCATTACCTCGTGTTTACTCACGTCAGTTGGTGAACTCATCTCGTTGAACACTACGTTCCGTGACACTTTGACACTCCGCGTGTCTGCATGATAGAGTCTATAATTCTTGGGGCACCCCTCGTACCCCACGAGAAGCACTTTCGCCGATCTCCCGTCGAATTTCTTTGCGAATTCCTTGGAAATATGCACAAAGGCTTCACATCCGAACACCTTGATATGACTCAGGTCCGGTTTGGTATCGGTCCAGAGCTCAAACGGAGTTTTCCCCCCTCTCCTTTCCGATGATGATACACGATTTTGCAGATATACTGCTGTATTAACCGCCTCGACCCACAGGAACGTTTTCAAGCCTTCGGACTGGAGCATCGTACGTGCGCACTCAACAATGCTCCGGTTGTCTCGCTCAGATTTGCCGTTCTGTTCTGGCGTGTACGGAGCACTCGGTTCGAATTGGATTCCTCTTGATTTCAAATATTCCACCATTTTACCGTTACAATATTCGCGACCGTTGTCTGACCGAAACGCCCTCATAGGCTTCGCGAATTTGTTCGCGACGAGTCTCTCGTATTCTTTAAATTTTTCAAACACCTCGGACTTGTGTTTTATGAAATATACGTGACGATATCCCGACGCACCGTCAATAAACGTGACGAAAAACCGCGCACCCCCTAGAGACGCTTCTGACATCGGCCCACACACGTCGCTGTGAGTAAGGTCACCCGGTCGCGTTTTTATTTCTTTGTTTTCTTTATTGAACGGTAGTCTGTGAGCTTTGCCCAGCAGACTTATCCCCAATTCTCGCACTTTTTGAACACGTAGCAACGAACGCGCAGTCGCGTGAATCTTTTTCGTCGCGGCCATCTTTGTTCTGTCTTTTCGAGCATTCCCGCGCGTAGTGTCCTTTTTCACTGCACACGTAGCATTCGACACTCTTCTTTTTCTTGTCGCGATGAGCTTTGTTTTGTACAGTATTTTTAGAGTCGTCCCTTTTCTTTTGAGCACTGGATTTTCCATTTTTCTTTTCAAACTTGATCGCCACGAATGCCGCAGTTTCTCCAGTTTCAGCATCCATTCTACTTTCCTCTTTTAGGAGTCGCTCTTGTAGGAGTTCTACGGTTTGCCGAGCTGGATCCACGCTGTCCCATGCTGTGACAAAGTTCCTGAATTTTGACGAGAGACCCGCGATCATCTTCGCCATTATTGTTGTGTCTGTGACCGTCTCGCCAAGATCCAACAATTGTGACTCCATGTTCTGTACTCTAGCCGCATGTTGAACTGCCGTATCTGTCGGCGCCATCTTGTACTCGTGGAACTTTTGTGTGAGGAGAAGTTTATTGGTCGGTGAATTTTGAGCATGAATTCGTTCTAACTAGTCCCACATTTGATTGGACGATGTACAAACCAAAAGCGTCTCTAAATGTTTGTACCCGATGGCTCGCGGGATATAGTACATCGCTTTTGCGTCGTCTTTTATCCAGGCCTTGAGATCAGCGGCCTGTGCTTCCGCTGGTCTCACCCGCGTCCCGTCGACAATGTCGTAAATCCCACTCGCGATCAACGACGCTTTGATTTGGAATTTCCATCCTTGGAAGTTGCTACCATCGAACTTCGGTACATTTCTTTTCACCATGATCGTCCGACATCTTCCTCACCGATATCTGATTTTACTTAGGCTCTCGAAATTTTGAATTTTAATCTTTTGAAAAAAAAACTTTCGAACACCGTTTCTCGCGACCCGTTGGACTATGCGCTCTTTCCTTTTTCTAGCAAATCTTTTACTCGCCACCGTACCTGGGCCCATAACCTGTTGAGTTTCGGTTCGGGAAGTTGGCCTAAGATTGATTAAATATAAAAAAAAAAGGGAAAATAATTTTATTTGAAGAATCTGCGTGCCTCAGATAATGGTCACGACAGATCGATAAGGACTGAATACAATTTTGGTAGCTTGAAGAAGGTGAGCGCTTATAGAAGCAGATCGACCATTCCATCGCTTGACTGCGCCCACTCGAGTAAATCGGTACAAGTACGCTAGTCACATTCAACAGGAACATATTTCTTATTAGACACTTTTGTTTTCAACTATTCTTAATATCGCAGATATTTTCATTCGAATTTTATATTTTTCTGTGATCTTTGGTATTTCAACACATTCGATATTGGAACATATTTCTTATTAGACACTTTTTTTTAACTATTATTAATATCGCAGATATTTTCATTTGAGTTTTAGATATTAGTGTGCTTCATTATTTTTTACTTCAATTATCACATCTTTCGAAACACATATTTTCAAAATGTTATACGTATTACAAATATTTTCATTTTGATTAAACAAAACAATTGAGTATTTTTTAACGCCATTAATCCCATTACTCGTGGGACGCTCTAAATAACGGTTTTCGCTTTAAAAGTTTTGAACTAGGCTGCCAACTGAAGCACGTATTGTCGCCTAACATTTCTTTCGCGTGAAGCATGCTTTCACACGTGTCAATGTGCAGCCTGTTTCGGGTTTTATTTTCTAATAAATTTAATTGGGAAAAACCGGTTCCGCAGCTGCTGACGAGTGCGGTAAACAGAGAATCCCCTTCACCAACTTAACGAGATTCGGGAACATAAGGTCTTCCAACTCGTTTTTCATTTAAAAAATATTTGGCCAAAAATCGTCGATTGAACTCTTTTGATATCGTTCCTGCAAATAGGCCAACAGCCGCCACTCGCCATTGAGTTTTTCCATATCGTCCACAAGTTGTGGAAACAATTTTGAAGCATCTACTGCAATGCTCGCGACGCTTCCGGACAGAGCGATTGCGGGATTGAATTGGCTCACAAACAACAGAACTGGATCGTCAAAATCGAACCGCTTCTTAATTTGTTCCGAGAGAGCAACGTAAAAAGCGAGAGCATGAGTCCGAAAATTGTGAATTTCTTGTGGGTCAATATTTTCGTTCGATAACAAAAAATCGGTTTTAACCCCAAAGTACACTTTTTCCAATTTTATGAAGTTTCTAGGATTACTTGGGGCAATTTTTTGCAGTTGAACGCATTCGAGATCACTGAGCTCGATAAAATTTCGAAGAATTGTTCGATATAATCCTCGAACTCGACTCAGTAAAAGATAGACCTTGGGCTTCTCGGCTTGAAATTCTATGTTTTATTTATTAACGAGATCCAAAACATATGACAAGAATGTGAAATATACTTCGAATATCAGATCTTTCAGTTGACCCAAAATCGTCTGCGTTGAAGACAAGTTATCCTCAAAACATTCGTTGGTTAAGAAAAGAATCAGGGCTTCCCAATTTTCAATCACGCGATCTACAGCAGCCTACGATATGATAAAAATGGAGGAATTCCAAGGAACATGGAAAAAGAAACATTTCATCAATTGAATCGTTGATTCTCCGGCCAGTTTGACCCACGATCACATACATAACTCGAGCTTCCAAAATTCGAGTAGAAAATTAAAAACTTACTTGCAGAGAAAGCCATCGCGTTTGACTTGGATGCAAAATTTTGTGTGGTTTGAGTTCCACAAAAACTTGAAACTCTCGTAGTCTCGCCAATCTGTTGCTGCTGTGTGAGAAGTAATTGTAAATACTTCGAATCAAGTCTTCCAAACTGCGAGGTAATTGATGAGCTGCTGCCGACGAACACAAATGGAATGAGTGACACACGCAACCAAGAACGAACAAGTTTGGTATAACTTGTTTGAAACGAGCCTGGACCCCATTGATATTGCCCATCATTACGGAAGCATTATCCGCTGCCAATCCGATCATATTGGTGAGAGGAATTTTGTGATCTTCGAGACACTTGACGATCGCTCTGAATAAGTCTTCTGAAGTACAGGATGTCACGTTGATCAAGCCGGAAAATGTATCGCTACACTGCTCCTTTTCCGCGTCGTAAAATCGCGTTACGATCACCAGAGATTTTTCTGAGCTGACGTCCGTTGTCTCATCGATGATGATAGAAAATATGCCGTTTCTCAGTTTCTCCGAAATATCCTCTTTTTGTTGAGCGGCAATACAATCCCTGGTCAAGCTCGTAGCTTTTGTTCTAGCACACTTTATCAAGAGACTCGGTAGAGTCTCGGGACAAGTACATTTGACAGCTCTGTCTGTCGTCTGCTGGCCCGAGGCTCACCAGAGTATATTATCTCTGAATAAAGCAAATTTCGGTGGTGGGGGTAAAAACTGAAAGTCATTTTCTCGAATTACGAAGCTCAGGAGAAAGATGATGACTTGAAAATTGGTTTCGAGACTAATTGAGAAAAAATATTTCGATTGAGCCTTAAATCAGCACGATTGATGCCGTATTTGCTGAGAAAAAACTTTGCACAGGCTCAAGATTATGCAAAAATTCCAACACATCGACGAATTTGACGTGTCTGTATATGCGCGCAGACGACACAATCAAAGGCGTTTTGATGCCCATCAAAACCCGTTTCCACCGAAGCCGGTCTTCGGCGACGAAAGTATAACGAGTTCCCATTGGTCCTTTCCTCTGTACCCAAACCACGAAAAGTTTGACGGTAGTTTTTACGGTGTGAAGTGCGAGACGCGTAAACAGCGTGTTTTTGTGGACTCTCGTAGATCCGTAGTGGATAAAATTTGAACTAATTTGTAAATCACAGTCGCAAATTGTATCCGAGTGTTGACAGATGGTAAGGCCGGAATAATTCACGCAAAAAAAATATCAATTTGACCCTTTGAAACACACATTTTTTCTTACGTGCAATTAGCTGAAAACTTTGTACTCGGGGGTTTTCGGGTTCGCTGATTACCAATCTGCACTTAAAATTTAGAAATTCAAGATGGCGAATACAATATGGCGGACCACAAATGCAAAAATTGTTTGATGAAAGCAAAACATGGTACTCGGGGGTTTTCGGGGTCGCTAATTACAAATCTGCACCCAAAAGTTATAAATTCAAGATGGCGGATCCAATATGGCGGACCACAAATGCAAAAATTGTTTGATGAAAGCAAAATATGGTACTCGGGGGTTTTCGGGGTCGCTGATTACAAATCTGCACCCAAAATTTCGAAATTTATCCAAACTTTTGAAATTCAAAATGGCGGACCATAAATTCAAAAGTTTTTTTATGGAAGCAAAAGTTGGTACTCGGGGGTTTTAGGGGTCGCTAATCAGAAATCTACTATCAAAATGTGGAAATTCAAGATGGCGGATACTATATGGCGAGCGATAACTGCGAAATTCGTTTGATATAAAAGCGAAAGTTGGTACTCGGGGGATTCGGGGTCGCCGAATACAAATCTGCACCCAAAATTTCGGAATTCAAAATGGCAGATCCAATATGGCGGACCATAAATGCAAAAATTTATTGATGAAAGTGAAAGGTTCAGAAAGAAGAAATGATATCCGGGCCAAAAATCCCCTCGCCGGGGAAAAAAACC
>JACEOJ010003321.1:4005-27004 GCA_013761285.1 Campoletis sonorensis | reverse complement strand
GTGAATTTCCAACATAGGTTGGGTTGGCATGGAATGCCCCATATATAATCAGAATTTAAAAAACAAAATCAAGCGTTCCTAAGCGTTATATGTTTTTTTTCATCAACAGTTTTTTTTCAGTTGTCTCCGATCTTTTGACGTATCTGTATCTGCTCCAAAATATAATTTGTTTTGTTCACCATTTTCCGTCGTGTAAACCGATTTATTACTGAATATCCTTAATAGGTTATGGGCCCAGTAGCATCGGGTGGTGAATAATTACGTGTTTTTTGAAATTTATTGCAATAACAAATTAAATAAATAAATAAAAACATAGGACGCGTCTAGGTCTAATCTCCCGCCTCGTGCAAAAGTGAGAAATATCAGATAGAGACAATGGAAAACGAACTCGTGAAAATAGCGCATCTGAAGGGGGCTGAAAATTGGGCTTCTTGGAAATTTCAAGTGCGCGTCACATTGAATGCGAGCGGTGCCTGGAAGGTTGTGAATGGAGAGACAGCGAAACCAGTCATACAAGCCGGTGCAACAGCAGCGGCTCAGGCGATCCACGAGACGAACCTCGCTGAGTGGAGAAAAGCCGATCGAATCGGGCAAAAAGTAATCGGCACAACCGTTGGATCTCAGGCTCTCTTGCCTATCATTAATTTGGAAAGCGCAGCTGAGATGTGGACGAAACTAAGGTCAGTATATGAGCTTAAATCTGAAGCAAGCGTACACATGCTCCAACAAATGTGGTACAGCGCTACAATGGGATCCGGAGACACTATTTCGTCGCATATCGCAAAACTGGAGGATATTGCGCATAAACTCGACATCATGGGCGAAAAAGTATCCGACACCATGATTGTCACAAAAATTCTGATGACACTGCCTCGTAGATATGATCATTTTGTGAGTGCGTGGGAGTCTGCTGCCCTAGCCGAAAGAACTCTCGCAAATCTCACGTCTAGGCTTGAGATTTGCACACAATTGCACACAATTGCACACAATCGAAGAGATGAGGAACGGTGTGGTAGAGCCTTCGGAGAACAGCGCTTTGGCTGCGAATCAAACGCAGAGAATCAGAAAATCTGGTCGAGGACGAGGTCTGTCGAGACCTGGAAAATGTCATGTCTGCGCCAAACCCGGTCATTGGGCAAGAGAATGTCCTGACAAAAAGAAAAATACATCAGGTAAGTTAAGTCCTGAGTTAAGACTATGAGTCTCTGTGGTGCTTGGACTCAGGTGCTAGTGATCATATGTCAACACAACGCAGCTGGTTTATTGATTTTAAAACCCTCGAAGAAGAGATACCAGTGAGAATTGGGGACGGGAAGTTTATTTCTGCTACAGGAAAAGGTGACATTAACGTACTCGCGTTTGATGGTCGTTCCTGGAATGAAAAACATTTGTCAAATGTATTATTCGTACCGCAATTGAAATATAATCTTTTCTCTGTTGGAGCCGCGCTTGACAAGGGTCTGAAGTTACAATCTGACGACAAGAAATGCGAGCTAAAAAAGGACGGAAAAACAATACTCACAGGGAAGCGATACGGTAAGCTATTCAGGATGAATCTAAAAATTGTCGCTGAAGAAAACATGGTCGAGGCAAATGCGGCAGTGGTCACGTTTCGTGACCGGCACGAGCGATTGGTACATCAGAACACTAAGTATGTCAAGGACTTCTTAAAGAAAACAAAGAAAACCGTTGAAATGCCGGTCGAAAAAGATTTTTTCTGCGAGTCGTGCGTCATAGGAAAGATGCATCGAACCCCGTTCCCTAAGAGTATGACAAAAACAAGCGAACCTGGTGAACTTGTGCACGCAGACTTATGCGGTCCAATGCAGGAAAGCTCAATTGGAAACTCAAAATTTTTTCTCCTATTAAAAGACGATTTTCCTCATATGCGCACGGTATTCTTCCTTAAGCAGAAATCCGAGGTAAAGAATTATCTCCGCGTCTTCTTCAAAAGGTGTGAGAAAATCACACCACGCGGTGTCAGAACTCTGAGAACGGATAACGGCCTTGAATTTATCAACTCGGAGGTGCGCGAACTCACGGATAGTTTGGGCATACGACACGAAAAAACAGTTCCTTACAGTCCAGAGCAGAACGGAGCAGCTGAGTGCGAGAATCGAACGGTTGTGGAAGCAGCGAGGACACTACTTTTCGCAAAGAAACTTAACACGGATCTGTGGGCTGAGGCTGTGAATACTGTTGTTCATGTACTAAACAGGACAGGACCAAGTACTGTAAAAGAGTGGTATGGAAAATCTCCAGACATCAAGTACTTGCGAACTTTTGGAGAAGAAGTATTCACGCACATTCCAAAAGAAAAAAGGCGTAAATGGGACCCTAAAGCCGAGCAGGGATTGTTGGTCGGATTTGATGAGGAAACAAAAGGATACCGTATCTGGTTCAAACGAGAAAATCAAATCCGAGTTTGCAGAGATGTCAAGTTCTCGGGACGACAAAACAACAAAGAAGATACGGAAGATTACACGCTTCTTACGATACCGAAGGAAGATGATACCACAAAGAATCTAGAAACACCAATCAACATGGAAGAGTTGGAGCAAGATGAGGAAAATGAAGAGGCTCCAGATGAAGAGGCTTCAGAAGAAGAGGCTGCGGGTGAAGGGGAGATTCAAGACGAACGGGAGGCTGCTCCAGAGCATGATGATACTCCACAAACGGATCATGCAACAACTTTTCGGTGGTTACCTTTCGGATATAATCTGAGAAACAGAGACAATATTCAGAAACCCACAAGATTTCCACAAGCTCAACTGAGCGTCTGTTTGTTGTCTGAGATAGAAGAACCGCGTACGTACGAGGAAACTGTGAGCTCCAGCGACGCCGACTCATGGCGACGGGCCATGGAAGACGAAATGAAATCACACGAACAAAATCAAACATGGATTCTCACTCACCCACCGAGCAACCAGAAAGTGATTGACAATCGCTGGACATTTAAGATCAAGAAAGATACAAACGGCAGCATTCAACGCTACAAGGCACATCTCGTGGCAAAAGGTTTTACCCAACAACATGGAATAGACTATCAGGAAACATTCAGTCCTGTGGCGAGATTCGATTCAATCAGAGGCATTCTTGCAATTGCAGCTTGCTGGAAAATGAACCTACGACAGTTCGACATAAAGACAGCGTTTCTATACGGGGATTTAGAGGAAACAATTTTTATGCGGCAACCTAAGGGATATGGAGATGGAAGTAATCGTGTGTGCAAGCTACAACGCAGTTTGTACGGTCTGAAGCAGGCATCGCGTTGCTGGAATCGACAATTCACCGATACACTTGGTAGGTTTGACCTGAAAGCCACGGAGGCCGATTCGTGTGTCTTCACCTCAGGAGAAGGCAACGGACGATTGATTCTTGCCATATACATCGACGACGGACTGATCGTATCGTCGGATGAGAAAAAGATTAAAAATCTATTGCGAGAGTTACAAAAGAAATACGAAATTAAGACCGATGAGGCAAAGGTGTTTCTCGGATTGCAAATAGAGCAAAAATCAAATGGTGCTATATTCCTTCATCAAGAGGCCTACACAAATCGAGTCCTCGAACGATTCAGAATGGAAAACGCAAACCCAGTGTCTATACCAGCGGATAAACAATACAAATCGAATGATAAAGCAGATGCAAGCAGCAGGGAAGCTGTAAACGCACCGTATCGACAGGCAATCGGAAGTTTGATGTATCTGTCAGTGGCTACGAGACCTGACATTACATACGCTGTCAACAAAGCAAGCCAGTACCTTGAGAAACCATCGAAGGCAAATTGGAACAACGTAAAAAGAATTCTCAAGTATCTCAAAGGCACAACAAGTTACGGACTGTACTTTGACAGTGGGAGCGACGACAAAATTCTCGCTTTCAGCGACTCAGATTACGCCGGAGATTCTGAGACCAGAAGATCAACGACAGGTTACGTCCTCAAGCTTGGTTCATCAACAATTACGTGGAAATCACAACGGCAAAGTACTGTGACACTTTCGACGACCGAGGCAGAATATGTTGCAGCTTGTCACGCAGCAAAGGAATTAGTCTGGGTCAAAAGACTTTTCCGAGGATTAACACCTACACTGCAGACCAGCGCACTCTGTATTGATAATCAGAGCGCACTTCGATTAATTAAAAATCCGGAATTTCACAAGAGAAGTAAACACATTGACATTAAGTTCCACTTTATTCGTGAGATGTACGAATCAAAGGAATTTCTTTTGGAGTACGTTCCAACGAACGAACAACAAGCGGACATACTTACGACGCCCCTTGCTCGGAACGCATTTGAACACCAGCGAAATATGCTGAACGTACTCGACAAGTCAAGTGTGACGGTCTGGCAATGATGAGAGAATATAGGTGGCCCGTAGCGCAGTGGTTAGCGCTCTGGACTCAGACTCCGCGGGTCCCGGGATCGAGTCCCACTCGGATCACCTTTTTATTCGCTCATTATTGCTGGACCGTGCCTCGTCACACAAGCATAATTTAAAAATTTATTCGCTTCATCAAAGTGGGAGTGTTGAAAATATTGAATATAGCGAAAAGCTCGTTATATATATATAATCAGAATTTAAAAAAAAAAATCAGGCGTTCCTAAGCGTTATATGTTTTTTTTCAGTTGTCTCCGATCTTTTGACGTATCTGTATCTGCTCCAAAATATAATTTGTTTTGTTCACCATTTTCCATCGTGTAAACCGATTTATTACTGAATATCCTTAATAGGACCATTTACTATTTTTAATGAATACATCAAAACTATTGTCTCTTTCGCACATTGCTTTTTCTTTTAACCATTCCACTGTAGCTTTTGCATCAGATGAGCATTATATTAAGGATCATCTGCACCAACAAGTATATCAACAAGTATAGATCAAAATATCAAAAAATGTAATGGGATTACGCGGTCAGGCCTGCGCAAGATTTTGGTGAAAATTCAGTTATGAGAGAAAATTGTGGATATTGAATATTCCTTAAATTCTCCACTGCGCATTGTGGCAGAATAACTATAAATGTTTCTCCACAGTTTCAATTTTAGCCTTCCGGGCATGTTTTTCCTTATAATGTTAAGATTCTCATCGCTGCATGAGACGCAACGAAAGTTTATGCCATTTTTTTTCTATATCGAAGGCACCGCAGGGTGTAGTAAACGATATTGAGTTTCTTTGCTTTATCCAAATGGTTTGTCAGAAACTGCCGAAGCTGACGCAGTGGGCCATTTACAATTCTTAATGAAAAATTGAAACTATTTTCTCTCCAACATGAGAGATAATAGTTGGTTGATGAAGTGCAACGGTAATGCTATTTTCTGCGGAAATGATTGTCACGAATTTTCATTGTTTAGTGTGAGTATATCTTTTTGTATATTCTTTGCTCAAGTTCAATAGTATATTGGTTGTCAAAGTTTTCAAAAACCGAATCACCTTTGCCATTAAATATTTTAATGTAAAAATGTATTCTGTGGACAATATACATCAAGAGACTCGGTAGAGTCTCGGGACAAGTACATTTGACAGCTCTGTCTGTCGTCTGCTGGCTCGAGGCTCACCAGAGTATATTATCCCTGAATAAAGTAAATATCGGTGGTCTGGGTAAAAACTGAAAGTCATTTTCTCGAATTACGAAGCTCAGGAGACAGATGATGACTTGAAAATTGGTTTCGAGACTAATTGAAAAAAAATATTTCGATTGAGCCTTCAATCAGCACGATTGATGCCGTATTTGCTGAGAAAAAACTTTGCACGGGCTCAAGATTATGCAAAAATTCCAACACATCGAAGAATTTGACGTGTCTGTATATGCGCGCAGACGACACAATCAAAGGCGTTTTGATGCCCATCAAAACCCGTTTCCACCGAAGCCAGTCTTCGGCGACGAAAGTAACGATTTCCCATTGGTCCTTTCCTCTGTACCGATACCGCGGAAAGTTTAACCGTAGTTTTTACGGTGTAAAGTGCGAGACGCGTAAACAGCGTGTTTTTTGTGGACTTCTCGTAGATCCGTCGTGGGTAAAATTTGAACTAATTTGTACATCACAGTCGCAAATTGTATCCGAGTGTTGACAGATGGTGAGGCCGGAATAATTCACGCAAAAAAAAAAAAATATCATTTTGACCCTTTGAAACACACATTTTTCCTTACGTGCAATTATAGCTCAAAACTTTGTACTTGGGGGTTTTCGGGTTCGCTGATTACAAATCTGCACTTAAAATTTAGAAATTCAAGATGGCGAATACAATATGGCGGACAACAAATGCAAAAATTGTTTGATGAAAGCAAAACATGGTACTCAGGGACTTTCGGGGTCGCTGATTACAAATCTGCACCCAAAATTCAGAAATTCAAGATGGCGGATCCAATATGGCGGACCACAAATGCAAAAATTGTTGGAAGAAAGCGAAACATGGTATTCGGGGGTTTTCGGGGTCGCTGATTACAAATCTGCACCCAAAATTTCGAAATTCAAGATAGCGGATACAATATGACGAACAATAACTGCGAAAATCGTTTAAGAAAAGCGAAAGTTGTCACGCGGGGGTTTTCCGGTTCACCGATTAAAAATCTGCATCCAAAATTTCGAAATTCAAAATGGCGGATCCAACATGGCGGACCATAAATTCAAAAGTTTTTTGATGGAAGCGAAAGTTGGTACTCGGGGGTTTTAGGGGTCGCTAATCACAAATCTACTATCAAAATGTGGAAATTCAAAATGGCGGATACTATATGGCGAGCGATAACTGCGAAATTCGTTTGATATAAAAGCGAAAGTTGGTACTCAGGGAAATAGAATTTGGGGTTGCCGATTACAAATTTGCACCCAAAATTTCGGAAATCAAAATGGCGGATCCAATATGGCGGACCGTAAATGCAAAAATGTATTGATCAAGGCGAAAGGTTCAGAAAAAAGAAGTGATATGCTGGCCAAAAATCCCCTCCCCGGGGAAAAAAACCTTGGACAAGTACATTTGTTAACCCCCGTTTCCATTTGTTTTCACAGAAAAAAACTACCCAAAAAAGTACAAAATTCTCAAAAAATTGGCAAGATAAAAAATGATTTACCTTCAGCACTAAAATTTATAATATCAATAATAGGACAAGTGTTTCATTGTCGCTTGAGGATGGAGTATTAAAAAAAAAGCAAAAAATAGTTGGGCATTGAAAAAAGTCACCAAAATGTACAAAAATAAAAATAGGTCAGAAGAACAGAGTCCAGAAAAAATATCGGAATGAGAAAAAACTGGAAAAAAAAATTTCAAACGAAAAAAATTAAATTAAAAAAAAAAACTCGGCCGAAGTACTTGGCGAGTTTTTTTGCTTAGCTAGGATCACGTAATATTTTCTCATGGTATGAACTCGCCAAGTACTTCGGCCGAGTTTTTTTTTTTAATTTAATTTTTTTCGTTTGAAATTTTTTTTTCCAGTTTTTTCTCATTCCGATATTTTTTCTGGACTCTGTTCTTCTGACCTATTTTTATTTTTGTACATTTTGGTGACTTTTTTCAATGCCCAACTATTTTTTGCTTTTTTTCTAATACTCCATCCTCAAGCGACAATGAAACACTTGTCCTATTATTGATATTATAAATTTTAGTGCTGAAGGTAAATCTTTTTCGATCTTGCCAATTTTTTGAGAATTTTGTACTTTTTTGGGTAGTTTTTTTCTGTAAAAACAAATGGAAACGGGGGTCAACAAATGTACTTGTCCAAGGTTTTTTTCCCCGGCGAGGGGATTTTTGGCCCGGTTTCACTTGTCCTAGAAAAAAGAACAAGGGAACAGACTCGATTCAATCTCGCCATAAATTGAATAAAAAACAGAGTCAAAATTAGAATTCGACATTAGAATTATGCTTTTAAGCAGAAAAGAATGAATTAAGCATAAAATGAAAATGAAAATTCATTCGTGGTATAGGTGGGGCATTCCATACCAACCCAACCTATGTTGGAAATTCACATTTTCGATTCAGCTCAGATTTTATTATCATTTTATACCGTTCGAAAGAGAGGCTCATGATTTTTTTCGAAATTTTTTGCCAAGCCGTTCACGAAATATGGATTTTTGAAATTAGAGTGATTTATTTTTCAAATGCTTATAACTTGTTCTAAAATACATCAAATTGAAATTTTTTTTTTTTCAATTTGTGTGTTTTCCAATGAACTTTTTCAAAATCCAATGAAAAAAAATGTCGTAAAACTATCAACTCAATTTTCTGGTACTTTTTCTGAAAAACCTGTTTTTTTTTATTGTTTGGGTCCTTCGATTTTTTTCCAAAAATTCTTACACATTTGACTTCTTATTTCACGAATTTTAAGCCTAGTCCCGTCATGGGGAAACTAATCTTTCTATTTATTCTGTAATTTTCAAGATTAAAAAATGTTATGGTTTGCCGTTTAAAACTTTGAAAATGACTTTTGTATCTTACAAAATGTCAAGATGTCAAGTAGAGAAATTTGAATTGAAGTGATGCACAGTTTGAGAAATGATGAACCATTATTTTTATTCAAAATTTTATCGATAAACGAACGTTGCTTTTCTTTATCTTTGCCGTTTAATTATTTTACTTACGTGATTCTCGTTTGCGCTAGAAATCACTTTTATCGCGAGGGATCCATCTACACTTCCGCTCAAAAGTATGGGATCACCTATGATATTTTTCCCAATCCCCCGCCGTTTTCACGATACACCGAATTCAATAAAACTCTTAATTTTCGTCAAAAATTAGAATATTTTTTGCGTAAAATAATCCCATGATACTTTTTCAGAAACAACAAAGTAGCGTTCAATATCTCCTTCGATCCGATGATAAATAAAATCTAGAGAAAAATTTTCTAGTAGAAGAGTAGCCCATCTTCGAAGCTAAAAAAATTGTCAAAAACTGCCCTGTTACAAAGCTCGTGGGGACACAATAAAAAAAATTGTGAAAAAAATTTCAAAGTGGCAAAGTGAGGCTGAAACTGCTCCCTTTGAAATGATACTATAAAATTTTCTTAAGATTTTTTCTCCTTGAAATATGGAACTTATACCAACGCTGGAATCTTTGACGGGTGAACCCATACTTTTGAACGGGAGCATAGATGGATCTCTCATGATGGAAGTGATTTCTAGCTCAAACGAGAGTCACGTATGTAAAATAATTAAACGGCAAAGATAAAGAAAAGCAACGTTTGTTAATCGATAAAATTTTGAAGAAAAATAATGGTTCATCATTTCTCAAACTGTGCATCACTTCAATTCAAATTTCTCTACTTGATATCTTGACATTTTGTAAGATACAAAAGTCATTTTCAAAGTTTCAAACGCGAAAACATAACATTTTTTAATCTTGAAAATTACAGAATAAATAGAAAGATTAGTTTCCCCATGACGGGACTAGGCTTAAAATTCGTAAAATAAGAAGTCAAATTTATAAGAATTGGAAAAAAATCGAAGGACCCAAACAATAAAAAAAAAACAGGTTTTTCAGAAAAAGTACCAGAAAATTGAGTTGATAGTTTCACGACATTTTTTTTCATTGGATTTTTGAAAAGTTCATTAAAAAACACACAAATTGAAATAAAAAAATTCAATTTGATGTATTTTAGAACAAGTTATAAGCATTTGAAAAATAAATCACTGTAACTTCGAAAAATCCATATTTTGTGAACGGCTTGGCAAAAAATTTCGAAAAAAATCATGAGCCTCTCTTTCGAACGGTATAAAATGATAATAAAATCTGAGCTGAATCGAAAATGTGAATTCCAACATAGGTTGGGCCAGGTATATCAGGTAGCTCAATAGCAGAGACCATAATTTTCTTCATACCAATGAATGAATTCGTATATCAAAGTTTTTGAAAATTATTCTTCATGGCTGTCTTACAGAATGGAATGTGCACTTTCATCCAGTCATCATTTATTCGAGCTGATAGGGAAACTTCGTGTTATTCAATATAAATAAACCCAATGTATTGCAAAAGGTAGCATGCGTGGAAGCAGAAACCTTGATTTGCTTCAGCTGGTCAAGGCAATTTTCTAATCAGTTTGGCTAAAAATGGTTAACCGCAGCGCGGAATGTCTCTAATTTTTCAAATACAGTTTTATTTTATTTTTTATCGATTTCTTATTCGTCTTACAATTCTTTGCGGATACATAACATTTCTTATTCCTCTTGCATAACTGCAAGTTACAATTATACAACTTCGTGAAGTGACTTGTGTGCAAAGTATTTTCACTTTTCATTTCTGTGGCACTAAGGATTGAATAGTTTGTCAAGAATGTATCGAATTTCTTAGTATACTGCAGGAGACGCAAGGTATTAAACTGGAATGAATTTACACGCTTTTTTTGTAAAAGCTGTACTAAGTTCGTTCTTTTTTTCTTTATAGCATCGCATTTTATATCCTATATTGAGCTGGGGTTTTACTGATTATGTAATCGTAGATATTCGAAAATTATCTATAATCATGTAAAAATCGTAAGATTCGGATCTGTTCAGAAAAAAAAGTTATGGCCAAAAATCCCTTCCCCGGAGGAAAAACCTTGGACAAGTGCATTTGTTGACCTCTCTTTCCATTTGTTGCCACAGAAAATAACTTCCCAAAACACGGCAAAAATTTTGAAAATTTAGCAAGATCGAGCGATGAAAAATAAGATTGATTCTATAAAATTCTTTGGAACTTGACTCCAAATGACAAATACAAATGGAAAACTTTATATATTTTTTCGAAATCCCAAGAAAAATAGCCCAAGAAAAAACCCACCGTGAGTGTCCGGTCAAAGAATAAAATCCACAAGAAAATGATCAATTTGCGCATTAAAATAAAAAATGCGTTACGAATATCAAATGGAAACGCCAGTGATTTAAGTTCAGCACTAAAATTTATAATATCAATAACAGAACTAGTATTTTATTGTCACTTGAGGATGGAGTATTTAGAAAAAAAAATTGGTTGTGCATCAAAAAAAGTCACCAAAATGGACAAATATCAATATCGGGCAGAAGAACAGAGTCTAGAAAGAAAATCGGAATGAGAATGAACTTGAAAAAAAAATTCCAAACGAAAAAAAAAAGATAAAAAAAAACATTTCGGTCGAAGTACTTGACGAGTTTTTGTGCATAGCTTGGATCACTCAATGTGTTAGAAAGTTTGAAACCTGGTTTGGTAAAAAGAACAGAGTTATTAAGGGATATTTTTAAATTAGCAGGAAATCAAAATTGGTTTGATTTGATAAAGAATTCGTAATGCATGAGTTCAATTTCGGTTGCTCAACTGATTTGGTCCATAAGCGACTTTAATTGCCAAATAGGCTTATGGACGGAACGTGTAACAGACTCGAGGTTATGAGGTTAAGATTCCGTTTCCTCTGGTAAAGAATTATAGAGTCGACTCATAAGCGATAAAAGGCTCACAAAGGCTTATGAGTGAAAATCAACCGATGACTCTATAAATCGTTAACCAGCCAATTATTATTCAGAAATATTGACTTTAATGAGTAGGTCCATAAGCGAAAATCATCCACAATAGGCTTATGGACAAAACCCATGAAATCTACTCAATTAAGTTATCGGTAATGAAAAACACTTATTACGAGCGAAAATCATCTCAGGGAGGCTCGACACTTTTGCACAATTGAAGAATTAATTAGGAGATGAAATAATACATAGGTGAATGATGATAACAGTACCTTCAGTTAGAATCTCTTTTGAGATGACTTGGGTGATGGGCTTTTGCTCAAATAAGTAACTTCAATGACAGGCTTGATTTCAAAGAACTTTATTGTCTTGATGATAAACGACGATTGATATTTGCGAAAAAAGCTGAGACCGTCGATCAACCAAGAAACGAAATCAATAATAACATAAGACTAACGATAAACAGAAGAACAAGTCTTTTTTTTTATTTTCAGTCAACTTCATATCAGATAACTTTATTTTTTAATTCGATTTCATTTTCTTCAACTTTTAACACAATGTATTTCTCATGGTTACGGGCTCGCCAAGTATTTACTCCGAGTTTTTTTTTACATCCATTTTCTTTTCATTTGATTTTTTTTTTCAAGTTTATTCTCACTCCGATTTTTTTTCTGGATTCTGTTGAAGCTTTTCACTGCAAAAATCGTGAAATACAGCTGATCATGGTCAAACGCATAACTCCCGGCTTTTGCCTGTACGGGTAGTCGAGAGTTGAAAACAGAATATTGCAATATTGTGAACAACTAAAATAAAAGTTAATGATGGTGAATGATAGCTTCTATTATCTGATGTCACATGAGTGGAGTGGAGAGTAGATACTAAAATCATTAAAATGAATTCACGATGTTATAATGCAAATACGTAAAAACTCCAGGTTTTAAAGGTGTTGAGAAAAAAAGATTGATATTCTGGCCCAAATCCCCTCCCCGGGGAAAAAAGCCTGGACAAGTACATTTGTTGGTGACCCTCATTTCTATCTGTTTTCACAGAAAATCTATAAACAAAAATCTACGCCCCACAAAAAATTCGAACCCCTAAAAAAATCTTATAAATACGAATAAAAGAAATAGTAAAGTAAATCAAAGAGTAAAGAAACCCTAAAAATCACTGCAGAATCACTACCCTCGAAAAATCTTACACCCAAAAATAAAAAATAAAGGATCGAGAGAAATCCCAAAAAAAAACATTCTCTTAAAAAATTCTAAAAGACCGAAGAAAATACAATAAAATATAAATCATCTGAAAAAACTCTCCAGAACGACTCTCGTAAAAAAACTTGAAACCTTCAAAAAATTATAGAATGGAGAAGAACCCCAAAAAATATCCTCTTAAAAAAATTCGAAGAGACTGAAGAAAATACAAGGAAATGTAGAAATGGTACAAAAATAATGATAATTGTGACGGTCTGGCAATAATGGAAGAATATAGGTGGCCCGTAGCGCAGTGGTTAGCGCTCCGGACTCAGACTCCGCGGGTCCCGAGATCGAGTCCCACTCGGATCACCTTTTTATTCGCTCATTATTGCTGGACCGTGCCTCGTCACATAATTATAAAAGTCCATGATTTCCGTTTCGCACTAAAATTTCTTATGTCAATGAAAGGACAAGTATTTCATTGACGTCGGAGAATTGAGTAACCAAAAATACGAAGAAATCAGTTGTCGCTGGAAAAAAGTTGCTAAGTTACAAAAGACGATTCGAAACGAAAAAAATCAACATTTCATTTACGTAGAGGATTGAAATTTACAATATCAATGCTCGGACAAGAATTTCAATGGTATTTATTAAAATTTACAATATTAAACTTGTACAAAAGTTTCAATAGTATTTAATTAGTTATCCATGCCCCTCAAATCTTCGGACACGCGATTCTCCCACTTTGTTCCCCCGTTTGAAATAGAAAGCCCCCTTGGATTTTCAGAAGCGAAATTTTTCAATACCGTTCCACGACCATACCGTTCCAAGATCGGAATTGAACCCCACGTTGAGCGTATGCGTATGCGCACAGAGTACTTGTCCGGCCCATAACTTTTCATGCAAATTGCTTGATTTTTGTCTGAAAATCAAGCAATTTCATATCAATTTCATGTCATTTCATATCAATAAATTTCATTTCATTTCAATCATTTCATATCATTTCATTTCATTTCAATTTCATATCAATTTCATTTCATCAAATCATCTAATCATCAAATCATCAAAATTTCATATCAATAAAACGACAAGTAGCCTATTGATGTCTATCAATAGGCTACTTGCCGTTTTATTGATATGAAATTTTTTTGATAATTTGATTTGATTTGATTGATTTGATTGTTTGATTTGATTTGGTTGATGATTTGATGATTTCATGATTACATGATTTTTGAATTCAATGATCGTTTTATTGATATGAAATTTTTTAGTGCTGAACGAAATCATGGACTTTTATCATTATAATTATTTTTGTACCATTTCTACATTTCCTTGTATTCTCTTCAGTCTCTTCGAATTTTTTGAAGAGGATATTTTTTGGGGTTCTTCTCCATTCTATAATTTTCAGAAGGTTTCAAGTTTTTTGACGGGAGTCGTTCTGGAGAGTTTTTTTAGATAGATGATGATTTATATTTTATTGTATTTTCTTCGGTCTTTTAGAATTTTTTAAGAGAATTTTTTTTTGGGATTTCTCTCGATCCTTTATTTTGTATTTTTGGGTTTAAGATTTTTCGAGGGTAGTCGTTCCGCAGTGATTTTTTGGGTTTCTTCACTCTTTCATTTACTTTACTATTTCTTTTATTCGTATTTATAAGATTTTTTAGGGGCTTGAATTTTTTGTGGGGCTAGATTTTTGTTTATAGATTTTTCTGTGAAAACAGATAGTAATGAGGGTCACCAACAAATGTACTTCTCCAGGCTTTTTTCCCCGGGTACCTTTCTCTCGACATAATTTTCTCGCCTTCTTAACTGTGTACAAAGTTGCTCCAAATTCTTCCGAAACTTTGGAATTGCTCCAAGTACTTGTTATCAGCGTCAATATTTGAATCCGTTCAACTTGAGAAATAGCGGTAGATTTATATTTCTCTTTCAGCTGAGAAATGATTCCGGTGAATCCGATATTATCCTCGTGGATTTGTGCTTGGACTGGTAGACCGATAGTATTCCGTATCGCATTTGTGGTATCTTCCAGCTTTTTCTCCACCCAAACTGAACGTTTTGATTTTTTTCGGACACGTTCAATATTTCCAACGCATGGTTCACGACAGGCAGTGCCAATTCTGCAGGGTTAGAAGAAGCAGGCTCGGTGGACGTGAGTGAAAGTTGACTCAGTACTGATTCAACCGTACCCCGCGTTAGTGCTAACACTGACGAGTTTTGGCTTTTAGGTGATATCACCCACGATTCACGGCAATCATGTTCTTCATTGGGTAAAATGTCAGTGAATACTGGTTCAACCGTATCGTGAGCAGGTGTTAGTGAAAACGAATGGTCACTCTGCGCTGAAGTTCCCGGCAAATTGTGTAGATTGGTTAAAGGCGTAGTGACTTCTGCTTCAACCTTGTCCTGATCCAGTATCGGAATCGAGGAATTTGTCCTCAGTATGGACGATTGTGACGGGTCTTGGCATCCGCGATTAGCATCAGATCCAATAGTCATATTCTCTGAAAGGCATTTGTTAAATAACTCAATATTTTAATAACTAGAAATATTCTTTCAACTAAATTAGTTAAAAGGAATAATATCGACTATGTTTACCATTATCAACGATGAAAGTTTCGGTGTAATTCTTCATTTTCGAATAGCAGTCCCGACAAAAGTATTTGTTTTGAAATTTTGGAAACATTTTTACCGTGGCACACGTAGCGGTTCTCAACCCGTTCTTTCGAAAATGTTTTGGCAGACCAAAAGGGTTGCAACATCGGTCACCATGCCTCATCGTGGACATTTTACGATTATTTACGCACTTATTGTAAGTGCAATTTGCACCATTCCCAAATCCCTAATTAGGGTTTGCGTCAACCATGGAAAAAAGAAAATTCTGAAATAGCAAAATACACTTTAAAAAAATCTAAGAAATGTTATTAAAAGTCTGGTGCTTTGCATACAAAATTTTGAGCAACAGTAAATTACTACAGTGAATAGACCTATGCTTCTTAGTTTTTCATTTGTTTTTTGCTCAGAAAGCTAAAAAATGGGTTGAAGCAAAAACCCAGCGTTATGAATTTTACACGAACATTTTTTATATCTGAGACTGTGTTTTTGGGAATTTTTTCATATTTTTCGATTGCGGCCATCGATGTGTCCAAAAAAAAAATTCAAAAATTCATGACGCACTCAAATTTATTTTGAATAATCTGAAAAAATTGTAATTGCTTCATAGACTGAGAGTAATGATAGGAAAAATCGGGAACCAGATTTGAGAGGTTGAGGGTCAGACCCAGGTCGAATTGCAATGGAATGCCTCATACACACACACATCCGGACGTTTTTTCTAATTATGATTTTCGGATGTTTTGAGACATTCTAAGTATATTGACATCAAAAACTCGAAAAAAAAAAAATTTCACCGTCACATAGCTTCCTCTATGAGGAAGCAAAACGCTTCGATGAAAAAAATCGATAGAAGGGTAGCACCTAATTAAATATGTGACTGTTGTAAATAAGCCAACTGTAACTCAATTTTTCCTCAGATTTTGATGAATAAATTTCTGTTTTTATCTGAGTCCAGGGTTATTCAGTATTTCTAAAAAACTTACCATATGAGAAAGTTTCAAAAATGTGAACTCATTTAAATAAAGTTACTTACAGTCCATCACTTCAACTTAGTGATTTTAAGCTCTTATCTTCGCACATGCGCGTTCAAAGTTACCCAGGCAACCTAACACACTGTTCGCGTTACTAGGAGAGTGTGATCAATGTTATTGTAGGTTCCAGTGCAGTTTCATCTGGAGTTGTGGTAACCTGAATAGCATTTATATTTTTGTCAAACATTATACCTATTCATCAAGAGGGTCGTGTTCAACTGTAGCTTGGATGTGGATATTGCATTGAACGATACAGTAAAAACGGTTCAAGAAATGAATTTAGAAAATATGACGTCCAAATTTTGTTTGATTCTTCTTTGAAATGCTCGATAAGTTGCTGTTTACCCTTCAGAACATTACAATGGAAATTAATTACCGCAACAATATTTCAAAATGGCTGCCTTCGCAGGATTATAATTTCGAGGAATGGTTCATGGCAGCGCTGGAAGTGATCGACTCAATGAATCATTACACACAAACCAGTATATCAATCCTCAAAAATGTGGGGAAATCCAACGTCCACAATACGCAGGTTTGGAATTTGGATATACCAACCCAAAAGATTAACGGTTCTAAAAACAACACATAATCTTTCCACCATTTTTGATAGGCAGAATTTAGATGAAAAATGGTCGTGTTGAGAATTTCAAAAAAGGATTTAAAAACTTCAAGATTCCCGTTTTCGGATTTTTTGGTTACATTGTTTCAGGAGCTATGGTTATTTCGCATTTTAACCCTTTGAGGTCCAGAGGACGCAATTTTGACATTTGAGTTTGAGCTGTCACCATTTTATAAATTCAAACAGAAAAAAATTGGGAATGACCTTTCCCTGTATTTTCGAGTGTGCTTTTTCGAATGGTAACGCGTCAAAAAAAATTGAACCATAGAAAAATCGAAAATAAGCCGAAATGTCGTGACTTTACGATGACTTTTTTTCTTATAAAATGACTTTTCGTTCCCTTCCGATTTTTTTTCATGCCGAAAACAAATAAATATCGTGACCTTGATGTCTAAACTAAAAATACGTGAAGTTTTTTTTATTTCAAAGTTGGATTAGCCAAAATGACGGCCGGAATGAATTTTTTTTCCCCGAAACTTGACAAATATTTTTCTCGAAAACAATTCACTAAAACAAAAATTGTTCAAGAACAAAAATGTCTTGAAATTGGTCAACAAACACTCTAAAATTTCTACAAAATTACGATGCTTCAACTTTGGCAAATGCCATCAAAAACTCTGAAAAAATTCGAAAGCGTCCTCTGACTAATTTATACAACGAAACATTTTTGTTTTTCACGAATTTTCATTAAAGTTTAGTTTTCGAGATCAAACGACGTTTGAAAAAATTGCAGTATCATAATTTTCTCAATAATCTAAAATTTCATCAGATTGTGATAAAAAAAGAACACTCTCAAATTTTGTTATGTTGATTTGATAAAATTTTAGATTATTGAGGAAATTATGATACTGGAATTTTGGCAAACGTCGTTTGATCTCGAAAACTAAACTTTAATGAAAATTTGTGAAAAACAAAAATGTTTTGATGTATGAATTAGTCAGAGGACGCTTTTGATTTTTTTCAGAGTTTTTGATGGCCTTTGCCAAAGTTGCAGCATCGTAATTTGTTAGAAATTTTAGAGTGTTTATTGACCAATTTCAAGACATTTTTGTTCCTGAACAATGTTTGTTTTAGTCCATTGTTTCAGAGAAAAAAATTCGTTAAGTTACGGATTTAAAAAATTCATTCTGGCCGCCATTTTGGATAATCTAAACGTTAAAATGAAAAAAATAACTTCACATATTTTTAGTTTAGACATCGAGGTCTCGATATTAGAAGGTTGTGGGAATGAAAAAAAATCGGAAGGGAACGAAAAGTCATTTCAAAAGGAAAAAAAGACATCGAAAAATCTCGACTTTTTGGCTTATTTTCAATTTTTCTATGGTTTAATTTTTCCTAACGCAATTGAAACTATCACCATTCGAAAGAGCACGCTCAAAAACATAGGGAACAGTCATTCCCGATTATTTTCTGTTCGAATTCATAATATGGCAACAGCTCAAACTCAGATGTCAGAACTGCGACCTTTGGGCTTTAAAAGGTTAAAGAAATATCACGAAAAAAATTAGGCAATATATATATGTCGCATCGCAGTCGAAGACAAAGTCCAGACGACGCACTCGACCTTTTTTTTATGATGTTTATGGAGGGTCAAATGTCGAACGTCGAGTGACGAGATGTCGTCAAGAAGTTTAGAAAATACTTACCCTGTTGGTGGTGCGTGGTGCATGTACCACGAGTGGGTTGTATCGCGTAGAGGCCCAGGACAAAGAGATTAGAGACGGACTAAGAGGTCTTACGTTTTTGGAGGGCATTCTCTCTCGGGTCATCGAGTCGGAAAGAGCATATTTTTGAAAAGGGCTCTGCACGATACACTCCGCTAGCACCACTATCAAATTCTTTTATTGTAACATTAATTTTGTATCTCTTAATAATTGTATCGCCTCATTTAATAAATCTTGTACGCTGTGTCACTGCGGCCGTCAGTGAGGAAATATTTGTGTGTATCTGACATCAGAAGTGGGATAGTGAACATTTATCCAAGTTATTTGGATAATAATATTCGAGTGATATTTAACTTGGTGAGAACTGTGAACTCAACTATGACGAAGAATAGTGAAGACAGTGCCAGTGTTGTGGCTAAGGACGGAGAAAACAGTGCTAATGTTGTGGCTAAGGACGGTGAAGACAGTGTCAGTGTAGTGGCGATAGGTGGTGAAAAGATCGTGAGTGAACCAAGAAACGTACCATCTCCGAATCGAAAAAGAGATCGTTCGCCGACATCATCGGAAGCCGAATCCGATACGAGCGCTGTGCAAAAGAAAAATAAACGGAAGAAACGATCGGCGAAATTAAAGAAGGAAAATAAGCGGCTGATTAAACTGCTTGCACAACGAGATCGAGCACCTATGGAGCTCATAAAATTTGACCCAAAAAGTACCGACGCAACTGGTTGGGCAAAAATTTTTGACGAGTGGATCCGACGGTACCAGCCGGACGATTCGGAAATGATTCAGCTCCTGGCTGAAGCCTTCAAGGACGAAGCGGCACAATGGTTCACTAGCATGGACCCCTCCGGAAAAAGCTGGACTGAGATTCGTGCTGAGTTTCTAAGCGCATACGCGAAAAATAAGAACGTCGCTTCGGAACTTCATTCGATCTGGACGGACGATGCTGAGTTCACGATCGAGAACTTTATGAAGAGGGGAAGAAAGTTAAAGGCGTGGCTCAAGGAACGGAGTTCGGTGGACGAAACCGCAAAACAACTGGCTGGATTATCGTATTCGTACCAAAATCGGTTCGTGCGAAACATCGTTATACGAGAATCGCCTCGTAACCTGCAGGAAGCAATGTCGTACCTCGATGGAAAAACGACCGACCACCATCGACCGCGTGCAACCCTCGGAGCACCTGGTCCACATACCAAGACTCCGACGCCGCGAGATGGGAAGTCGCACCGTTCGGACATCGAGTGCTTCAATTGCGGAAAAAAAGGACATCGTAAGGCTGACTGTCGATCAGCGCCGAAGGCACACAGCAGCCAACAACGGGACAACAAGAGGTCAAGCTCCAAGAAGACAGTAACCTGTTACCACTGCAAGGAGGAGGGTCATATGTCTCCAAATTGTCCAAAGAAGGAGGAGAAAATCGTAAGGCTTTGCAGCTCGACCTCTACGGAAGGTACTCTGAAGTTGTCTAACGGTAAGGTATTGACATTTACCTTTGATTCCGGATCGGATTGTTCTTTGGTAGGAGAAACATTGGTAGAAAAATTGCCCGGTAGGAGACGATGCGTCTTTACGCGGTTGAAAGGTATCGGAAGCGGATACGTTAATTGCTCTGAACTCATCTCCGTGTTAATCGATCTTGACGGTATAAATGTTGAAGTCGACTTGTATGTAGTGCCGGACGAAAACTTGTCTACCGATTTACTTTTGGGTAGAGAATTATTATCTAAGGTTTCGATCGAGTTGGATGGAATAAAAATTAAATTTCTGAAACCAAATAGGTTTGTCGGCTCGTGTAGCCGGGAGATTGATGTTGATACTGTCGATTGTGGTTCGATTGAAATGAAAAAACCGCTTATAGAATTGTTGAAATTATACGCAGAGCATATGAGCGTTGAAGCTCCTAAGACTCGAGTGACATCCGGTAAACTCGAAATTAGATTGAAAGACACGAATAAAATCGTGCAGAGAAGACCTTATAAGTTGGGCACAGTAGAACGAGAGACTGTGAGGAACTTAGTTGAAGAAATGCTCAAAGCAGGAATCGTTAGAGAAAGTAAAAGTCCGTTTTCTAGTCCAATTATCTTGGTAAAGAAGCAAGATGGATCGGATAGATTGTGCGTAGACTTCCGAGAATCCAATTCGAACACGGTAGCAGATCGTTACCCGTTGCCGCTGATACAGGATCAATTGGATCGCTTGTGTGGCGCACATTATTTTTTGTCATTAGATATGATAGCTGGGTTCCATCAGATACCTGTCGAGGAGAACTCGATAGAAAAACTTGCGTTTATTACCCGATGGTCATTATGAATATTTGACAATGCCGTTCGGATTAATGAACGCACCCTCCGTTTATCAGAGAGCAATTAATAACGCACTTGGGGAACTGCGATATTCTTACGCGATCGTTTACTTAGACGACGTCCTTATACCTGGCAAAACTAAAGAAGAGGCTCTAGACAGATTAAAGACCGTTATGGGAAAACTCGCTGAGAATGGATTCTCATTCAATTTAAATAAATGTAAATTTTTCAAAACGCAAATTGATTATCTGGGATACACTATGTCGAGCGGGGAGCTGAGGCCCAACCCTCGAAAAATTGAGGCCCTGGTGCAATCGCCCGTCCCTCGGACGCAGACCCAGGTAAGGCAATTGCTTGGGCTAGCATCCTATTTTCGTAGGTTTATACCGAGATTTTCACAGATTGCAGCTCCTTTGTATAAGCTAACCGCGGGTAGTACAAAAACGATAAAGTGGACAAACGAACATAGCGAAGCTAGGACGAAGCTTGTCGAGTGTTTAACGTCAGAACCGTGTCTCCGTATATTTGACCCCAGCTTGCCTATTGAATTACATACAGACGCGAGTGCCCTCGGGTACGGCGCCGTGTTGCTTCAACGCATAGAAAAAAATAAACACCCGATTGCTTACTACAGTAGACGCACTATAGACGCTGAAACTCGGTATCACTCGTACGAGCTCGAGACCCTTGCAGTCGTGAACGCAATAAAACACTTTTGACAATATTTGGTGGGTCGTAAATTTTTGGTTGTCACAGACTGTAACTCACTAAAAGCCGCGAGCCTAAAAAAAGATCTAACACCACGTGTTTACCGGTGGTGGGCATTTTTACAATCCTTCGACTTTGACATTGAATATCGCGCGGGTGAAAGAATGAAACATGCTGATTTTCTGTCAAGAAACCCTGTTTCAGAGGAAACCGTAATGAAAGTCAATAAAGACGACGCAAATAAAATAATAGAACTAGCTGATGACTGGTTAATTGTAGCTCAATGAAAAGACGATGAAATAAAAACTTTGTATCGCGAAGTACTTGACGGATCAGAGTCTGCAAAAACTTATACGATAAAGGATAAAATTTTGATGCGAACAATAGAGAGGAAGGGTAAGCAAATCACATTGCCCGTAGTACCCAGATTGATGGTATGGTCACTCATACATCATGTACACGCGAATATTTGCCATAGGTTCAAGAAATTTTGTGAAGAAAAAAATATCTTGATTCACTTAATAGCTTCAGGAACGCCAAGAGCCAATGGTCAGGTTGAAAGGGTTATGTCAACAATGAGAAATATGTTGTCCATAAGTAAAGCTCAGGGAATGCAATGGAAAAATGAACTGGGTAAAGTACAACTTGCAATAAATTCGACTGTCCATAAAACGCTGGGAAAAAGTCCCGCCGAGATTTTATTTGGGACAAAAATAAACGCAATAGAAATAGAACGCATAAAACACCCGATCGTAGTAAATGACAATGACGAGTTGAGTGAGCTTAGAACTGTAGCCCTGGAGAGTATAAGAGTCGAAGGGGCAAAAGAAAAAAAAACGGTTCGACAAGAAAAACAAACCTGTAAATCCATTCAAAATTGGAGATTTTGTGATGGTTAGAAACAATGATAGAATAAAGACAAAGCTGGATGCCAAATATCGTGGTCCAGTCGAAGTTGTTGCGATATTGCCAAACGATCGGTATCTTGTCAAGAAAATAGGCTCTGGAATGCAAGGGCGAAATAGTATAAAAGTGTCTCATGATAAACTGATCGCAGCTCCAGGTAATGAGGCGAGTCAGGATAGCTATGTCGCAGAAAAAGAAAAAGGTGAGAACAATATTGTGCAACAACCTGTTTGATATAATTTGAGTAGCAAACGTGAGATTTTGCAAAAAGAATCAAAACCATGGGTAATAGAACAGACGTGGTCTGGTTTACTGATTGTTGAATTTTGTTGAGAGAAATTAAGACAGATTTATGTTGGTTATCATTGTTTGATTTAAAAGTGCGACTTTGGCTTTCGAAGCTCGCTGGACTTGATCACCCAGAATCCTCGAACCCAAGGTTTAAACGTCACTTGAGAATAATTCAATGTAGACCTATGAGAACACAATAGTTAGAACATGTATGGATGTGCGAGACATGCCTACAGAGCTATTGCAAATGGTAAAACAATAGT
>JACEOJ010003314.1:0-10008 GCA_013761285.1 Campoletis sonorensis | reverse complement strand
GCGATCGGAAGAGATGGAACGGGCTTACCGAGAAACTTGAAGTCCTGGATATGACGGCAGCAAGAAAGATGTAGAAGGCAGCAAGAAAGATGTAGAAGGCAGCAAGGTAATGGCGGCAACGGCAGAGGTGAAGAACAAGGCAGAAAGGAAAAGGCAATGGAGGCACAAAGTTGTCGTCACCACTCCGGTCCGGTGTCACACGAAGACTGAATTTGCGTAGCTCGCAAATCACTCGTCTCCCGTCCTCGCGCTACCCCCACCACCGCAAGTCCCATGCGAGGCAGCGCTAGCACGCTCTAGGCGCGAACTAGGCTGTCGGCGCGACGCGTGTGTTACGCGGCGAATTTGAATGTCGCGCGACGCCGATTGATCGGATCGACGACGCACGACTCAATTGATTAATTTCTTCGTTTCACCGCCGATCGTCCCTCGTCCAATTCTCAACCCCAACGTTTCGGGCCGTACTCCTGATGTCTTCCTCTTGGGGATCCGGGCGACGTCCATGACGGGACGGAGGGGAGGCCCTCCTCGCGACTCGTGGATCAGTACGAGCCGCGGTGAGCCCACACGCCACCAGGCAAAACATCACCTCCGCCCCTAGAGCAATCCCGAATCCCACCTGAACGAGGCGCCGGGTGACCGGACCGTGACATCAGAGGGTACGGCCATGGACGGTGCAACTCTAGGTTGCCACGGTGAGGAGGCCACGGGGGGCATCAACGAATGGCCACATTACCAGCGTGGTCCTCCGGCCGTCCACCAGCAAGCCGCGATGAACTCGGCTTGAACGTTGTGACGGGGCCGAAAACCAGCCAAAGAACGAAGCGGCAAAACAAGGCAAAAGGCACAGGTGTTTCCTCGCAAGAAACGAGCGATGTTGTGGCCGCGCGAGATACGGAATAACTCCAAGGCAATTAAAGAAGGAAACGGAAAAAGGCAGTTTGTTTCTCGGTATCTCAAAAGGCAGTCAACGTAATAATAACTTAAAATTAAATTAATTAATTCGCGAACGGCTACGGTATTTTTCGACTCGAGCGGGGTTCGTCACAATAAAACGTAAATAAACAAATTGGCGCTTAAAATTAATAAAATAAAAGAAATAAATGCAATTATAGCTACGCCAGGTGAGTCTCCGAATGGGCACCAGCCGAAGTAGCGACGAGTGGCGACCGACGCTGGACCGTAAACCCGGTCCACTGGTCGACAACCATTCGTACGAGTGACGTGGCCAAAAGTTACGTCACAATTTATAAAGCAATCAAATCCTTTTCGGTATCGACCATTGTTTAGCTCACTGTCTTTATTTATTACCACGAAAGAGGATTTATTATCTTTCCAGCACAATGAACACAAATCTTTAAATTTTATCCATGACATGTCAGTATTCACGTGATCATCGTAGATGTGGCGTAAGTTCATTTCATCCTGACGAAAGAGTACCAGTAGATTAGCATTGTCGCGAATTATATGTTTGGGGACGCGTGAATATGTTTGTCAGAGATAGGTCAACGAGTCAACATCGCTGTGTCGACCCATGCAAAAAAAGCTCTCATATTGTCCTGTTTTTCACAAGCTATATCATCAAAAATCATTAATGAATTCGGTCGTGCATCTTCAGGTTTAATTACTTGCTCACGATCTTTGAAAGGGGAATATCCTACTCCTTTTACAGATCTGAGCAAACGTTTGAGAAATTCATACTTGGATTGAGTCAATGATTTAGAGTATACTGTAACGTCGATTTTCTCAGAAGGGTCCATCGGGTCCCTTCTCGGCTCATATCACCCCTCGTATATCCCGCTGGACGCCAAGTACGAAGTACCACCGGCAAAAGCCGATTTTTGATTCGCTACCCTCGCTGATGCAATTTGGCCGGGACATACGAGAGATGATGATGACCGAGGTGGTCCGGCCACTCAGCTCAACTGAGATACAGAAAGGTAGAGGGGGTGGTTCTTTAAGGAAGTAAGTAACAAAGATAAGGAAACAAAATCACTTTACGCGAAGCCACGAAATAAAGTTTAACAATCGGGAATTTTTAAGAACAATTGAAATTAGATTTTACAGAGCGGTTTTAATAATAAAATCGGGGCGGTCTATCGCCGACCCAGTACAAAAGGTAATAATAATTTCGCGGGTAATAACGCCGACCGATACCCCGCCTGATGATGTAACAAATTAGACAAAAGGAAATATCGGGGCTGCAGCAACGACGATCGCAAGGTGTTCGACGTAACGGTCAACAAGGTAAGACCAAAGGTAATACGCCAACACACAAGATCGGTCGTTACCAAGGCAGCCAGCCATGGTATTCGAGACCATAAGCGAACAACGGGTAAGTCCGAAAGC
Source organism: Campoletis sonorensis (assembly GCA_013761285.1). Lineage (NCBI taxonomy): Eukaryota > Metazoa > Arthropoda > Insecta > Hymenoptera > Ichneumonidae > Campoletis > Campoletis sonorensis. The sequence goes on along the minus strand of JACEOJ010003314.1, from coordinate 7,659 downwards.
GACTTCGCCCGAAAGACAAAAGGTAATTACGTAGGTAACTAGATCGTACGTCGTTCTGACTGTGGCCCGGTGACTGACTCGCTTGTGACGCAGCCGCCAAAAGGCAAAGGCAATACGTCATCAGGCTAACAGACCGCCGTGGCTAAGGTAAGCAGTTCAGAATACGTCGAAAGGCAAAAGGTAAATCACCCTATCGCGAGGCAATAATTGCATGGTCTCGAAAGGCAAAAGAAAGCAAAATAACAAAGCAACAAAATCAAACATAATTAAACATTGTCAGCCGTGGTGAAGATAGCCGGTCGAAAGCATTACCACGAATTGCGTAATACGTCATAATAATTTGAGAGATCAAAAATAATATACGATATAGCACGACAAGTGCTAACACAAAATAATAATACGCGAACCGAGCTCGAGTCTTCGAAATAACGACGACCATCCGTACAAAAACGAAGGCTCTACGCCTCGCCGTAGCCTTCGCGGCCAAGGGGCGAGAGCGATAGAGAGAAACGATTGAATCGAGATCGGAAGAGATGGAACGGGCTTACCGAGAAACTGGAAGTCCTGGAGAATATGGCAGCAAGGAAAGCGTTGAAGACACGGCAAAATAGACCAAGGCAATATTGGCAGCGGCAGAAGTTGAAACAAAGGTAGAAGAAGGCAGTAATGGCAGCAGGCAAAAGGGAAGATGAGTTGGTCACGATCGCTGTCACCACTCCGGTCCGGTGTCCCACGAAGACTGAATTTGCGTAGCTCGCAAATCACTCGACTCCCGTCCTCGCGCTACCCCCACCACCACAAGTCCCGTGCGAGGCAGCGCTAGCACGCTACAGGCGCGAACTAGGCTGTCGGCGCGACGAGTGTGTTACGCGGCAAATTTGAATGTCGTGCGACGCCGATTGATCGGATCGACGGCACGCGACTCAATTAATTGATTCCTCCGTTCTACCGCTGATCGTCCCTCGTCCGGTCCTCAACCCCAACGTTTTGGGTCGTACGTCCAATGTCTTCCTCTTGGGGATCCGGGCGACGTCCATGATGGGACGGAGAGGAGGCCCCCCTCGCGACTCGTGGATCAGTACGAGCCGCGGTGAGCCCACACGTCACCAGGCAAAACAGCACCTCCGCCCCTAGAGCAATCCCGAATCCCACCTGAACGAGGCGCCGGGTGAGCGGACTGCGACATCAGAGGTCACGGGCATGGACGGTGCAACTCTCGGTTGCTACAGTGAGGAGGCTACGGGGGGCATCAACGAATGGCCACATTACCAGCGTGGTCCTCCGGCCGTCCACCAGAAAGCCGCGATGAACTCGGCTTGAACGTTGTGACGGGGCCGAAAACCAGCCAAAGAACGAAGCGACAGAACAAGGCAAAAGGCACAGATGTTTCCCGCAAGAAATGAGCGATGTTGTGGCCGCGCGAGATACGGAATGAACTCCACGACAATTAATGAAGGAAAAGGAAAAAGGTAGTTCGTTTCTCGGCATCTCAAAAGGCAGTCAACTTAATAATAACTTAAAATTAATTAATTTTACGTATTCATTCGGAAAGAAATAAAACGTAATTATAAATACGCCAAGTGAGTCTCCGATAGGCAACAGCTGGAGCAGCGACGAGTGGCGACCGATGCTGGATCGTAAACCCGGTCCACTGGTCGACAACCATTCGTACGAGTGACGTGGCCAAAAGTTACGTCACAATACATAAACATTCTCGAATCTCAAGCCATTAGGATGGGTGATGAGTGTAAGAAGAGCATTCGTTTTTCCACAATTTGATGGTCCGCAGATAACTGCACGCACACTATTTGGTGGCAGAGGTCCATGACGTTGATTTCCTTCCGTCTTCTTTTGATGTACGAGTTCATCAAAATTCATGACAGACAATTTAGCAGACTGTGTCTTAAACCTTATCTTGATAAAGAGACGCGGCAGCGGCTCGGCGCCAAGTATTAAAAAGAAAGCGTAGCGCGAGAGCTGCCGTACTCTTATATACAGTTAAATAGGGGTTTTATGACGTCACAGAAACTTCAAATCGTCTTCGCAGGGAAACGGGTTGAGGGAAAAATCTCATATTAGATTTTAATTTTCTATGATTTTTTATCTTTCGAATGGTCCTTGGTGGAAAAGAATCCGTTCAGCCAATCCAAAGAAATCTGACATTGAAGATTTTGGTCGCGAGGTTTGGTACGCTGTCTGTTCCTCACAGTTTCTTGGAGTCGGAAGGGTGTAAGTCGCGCTTGTTTACGTTTGGATATACGTCCTTTGCGAGACTGGTGGACATTTTCGGCCTGTGACGTCACGCGCTTCACTGCACGCGGCTACCCCCACTCTCCGCGCGCCACGGAGCGAGAGAGACAGACTATATCGGCTTTCTCTTTCCCTCTACCGCCGGCGCGCCTATGGCGCTGTTTCTCTCGCTCTGCCGCGTCAGCGCATCGTGCTATCTCTCTCGCTCTACCACGCTCACTCTATTTCTTTAGATTTACTTAAATCTCTTGATTCAATTCAATTAAAATTAATAAAAAATTATATTCATTCAGTAGCGCCGTGATTTTATTTAGCGGATTGACCCAGAATCTCACCGGACCTCTTTTAAGGGATTGACCAAGAGTATGGACGGGATTTTTTAAGGGGTTGATCGGGGGTCATAAAGTAACATTCTTTTCGTTTTTTAATGCAGAATCACGTGAGCCTGGGACAATTTCGCTTAAAGTCTAAAAATTAGTCAAAAATGCGGTAAAATGATAAAAAATGGGAGAACGAAGGGAGAAAGGACGCGGGATTTAACCCTAGAATGGTAACTTTATTTTTTCTTACCAGTTCCGGTAACTTGGGATCTAGATGACCCCAATCTTGAAAAATTTATATCTCCGGTACAATTTCACGCAAAGGGTTCAATTTGGGCCCATTCTTTCCGTTTTTTAATGCAGAATCACGCGAGCCTGGGGCAATTTTTTCGAAGTAAAAAAATGGTCAAAAATTCGGTAAAACCATAAAAAACGGGAGAAAGAAGGGAGAAAGAGCGCGAGATATAACTCTAGAACGGTAACCTTTTTTTTAAAGTATTCCAGCAACCTGGCGTCAAACTGACCCCAATTCTGAACAATTCATATCTCCGGGAAAATTGAACAAAAAGACTTTGACTTGGGCTCATTCTTTTTGTTTTTTAATGCAGAATCACTTCAGCCTAGAGCAATTTCGCTCGGAATAAAAAAAAAGTAGTCGAAAATGCAATGAATCGATAAAAAAAAAAAAAAACAGGAGAACGAAGGGTGAAGGGAAAAATCTCGCCTCGACTTTTTTAAGGGATTGCCGAAAAGTCTGGACGGGATTTTGTATGGGATTAATCAATGATTTTGTCAGGACTTTTTTAAGGGATTTGCCAAGAGTCTGAACGGCACTTTTTAAGGGGTTGACCGGCGGTCTCGACGGAAGACGGAAGTTTTTCGAACCTAGAACGGTAATCTAATTTTGTTTGTCTTATTCCGGTAAGGCGGGGTCATAGAAGACCCCAATTTCGGGAAACTCATATCTCTGGTAAAATTTCACGTAAAAGGTTCAACTTGGGCTCATTCTTTTCGTTTTTTGATGCTGTTATGTCAAAATTTCTTTGACAAAAATAAATATTATCGATTGATAATATTGTCGCTGCTCGCTCCCGTTTTTAGGCTAGTCGTTAGACATAAGCCAGGGATGGGAGAAAATTAAGAGAAAAATACCTGAGCAAAATTAATTAACAAAATAACAATCAAAATGTATTAAATTGAATTATTACAACAAAAGAAATATTAACTACTTACACATGCTGGTTGTTGGACTGCTGCGTTCGTCGTTCGGAATTTTTGGAGAAATATTTAAGCACTTCAACTTTTGAATGGATTGAATTTAATTTTGCGAATGTTCAACTTAGAATGGAAAATGAAAGAATATGATTTTAATTGCACAGAATAATAAGTGTGCACGGTGGAAAATATTTCGGTAACTGCCCGACGAACGCAATGCAGTCGATATTTACATGATTTTGTAAGGGGTGTTACCCTTCTGAAAACGTAGGTAGAAAATTCGAGGACCAATGACATATTTTCCCTTGGGCCTCATTCCCCTCCAAGTTTTCCTGGTCCCAATGCTTCGGAGCTTTTTCTCCCTCTCTTCCGCATAGGGTTCCTTCAATGTGGGTGGTTTTGAATAGTCCCCCTTGTTTTGAGAAGTTGTTTTGGGACGCCCATTTCAGCCCTTCACAATTTCTCAATTATATTTTGAACTGTTTAATTTCTATTTTTACGGTTGTTCCTCTTAGTTATTAATTACATTTTATATTTGTTTAGATTATTATTCAATAATTGTTCTATTCAAATTAATTAATGATTTTATATGTTAATTATTTCATTATTATTTTTATTTAATATTATTATTTAATATTATTATTTCAATATTATTATTATTTTTTTATTATTTTTTTTTTATGTAGATTTGTTTGTTCAATTTGTGTTGTCCTAATATTTATACGTCATTCATTTCGCTTCCGTTATATCGTAAAATTTAACTTACTTCCGAATATTTTATTTTAATTTCTCGATGGATAATTATTACATTACTTATTTCTGTAGCTATAGTTTTCAATCATTGATTATTATTATATTTTTCTACTATTTCGGTAAACATTGAAGAATATTTTATTCAATCAATTATGTCTTTTATTGTTTAGGAATATTGGAAATTTCATATGTTATTTTATATTGGTGAATATTAATTTTGAAAAGTTTTTAGAGTTTTTATGCGCGTATGTCCGTGGAACGTTTCGTAATTTCCCGAACCTTGGTTTTCAAACGCTTGTGTTAGGGATTAGGAAAGAGACAAGCGTTCGGTACTTGTGATGGTCAGAAAGATGAGCGGATTGGGATAAGAAGATGCATCCCTGAGATTTATCGATGTTTACGGATTTTAATAAGAAGACCGGCGTCTGAAAGATCCGGTGTCAATAAAATTATCTATGTTGACAGTGTCACAACCGACGTAAAATTTTGTTTATTTAAAGTACCATTAGGAAATCGATACTCCTTACAGGGACCCTAATTCTCAAAACTCTTCATTCATAAAACTTGACGTCATAGCCAACACACAAACTCCTATCTTTCTATCTCACTCCTTCGGGACACGTGTCACAAACACAGATGTCCAAGACCCTCGAAGATCCTGAGACACCAGCTACAAGCAAGCATACACTACAACCAACGACCTGCAGTCATAAATCTAGACCCTAATGACAATCCTAACGCCTACACACATCAGCCCCTTCCACTTTCCACTTCCGAATTCCAAGAAGCAAAGGCTTAAAAATACTTCCGTTCAGGAAATATATCTAGACCATCTTCCGGATTTCGCCCTATAAAAGCCACGGTTTTTCCGCCAGGCTTTGCATTCCGTTCGCACCTAGAGTCGCGTCTATACTGTTAGCAGTAGTTCGGTTGTTATTCGGTTAGCCGTCTTATACTTAATCTCTGACCGAACTCCGGGTCTTCTGTAGAAGAGAGCGAGTCGAGTCCAGAAGTCAAAGTTATAGTACCTAGTTCGACATTTGAACTTAGAATCTTTTCAACCTTTTCCAACGACACTACGAATCACAAGTAAGCTATAACGAACCAAAGATTTATCAGACACCACTCCGGTAAAGTACCAATTATTTCATATACCAAGTTTGTATTCGACTATTGTACTAACTAACACTTTGATTTAACATATGTATAAAGAGTCTTAGGATCTCTTTATCCATACTCATTGTAATCCAATTAACATTATCATTTATAATAAAGAACGCATTTGAAACTCATAGAATCTCTTAATTCTTTAACGATAACCCTTCCTTACTCAAGTCGCAACTAAGATAAAGCAAGACTTCTCGAGGTCTATCAGCACACGCCCACAACACTCTTAGGAGTATATCTATATAAAAACGCTCTGCGTATTAAACTGCAGGGAAAAGCATATGGGACATAACGTTTACCACTCGACGTTCAAACACCCGATCTTTTCCTTCACGCCTCTCCGGACATGACAGATAAAAATTTGGTGACAGCGGTGGGATACTAATTTTTCTTAGTACGCTGAGTGCCTATCTTTTGTTGCCATTTAAGAAAAGAAATTTTAATCTAACAAATTAACTAATTATATCAAAATGGCAGAACAAGAAATTGCCAATCTTACTCATCATCAAGCCATCACCGAAGCTATGCTCACTAGTATGGGCGAGTGTATGGCCTTACAACAAGCACTAATGCATGTACCAAATTTTAACGGCAAAAATATGCCTCTTGAATCATTTATTGAAGACGTAGAAAACGGTTTTACCTTCGTGCCTGAAGGCCTTAAAAATTCATTTTTCAAAGGAGTCTGCTCTGTTACGTTCGGAGCGGCGCGAACGCGTCAAGTTATTCTACTTGTGTGAAGCACAAGCAGTTTTTATATTTTAAGTTTAATATTTTTAATGTGGGCAAGATCCGGTCCGTCCTATACAGGGCGTTTCCAGGAATTTGGTGGGTCAGGAATTATAAAATGACTTTAATCAATTCAATTAAACAACTGACAGAATTTATTATTTGGTGAACAATCCGCACTTCTGCTCTGTAGTACGAAAACGAGAGGTTGACTGTGTGGAAACGTCTCGTGTTCGAACTACAGGGAGATACAAAATAACTCGCAAGTTAAACGTGATTACAAACTGCAACGCGTCGTTCGTTATAATCCACATACATTCTGTTCACTCACACTTCCACTCTATGCATTCAATTTCACTCTCACAATATTTACACTTCACTGTTTAACTGTTCTTAAAATTACACGACGCGAAAGAGTTCGTGGCGGACCGTAAAACAGAACTATAACTATCGAGCACAGATTTACCTCCGCGACGCAACACACTTCTAATGTGCCTTTCGACCTCTACGACCTACGGAACGCGTTTACGGATCGGGGAGACAAAAGAAGATTTTAAGGTCGCTAAGCGGGTACTGGTGCAAGGAGTAACTCTACGAGAAGCTTTCGCTTTTAGAACTCATTAGAGACTGATTATTCTGACTCCTGTACTCGTTGAGCTCGAGAACAGCGAGCAAGGAGCAGGGATGAATTTTGTCCGTTCAGCACTTCTGGACTCCGCGAGAAAACGTAACAGAAGACATTCACATGTCCGGTCAGCGTCTTGAAGCGTTGATCGCGAGTGCACAAAACTCGCGAGTGTATTCCCGGTATGAAATATTACGCCGGATACAGTCGCGACGATAATTCAGCGATTTGACGTATGTTAAGTCCATGGGAAAAAGATCGCTTGCCCAATTATTAAATACTGTTGGACAATATTGAAATGGTGATTTCAATATTGACGAACAGATTTTTGGAGAACACGAGTTATTAGGGTCGGAGTATAATACGGAACGTAACAGCTCCAAACTTAAAGAAACAGCTCGCGACGCGGTTGCTGATAAAAGAATAGATTCAATCGAAGATTTATCAAAAGCTTTAAAAGAATATTTTTCACCCAAGAAATCATACCCATATTACTGTGCCGAAATCCAAGCTGTCAGATTAAGACGAGATGAAAGTGTTTTAGATTATTATTCGCGGATTAAAAGATTACGAACAAGCGCAATAGCCGCTCTAAAAGAC
>JACEOJ010003265.1:3141-14415 GCA_013761285.1 Campoletis sonorensis | reverse complement strand
TTTCCAGTCAATCTTTCCCTTGTTATTACCGAGAGTCTCATGACCAATTATCGCGTCGAAGTCTACAGGGAAGTCGTCCCTAACAACATGGAATATTTCCGACTTTCCACAGATAGCGATATTAATTAGACCGAGAGTTTTTGGTTTATCAGTATTTGAAATTCCGTACAATTCGTAGATAATCGAATCGTTTATTCGATTTTTATTAGCGATGTTCTGAATTTTTATTAAATTTAATTGCGATCCCGAGTCTGCGAGGAAAAGGGTTTGTTCGTTAGTTAGATCGCGTGACTCTATTAATATTGTTGGTGCGTTGTAGTTGTTAGAAGTTACGCTGAGATTGCAATTAGCCCGAAGGATTTTTTGTTTTACTGTTTCGGGTCTTTTAGGTTCTGGTGCGTTTATTGGTTTTGTCCCGTCGACGCACCTGGTCGAGGGGTCACCGATTCGTTTCCCTGGGGTTTGTTTGCTTCTGCGTTTCTACCATTATTATAGGCTCGTCTACGACAGTCATTTATTACCTGTCCTGGTTTTTTGCAATAATTCAAAAAGATTTTATTTTTGTTTTCAGTTGTATTTGAATTGTTTTGTCTTCTGAGTGCGTAACAGTCGTCAGTCACGTGATTTGTTTTTTTGCAAAAATTACAGAATTTGTCGGGTTTGTTGTTCGAAGGTTTATTCGAAGGACTTCTTGGATTTTGGCTTTTGTTATTATATGAATTGATTGGTAAGCAAGTTGATTGATTAAAACTTTTTAATTCCATTGGTCCAACCATTTTTTCTACTTCCGTTGCTTTTTGGTAAATGCTCTCTAGGGTTTGGTAGATTATGCAGGGAATATGAGGACGGTAAGCGGCGTTTATGCCTTTGCGAAACTGATCTATTGTCATGTCTCGAGCCCAATTTTTTGCTCCTTGTGGATCTTGTACGTTAGAAAAATCAATAGATTGATTTGTTTGGGTTAGATGTGAATTCATCCTGCTGTAAAAAGCTAGTAGTGATTCTTTGTCTTTTTGTTCAAGAGTGTGTAGTTCTGTTAGCCAGGCAAAAAGTGGTCTCGATGCAATAAATCTGTTTCGTAGGATTTTGATTAGACCATCGATTGTTTGAACGTTAAAACTTTCTAAACTTTCACAAGCTTTTCCTTTACATTTACTTTTTAATAAAGTTACGATAGGTTTCTCTGTGATGACCTGAATATAGTCTTTCGCTGATTCACAATAATTAATAAATGTGTTAAAGGAGCATGTTTTTGGTGTGCCATCGAACTCTGGTATGTACCTAGTGAAGTCTCTATAGTTAGCGTGCATAGGGTAAGTAGGGTTATCAAAAGTTTGATTAAGATTGGGTACGCTTTGTCTATTAATATTAGCTGCTATTTGTTGGCTAAGTGTTTCTATGTCGACCGTAATTTGTGGATTCCGTTGACCGGCTGGATTTGATGCGCCAGCCACAACAGATATATCCATGGCTTCTTGATTTGGCATTATGAGTTTTTATGACTTACGAGTCGAAGATCTTGTGGATGGTTGACACGTGCCGCTGGACCTGCTGTTGAGTTGTCGTGTTGATCCTCTTGAGGTTCGCCGCTGCTGGTGTTTTTGACCTGCTCTTCGCTGCAGTGTTGATTTGTGACCCGGCTTCCTTCTGGTCGTTCCGAGTGTTGTTATATGGAGGTGTGAATTTATTTTTCACGAGTGTTCTTTTGAGTTTTCACTATCACCAGTTTTAATATAGGGTTAAAATGGTGTGTATTTTTATGGTTTGAGAGTTTTTGAATGTCTTTCACTGATTTTTGTTGTTTCCGCTGTCACCAGTTTTAATATAAAATTAAAAGTGGTGTATTTTGATTTAGTGATTGTCCGTAGTTTTTTCCGCTGCCACCAGTTTTAATATAGTAATTAAAAGTGGTGTGATTTTATTTAATAGATTTTATGATTTATGGTACGTGGTTTTCCGAGTTTTGTTTTCCGCTGCCACCAGTTTTAATATAAAATTAAAAATGGTGTGATTCACGGTTTAAAGATTTAGGTGATTTTCGTAGTTTTCCGTAGTTTCCGCTGCCACCAGTTTTAATATAATATTTTGTTACGTCCAAAGAGGGAGATATAGGTTGGGTCACGCGGTCGCCGATTTAGACCGCGACTTTTGAAATATTGACTGTCACTAGTGAGTCTTTCTTGGGTTCCGCGTAATTCCCGGACACAAAGTATTATATTTTTGGGATTAAGGATTTTGTTTGGATAACGTTGTATTTGAACACTTCGGAATGACGTTTGAACAAATCTGTTGGATATAAATATAAACGTAATATTTATTCACTTATAATTACACTGGTTGTTTCACAATTTAGTTATTTCGATGTTAACACTATGTTTAACATTTGTTTTCGTTTTAAGATTATTGTTTGCCGTTCGGAGTTAGCTATTATCACATCGGATTTAGATTCGGAGTTGAACAATTCACTTGTTCGGGTTAGATCGTGCACTTATTACACTTATTAAGTCACGGTTGAAGTTTGAGGTAATTCCATAGAGGATTTTACTCTCAGAGATTTTGATTTTGATCGATTTTTACCGACGATGAACTGAACTTGTCAACTTCACTTGTTAACTGTTTGACTGATCTTTTGCTAACTCTCTTGCTGATGATGTTTTTGAATCTCTTGCTCTGACTCTACTGACTCTTCTGATTCTCTACTTTTTACTCTCTACCTTTGACTTTCTGGTTGAGAGTTTTGGGGGTAGAAGGATGTGGAAGGGGCTTACAGTTTTTGACTGGGATTGGATAAGGAGTAGATAAGATGTTTCCCGGACTTGGTCATTGGTGGGTGTAGTGTGGGAAACTATATTAGAGCATTTTATTGGTTCATAGAGAAAAGTTAATGTAAGGGTGTGCTCTAGTTCTAGTGGTTGGTGGATAGGTCGTAAAGATACGCACCGGGTGTCCACCGAGAGTTAATCGTTTGTTTAAGTAGGATTAGGTCCTTCAAGGATCGAGGAAAGCGTTCGAGGAATGATTGTGTATTTTCTCAGCTGTGCTCGGTCGAGGGTTGCTTAGCGTAGCGGCTTGCAGATTAGATGATGTATGGCTAGGATGTTTTTTGGAGAAAAAACATACTAGTCTTCAGTTTGTAATCTTGTGGTTTGTAGATATGAACAGGATGTTGATTTTGAAAAGGAAATGAATTGGTTATTCGGTTTCTTAGGAAAGACGAGTTTCGACATGTGAGAAATCTTATTCCTTGCTGCGAGTATGCAAGGGGATTACGATAAGGAGATTGTATTTTTGTTCTGTGAGTGTGATTACTAGCTCATGGGAAGAGTACACTCCGTGGAGGGTTTTTCTTGGATTTTCCAATGACCGATGTTTGGGGCTCGAGTTGGCGAGCGTTTCGAGGAAATGCTCGCCTGAGCGAGCTTTTTATTTGTTCATCTGAGAAAACTGGAGATATTTAGAAGAGGATAGCAGAAAGAGGGTTTTGGAGAAACTCTCTATCTTGTTTATATGTCGGATCATGTATATACTACTGGTTTTCAGTATATGTTATTGTGCGTTAGGCATGTTCACTTAAATAATTATTATAAAAGTATGGTTAAATTATCGACAAAAGATGACGGAAGGTATATGACTTTACCAACTGGTGGTGTCATTACTTTATTCGCGATAGGAATAAGAAAAAAATTATGGGGGGCCTAGCGTAAGGCTAGGACGTAACACGTGATACATTGCCAGCAGGTGGACCTCTCAAACATGAGTCAGCAATTGTGAATTTAGATGAAAATGTTGGTTCCGGCACACACTGGGTAGCATATAAAAAGTCTGGACAAAAAATCATTTACTTTGACAGTTTTGGTAACCTTCCACCACCATCTGAACTCATGAATTATTTTGATGTTGGTAGCGTTAATTATAATTATAAAAAGTATCAGGAATATGATACAGTTGAATGTGGACATTTGTGTCTAAAGTTTCTCTGTGGACAGCTGAATCGTAAAGACAAATATGCTCTATATAAACGTGATTCGTAGAACTATGTGATTAGTTGACCACCAGCATCATGGATGATAGTTTGACATTAACTATATCTGGAACATCATCCATTCTTGAGGCACAATTTTTTCCTCCGATTGAACTCTCACCGGAGAAAAACTATAGTCTCGGACTAGTTGAGCTATTGACATTCAATTCCATTCCCAACATTGACGTTGGCAATAATAAATTTTATGTTGGAACACATGTTATAACCATACCAACGGGTAGTTATGAAATTGTGGACATTAAAAAGTATTTACAGTCGCAATTATCACCTAAAAAAATATCAATCAGTCTCAAGCCGAATAATAATACTCTACGCAGTGAAATCAAGTGTGATCATCCGATTCTTTTTTCGCCAATAAATTCAATTGGAACTCTGCTAGGGTTTCTACCACGACCGCTTGAAGCTAATAAAAAGCATGTATCTGACTTACCTGTAGCCATTCTAAAAGTGAATGCCTTACGCGTCGAGTGCAATTCAACCACCGGTGCATACATTGACGGACGCAAAGTTCATACAATTCATGAATTTTTTCCAACCGTACCACTGGGATATAAGATAATTGAAGCACCATCACATGTGATTTATCTGCCAATTTCATGTCAGACAATTGTCAATATTGAGCTTCGTATTGTGGACCAGGACGGGAATTTGGTCAATTTTCGCGGTGAAGTTATAACCATACGTCTACACATAAAGTCTCAATGGGTATAATCTGCAATAGAGCACATGCTATTAATACGCGGACATGGAGTCGCGAGATCAGTCACCGGTCAACCCGCAAAGTGCTAACACCGCAGAATATATTGTTATTGAAGAGTCTAGGTCTCAGAGTGCGTGGCGCACACGTATAAGAAATTATATATTTTGTGTATCGTGCATCTGCTGCCTGAAATGGAAGAAGAAATCGTAAATATTCGGACGCCCGTCATCTTTGACGAATCCATTATACATTATGAGCTTCATGCTCATCAGCCGTATGCATCATCAACCTACAACAATAGCGATGAAATACGTATATCAATTCCGCATCAGGATTTATCAATTTTACCAAGCAAAAGTTCCCTTCACATTCGTGGAAAATTAACAAAGGCTAATGGTGGGGCGACAACTGCAACGAAGCTCGTCAACAATGCAATTTGTCATTTATTTAAAGAAATACGCTACGAACTCAATGCCATAGAAATCGATCGTAATAAGAATGTTGGGATTACAAGCCTCACTGAGGATATACATCTCTCAGCCCGATCAAAACTTCGATGCTTGAAAACACTGGTTGGCTGGACGTTGAAGAGAAAAACAAATTGTAGATGCGGAGGGTAATTTCAACATATGCATACCCCTAAGCATGCTGCTGGGTTTTGCCGAAGATTATCGAAAAATGGTGGTTAACGCGAAACATGAGTTGATTTTGACGAGATCACGCACTGATCACAATGCGATAGAACAAACTGCTGCAGAAGATTATAGTCCTTCATTGCAAAAGATTGGATGGCTTGTACCATACATCACAATTGCTGATGAGCGAAAAATTCATCTCCTGAAGTTTATTGTCAAAGACACACCTATTCCCATGAGTTTCCGTACATGGGAATTGTATGAATATCCAATGTTGCCCGCCACCTCTAAACACGTATGGTCCGTCAAAACTTCAACACATCTAGAAAAACCTCGATATGTAATTCTTGCATTTCAAACGGGGCAAAAAAATGTCACGACAAAGAATGCAAGTCATTTTGATCATTGCAACATAACCGATGTAAAACTCTACTTAAATTCTCAATGTTATCCGTATGGTGACTTGAATTTGGACATGGAAAAAAATCAATATGCCCTACTCTACGATATGTATACAAATTTCCAATCGATGTACTATAACAAGGAGTCCGAGCCATGGTTGAATCGGACGGAATTTTTAAAATATGCACCTCTCGTTGTAATAGATTGTTCCAAACAAAATGATTCGCTGAAATCGGGACCTGTCGATGTGCGTCTCGAATTTGAAACAAAAACAAATATTCCCCCACAAACATGTGCATACTGTCTCATTCTACACGATCGCATTGTTGAGTATAATCCCATTAGTGGTGGGGTGAAAAAATTGGTATAAATTCGTTGGTATGATGGGACTCAACTGCAGTCACCATGGACTTTATCGTCGTCGCACAAGGTTTCAAGGGACCCATACATGAGTTTATCCTGAAAGAATTATCAATCGTCCGACTTGGTGATAAAAATGCTGAGCCCGCAACGCTATTTTTTGGATCGCCATATGCATGAGATACTCTACCAGACCGATATAAAATGACGAACAAATGGTTGGAACGGCATTATCATGGAATTTCATGGGACTACGGCAGTATCCCATATAGTTTAATAAAAATCATAATTGGAGCATTATTACAAGATGCTCGTACTGTGTATGTGAAAGGACATGAAAAGACTCGTTGGTTGAAGAAATTCCTGGATTCATCGACGGAAATTATTGACATGGATACTCTGGACTGCCCATCGCTTCACAAACTTCCGAAATGTCGTCCCGATTGCTACTACTACAATCATCGCCGTCATCACGATCGCTCAATGATGCAAAACAATTGTGCAAATGAAAATGTGAAACGTTTACGGAGCTGGTTATATGTCTATCGTGCATTACGTCTCAGAGGGATTTTTTGAAAATAAAGAAAACATTTTTTTGCTTCTGAAAGTTTGTTTTTTTATTACAAACACACAATCTCTCCTCCTCGTCCTCCTCCTCCATCATACATTACTCAAAATATTTTTTTTTTACAATGTATATTTTTTTAAATTATAATGTATATTTTTAAAATTAAAATGTATATTTTTTGAATTACAATGTATATTTTTTAAATCACAAAAACAATTTTTTTCACTCAATGTTTTTGAAGGTGATTTTGATCCACTTGTCGGCTGACGTCTCCATGTAGAGTTGTTTCTTGTGGGCCGTCTCCAATAATTTGGAGAATTCCGTAGGGTTTGAATCGAAAGCCTCGGTGAATCGCTGGGGTAGAAAGACTGTATATTCACCGTCAATTTCCACGATGTATCGTTTCCCATATTTCGTTTGAACGGCTCGTACATCGTGGATTTGATGATTTTTGCTGACTTCAAGATCGCGCAGCTTCTTCGTCGACAAGAAGTTTTCCAAGGCACCAACTTTGTTAAATGATTCAAAGTCCATTTTTTTTTTGGTTTTTTCGTAGATTTATAGCAATGAGACTGAAGTCTGACTTGGAGCTCGGATTGTCGTGGAATGATGCTCTTCATATTTTTTCATTTCCCTACCATCATCTAATTTTTTTTCCTTCCCCCCCCCACTCCATATCTTTTCTCCGTTTTATGAAGAATAGATGTGATGAATAGAGTGGACGAGTTCAAACCTGTTTATCACTTTGTTTTCTCCATTTCCGTTGTTATATATATATATTTTTTTTGACGAGTTCAAACACGTTTTTCCATTTCCGCTGTCATCCGAAAGATGTGATGAATAGAGTGGACGAGTTCAAACATGCTCGTCAATGTCCTCCAGCCTTTTGACATTCCGTACAATGTCGTCGTTGTGGTGCAGGACCGTCGATGTGATCCCTCATCGTTGGTATGTTCCAATGTTCATGACATCGACGAAATGATATTGTTACGTTCGGAGCGGAGCGAACGCGTCAAGTTATTCTACTGTGTGAAGCACAAGCAGTTTTTATATTTTAAGTTCAATATTTTTAATGTGGGCAAGATCCGGTCCGTCCTATACAGGGCGTTACCAGGAATTTGGTGGGTCAGGAATTATAAAATGATTTCAATCAATTCAATTAAACAACTAACAGAATTTATTATTTGGTTAACAATCCGCACTTCGGCGCTGTAGTACGGAAACGAGAGGTTGACTGTGTGGAAACGTCTCGTGTTCGGACTACAGGGAGATACAAAATAACTCGCAAGTTAAGGGGGATTACAAACCGCAACGCGTCGTTCGTTATAATTCAACATACATTCCGTTCACTCACACTTCCACTCAATACATGTTATTTCACTCTCACAATATTTACACTTCACTATTAAACTGTTCTTAAAATTCCACGACGCGAAAGAGTTCGTGGCGGACCGTAAAACAAACTATAACTATCGAGCACAGATTTACCTCCGCGACGCAACACACTTCTAATGTGCCTTTCGACCTCTACGACCTACGGAACGCGTTTACGGATCGGGGAGACAAAAGAAGATTTTAAGGTCGCTAAGCGGGTACTGGTGCAAGGAGTAACTCTAAGAGAAGCTTTCGCTTTTAGGACTCATTAGAGACTGATTAGTCTGACTCCTGTACTCGTTGAGCTCGAGAACAGCGAGCAAGGAGCAGGGATGAGTTTTGCCCGTTCAGCACTTCTGGACTCCGCGAGAAAACGTAACAGGAGACATTCACATGTCCGGTCAGCGTCTCGAAGCGTTGATCGCAAGTGCACAAAACTCGCGAATGTATTCCCGGTATGAAATATTACGCCGGATGCAGTCGCGACGATAATTCAGCGATTTGACGTATGTTAAGTCCATGGGAAAAACATCGCTTGCCCAATTATTAAATACTGTTGTACAATATTGAAATGGTGATTTCAATATTGACGAACAGATTTTTGGAGAACACGAGTTATTAGGGTCGGAGTATAATACGGAACGTAACAATATTATTTCACAATCACTTTGAAAATGAGCTGGCAAACGATCCCACAGTACATCCGTAAAGTCACTAAAATATTTTTTAAACGCCGCTGGAGATACAATTTGAAGTTCCTCTCTCGTCAACTCTCGAGGACTTCTAATTGCGAAGATGACATAGACTTTCAACAGTTCTTCCATTATCCAACACTTTTCACAATCTCGACGTATAGGCGGTCCAGTCATGTCAGTGTTCTCCCACGTAGGATCAAAATGATCTGAACATTTGCGATACGATTGCACTTCACTATCACACCGTAAATACTCAGGTCAACGATCCCACAGAGTATCAATAAATATACTAAAATATTTTATGAGCATAGTTTTGGGTACTGATTCAAGTTCATCACTCGTCAACGTTAGGGGATCTTTCAATGGGTGGATTGCAAACATACTTGTCCATCCGTCTATCTCGGAATCGCTGTTAGAAATGATGTAAAGACATCGGTATTTTTTTATCATCCAATTTGATACGTATGCATACATTTTTTTTTTTTCGTTTCGTATTACAATGTAATTTTTTTCCCCATCTACCTATCTCACTCCCACAAATAATTTTTCCAATTTATTCATCTCACTCGCTCCCCACCAACATCTTTTAGGTCCCCTTCGTACCTTGCCGCTCGTACTCCCTCCCCCCCTTCCCTCAGAGGACCAGAGTTCGGTAAAAATGGTGTTATTGTCATCTATACCCATCTCACTCTTACTCATTTGTATCCCCATCTATCTATCTCACTCACACTCATCATCCTTCCAATATAACCATCTCACTCTCTATCCCCACTCCTCATCTCTTAGGTCCCCGCGTGCTCCCCCTCCCCCGCTTGCGTAGTATACCCACCCCTTTTACGTCAGCCCTCGCTGTGACGTCACCCCCCCCCCCACCCCCCCCCCCCCCCCCCCCCCCCTCTGACGTCAGCCCCCTCTGTGACGTCACCCCCCCACCCTGTGACGTCAGCCCCCGCTGTGACGTCACACCCTTCCCCGCGCCTACACTTCCCCCCCGCTTACCTCACCCCCCCTCAGAGGACCTGAGTTAGAGCCGGCATAGTCACCATACTTGCCATCACAGTTCAATTTTTATTGCAATCGGTCGCACTATGGGGATGAACTCGTGTTTCGAAATTCCGAAGTGAACTGATCCATCACCTTATTAAAAGCTCGTTCAGAATTTTACGCCGCAATGTTGCAGATTTTCTAGTATCGTCATGAACTTTCAACTTTGTGTGCTCTCATATGCAATCATTTTTTTTGTTTGTTTTTCCATTACAGCGGGTGTTAGAAAGTTACGTCGAGAAACGTGTAGGAAACACTTATGGGCCACCCGGTGGCAGAAAAATGTCTGTCTTCATAGATGACATCAACATGCCAGTTATTAACGAGTGGGGAGATCAGGTCACAAACGAAATAGTGCGTCAGTTAATGGAGTACAAAGGATTCTATTCTCTAGACAGGCCTGGTGAATTTTCAAATATCCAAGATATTATGCTACATGCTGCTATGATTCATCCGGGTGGTGGGAGGAATGATATTCCACCCCGACTCAAACGGCAATTCAATATTTTCAACTGTACATTGCCCTCTAATAAGTCTATGGATACCATATTCGGTGAGTCAAATGACTTATTACTCAATTTCCATTTAGTGAAATAAGTAGGTGTGCTTTTTATTTCGCTAATCTCAATACTCAAATACTCGAACAAATCATAAATTTTATCCACAGCTTCTATAGGAAAAGGCTATTTCTGCTCAAGCCGCTTTTCTGAAGATATCGTTACATTTTTGCCAATGCTGATACCTCTCACACGAATCGTATGGCAACAAACTAAAATTAAAATGTTACCGACACCAGCGAAATTCCATTACATCTTCAATTTACGTGATCTATCGAGAATCTGGGAAGGAATATTAAGAATAAGAAAAGATGAGTGTGCTACCATTGAATCTCTACTGAAACTTTGGAATCATGAATGCACTCGTGTCATTTCTGACAGGTAAGAATATTGACACCCATCGAGTGAATGTTAAAAAATTATTTTGCGATCTGTATGTAAGTCATTCCGTACCATGTCAACCACCTCAATTTAATACAATCCCCAAATAGAGTCACACGTTTTTTCTGTGTTGTTTGAAATGTCAAGAATGACTGGAAAAATGTTCTATTTGCTTTTATACGCACGGTATTCGTCGTTTTCTTAGATCAACGTCGAATTGGAAACTGACAATTTTATGCAAAAAGATGAGACAAAATATGTTGGTTTTCGATGTACTTTTCGATAGCAACACATCTTTAACGGTCCACGTAGAATTTCTGTCATTTTTGATGTGACTGAGGAATGTGAATTTTTTAGTGCAGGTGATCGGTCGCCATGAGGTCCTGCTAACCTCTCTGATTCCGGGTGATGATGTCAACCTCGTCAACGAGCTGCTACACACACGCACGCGCGCACGCACGTACTCTGACACACACACACACACACACACACACACACACACACACACACACACAC
>JACEOJ010003163.1:0-12664 GCA_013761285.1 Campoletis sonorensis | reverse complement strand
TAATAATTATTATTATTCCTGGTGAATTTGTGGCAAAACCGTCACAAATAAATGGCGCCCAACGTGGGGCCTGGCTAAAAATCCCCTTTTGGTCATTTTTGGAAATATTACCAGTGATAAATTACCCCAATCAATATTTTCGTTTTTTTTCGATATTTTAGTCCTCCTTGAGGCATTTTAAGAGCTTTTCCCATATTTTCAAAAGTGTTGACCCCGAACAAAATAAGTGCTCACCCGTGACCCACCATTTTGTTGACACCACGATATTCCGGCGCGAAATTTATCGCGCAAACAATTATTTCGACTTTCGCCTACAATTTTTGTATTTTGTGATTTATCAAAAATTCTGGTGACTCGTATTTTTGAAAATTTATTGTTTTTGTTGCAAATATTTTTTTGTAATTGTATTATTTTGTGTATTTTGTATTTTCTTTGTGTTTTTTTTGTGTTTTTTGTGTTTTTGGTTGAGTGTTGCGAAAATTCGCCACTCGATCACAGCGATCAACCCTCCATTGCCATTTAGACCCCTGAAAAATCCCCCTTACCAATTTTATGGTAGATCAGCCATAATACTTTTGGTGTTATTTATTTGGTATTTGAGAAATTTGGAAAAGTTAAGTGAATTTTCGATTTTAAATCGCTAATACGGCTTATTTGTTGCTCAACCCCCTTGTTTTCGTTATTTTCGGACATCTTAGTAATTTTTCGTGCTAAGTTAATTCTTTCGTGTAATTATTTGGAAATTCGGATTTATTTTGCTAATTCGAATTTAATTTTGGAATTAAATTGTTTTTCCATTATCGTTACAATCCCTTGAGCCCATTACCCGTTAATTGGGCCTTATTAAATTCAATAAAATTGTTTTTAATTCCGTTTCGAATATTTTTGGAACACACACGTCGTTTAACGTCGAGAAGTCATTCCCCTTTGAGTTTTTAGTAAAAAGTAAAATCACAATGGTTCATTTTACTTGTGGAGCCCTGTACCCTGATGTTAGTGATGGTGATCGCGTTGTCGACCACAGCCCTATTCCCAATGAGATAATGACCGATAGTCCAAATGAGCCCATTGGAGTAACCAGTCCCTTTGAAGACGACCTTATCAGTGAAAGATATAGTATCCCCTCAAGTACATTTAGGTTTTTAGAACAGGAGTTCGGAACTGAGTCAGTATTGCATTTAAGGGCGCAAGACTCAGTCCCCAGACCTCCTACCCCCAATCAAGATAAATCCGAGAAATCGCTAATTGATTTCGAAACAGAAATAGTTCAAGATTCCTCCCATTCTAGAATTTCACCCGTAGGCCCCAATTCTTCGACTGTTATTGACACTCCCGAACAGCACCCAATTGAGCTACAAATAGTAGAGTTAACGCAGTCCATTTTAAGAGAAAGTCCCGATCAAGGAATTAATTTCCTGAATGACGTAATTAAAAGCTTGCGTATTTTTCGACAACGCAGAGGCTTCACTAGTGAGATTTTTTCAAAATCACGTAGTGCTTCCTCCCTCATCAGTAAAGTCCCATCGAGTAATGATGAGTCAAGAGCATCAAAAACAGAATCGGATACGGAACCCGAAACACACGAGGACATTCAAGATCCTTATTTCAGTTCCAGTCCCAGTCCTGCCCCGTCAGTAGAGTTATTATTCCCTAATCAAAACGCTCAGGGTTACTCGCCACAAGGCAAGCAGCCTAGTATTTCGAGACCCAGAAAATTCAAGCGAAAGAAAAGGGTTGATTCAATCCGTCTCTTTCCAGTCCCTCCAACATCAGAAATTCGACCGTTGATGGAATATCCAGTCCCTCCCCCACCTCCTAGTCCAGAAATACCAGCATTCCGATATTTATTTTACGGACACCCTCCTAATCCAAATTCGTATCTTCCGAGAAGACAGCCCCGTTTAGAAGAATTTCCCCAACCTCGTTGGTGGCGATCTTTCCCAATACCAGTCCCAGGAACATCGTTTCCGGCAGCCCCAATGTTCAGACAGTATTGTTCCAGTTCGTGCAGTCATTGGCAAACCCCTTTCCCTGTTAGACCCAACCAAATGGTTAATCCATTTTGGAATTCTTACTAAAGACTTTGTTCTTGAGTAAATTTTTGAGTTTATGATAAAAGTTTGAGTCAAATTATTATCCAGCCCCTTTTGTAATGAGTAGACCCTTTTTGGATTCAGTTAATTGCTTTTGTTTCCGGAAGTTCCTTTCTAGAAATAATTGTCAATTTCCTCTCCCATTTAAGATAAAGCCCCCTTCCCCCTTTAAGATAAAATTTCCCAGTTCAGTGCAGTTCCCTCTCCCATTCGAGATTGAAATTCCCATTAAGATGAAAATTTCCCAGTCCCGTTTAGATAAAATTCCTTTTTCCCATTTAAGATGAATTTCCCCCTTTCCCAGTAAGTCAGAATTCCTTTTTCCCATTTAAGATGAATTCCCCCCTTTCCCAGTAAGTAAAAATTTTCCTTACCCATTTGAGATGAAATTCCCTTTCCCAGTGAGATAAAAATTTTCCGTTCCCCGTTGAGATATTTTCCTCGTGCCCATTTTGATAAATCAAAGTCCTTTTTAGTTTCTCTTAGTTTAGGGAACCCTTAATTAGGATAACCCAATTGCGATGTAGATTTTATTTTTCTCTTCGTTAGTCTTCTTGTTAGTTCAGAAAATGACATAGTCCCCAAAGTCCCTATTGTGATCACTGATAAAATCA
This sequence comes from Campoletis sonorensis, assembly GCA_013761285.1. Classification (NCBI taxonomy): domain Eukaryota; kingdom Metazoa; phylum Arthropoda; class Insecta; order Hymenoptera; family Ichneumonidae; genus Campoletis; species Campoletis sonorensis. The sequence goes on along the minus strand of JACEOJ010003163.1, from coordinate 9,957 downwards.
GTATTTTTAAGTTGAATTGAAAAATGCGAGTCAACAGAATAAAATAACCTTAAAGTTCCTAAATCCCAATGTGATATTTGGTAAACAAAAAAGACTGATAGTCTTAAGTTTAGCGCAATATGACGCATACGAGTCATTAAAATAAGGATGAAATCAAAGTTTATTTTGTTGTTAAAATTTTCTTTTCTTTATTAATCCAAGGCGTACATTTCATGATTAACTCGAGAAGTCGCGAGTATGAATTGTACGAGAAATGACTGTGTTTTTGTTTTGTTTTGTTTTGTGTGACGTAAAGTTCGTCCCGCCGTACTTTAGTCAAGCCGGGGGGAGTTGTGACGTTGCACAATTTTATAAAATACTTACCTCGTTGATCGTGGGGTGGTCAACCACGATATTCGTCCGTCGTACCTTATTTTTAGTTTATAAGTCCTATTCTGTGAATTTCATCCGTTATAAAATATTGTCCAAGGAATTTTTCTCCTCGTCAAGCCTTAGAAATAATTTTGAAGTCCACAAATACTTCCTACGCTAGCCAGCGAAGGAAAACCACCATCAAGATCCTTCGCCGACAAGACCACAAGGATCTCTAGCCGCAGTGACGGCACCTGAAATATATTGAGGAGGAATAAGAAGAGGAATACAACGAGATCATCCAACCCCAATCACAGGCAGAGTCCAACGACCAATAATTTTTTCCTCCCCGATTCCTCTCAAAGACAACAAATTCCCCTCAACGACAATCCTTCCCACAACTTTTCCCTGTCAAAATCCCGAAAACGAGTCGAGCCCCTCGATACAAGAAAAAGGAAAAAAGGAACAACTCACCAGTAAGGGAAAGTTTTCCCTTACCAAACGAAGAATTCAACGAAGTCCCACGATGACAGCTGAAGTGTCGAGTCGACGGGCCTAACCTCAAAATAACATCGCTACTTCGAGGCCGGAGGTTAAATCGAGCGGCCCGGAGAAAATCCACAAGTCCCGCGACGTCGAGATGCTTCGAAATAAATCCCTCAACACGGCAAATTCCTTTTTCCGGAGTCGAAAATTACGAAGACCACTTTTTCGGCCGAATCAACGCGAAGACCACGACACTTCGTAAACAATGACGTGATGACGTCACGACACTACGAATTGGTGATCGACTTCCCTTAGCGATTTTAAAAGTCGCGCGTCGAATTCCCGAACACCAAGACCACTCAGCGTTCGATCAAGAGCAACAGGTGGCGGCACAAGCGCCCCCTCCGTCCCCGGGCAGTGCAAGACAAAGCTCGACTCGCAAGCCCCTCCATTCCCCCCTATACCCTTCACCATCAAACGAGACCACGTGTGAGCTAACTCCACTTGTGATTGGTTGGTTGTTGCCGGGCCGGCAAAGGCAACCAATGAGCATCGAGGTAACAAGTCGACGCGTGCGAGGGCCTTGTTACCGAGTCACTTCACCACGACCCAGCGAGCGTACCAGACGTGTTGCAATTCTCCGTCTTTTTCTTTTGCGATTTATTGTTAAATTATTAGTTTTTTTGTGTTTCACCGGCTTTGCTTCGTACGAGGACGTGTTTGATTTGACGAGGCGATCTTTCAACAAGTTCCGAGTAAAAGTAAGTTGTTTTTCGTATTTTTGTGGTCGCGACTTCGCGAGGCGTCGTTTCGACAAGCCACTTTGTACGCCCGATTTTTCACCCCCTTTTTGTATTTTCTCCTCCCTATTTTTGATATTTGTGAGCCCCTCTGGCCAATATTAATCATTGCGCGAATGACGAATGATTGTTTGTCGGCGAGAAAAAGGACGCGACGAATATCGTGGTGATAGTCATTAGAATTAAGAAAACGACCCATTTTGCCCCATCTACCCCTTTTTAGTCCATTGTTCGTTCGAGCGTCGTTCGACCAATTTCCCCATTATTTTTGTATCCTCTTTAGCCTCTCGCAATATTTTCCTTCGCCGATTAACATCGCTCAATATTGCGAGAGAGAATAAGGCGAATTAATTATTGTTATTTTTCGAGTTCACCGTTTTTCAGTCCCATTGCGTCATCTTTTGTCCCATCGTTGTCGAGCTCGTTTACGAGACGAACAAACGATATTTTTCCCTTATTTTTGGTGATAATTTGGAGAAAATCATCCAATTATTTGCCACGTTATTTATTTTTGTATTTTTCATCATTTTTGTACGACAAACTCTTTGGTTGTACCAAGAGCGTCATTGTTCGGACTTCGAACGATTCGAGTCCAAGTTTCTTCCCCCACCACCGCTTTTTCGTTCACGGGTATAATAAGACGCCTGAGTTGTCAGGGACCCGCTTTTCACTTGAGATTAAAATTGTATCTTTGATATTTTCCCATGCTTAGAGCTAGTTCCCCTTTTGTATTATTTTTGTGAATTGTTGTTAATATTATTGTTAATATTTTGGAGATCGGAAATTTGATTATTATTTTTTTTTATTGTTAATTTTCAAGGAATTAACTGGCGCCCACATTTATCAAATTTTGTTTTGTTTTTGGCTTAATAAATTTGTTATTTCGATCTTCCCATTTAATTTTTTTTTGTATTTGTTTTATTTTATTTTCCCATATTTTCAGTGTCTCTTTTAGCCAGGAATAATAATAATTATTATTATTCCTGGTGAATTTGTGGCAAAACCGTCACAATATATATAAAAAAAAAAAAGAGAAAAATAATAAAATCTCACTAATTTTATAGCAACACTCGACGTAGTTCATTAAGCCCACGACATCGCACCAGATCCATCCCCATCATTAATAACATGTCATAACCACTAACCACCAGCGAACTAATCAAATTTAGACTGTTTCAGAATCTTTGGAAATTTAGGTACAACACCCATTGGAAAATATGAATGAATAATTGGAAAACCAAAATTTAAAAGGAAGCATCATTTAAAGGAAGACCCATTCGGAAATGAAATCGAGAAAGAGCAATAACAAGACATGAAACCAATAAAAGGAAAAATCAATTAAGAGGAGACAACCAATAAAATAAAGGGAAATCAACTACACGTAATAATCAACCAACAATGACAAATAACACCAACCATACCTATCCGAAATAACACCCCACCCCTACTAACACGAACAACTAATCAATTTACTTAGTTACAGATTTGCAGAACAGAAAGGATGAACAGTTATAAAAAAAAAAAACAGATTTTAAGGAAGACCAGAGTTACCAAAATTGACCAATAAAACCAGCAATACCATGATGAACCAGATTACCTACAACCCCTAAAATCAATGAAACTAACGAGACCTTATACACCCCTACACAACCCTTCTCACAACCAACACAAGATTTTATATAGAGTCACATTCGAAATTAATCTCATGTACAACAAATATCATTATATAGAAACACGAAATCAACAAATTTGTAACCTACGATGCGGAGCATCGTTTTGTAAGAGGGGGAGTGTCACGGTAGCACCCTATATATTAAATCCTATTGCAAATCCTTTCCCACATTCGTACCTGAAACCTCACATCCGTTCTCACACTCAAAACTCCCAGCTCAGCATCCTAATCTTATCACCGCATTCCTCAGCATCTCTTTGTCCCACGAGCCTCAACTTCTCCTCCGCTTCATCTCCCCACTACCACTTCATCTAATCATTCTCCTTTATTCCAATCCACAACTCCTTAGTTCACCACCATCATCCGAACCGCAATCATCTCGTGCACTCCCTATTAATTACCCAGTTACAATATATTCTATCTTTTACCTCATTCTTCAGTCTCTTTATTATTTCACCCTTCCGACCCGGTCATCACAATTGGTGTTCAGAAGCGGGATTAAACACCACGCTACCCGCGAACTCGCGAAAAGAAAAGTGAAAAAAAAAAGTGAAGAGTGAATAGAAAAAAAAGAAAGAACAGTGAAAAGGTGAAAATATAAGAAATCGAAAACAACGAACAGTGAAAAAGAATAAGACAGTGATAGAAAAAGCAGAGCAAACAAAAAAAAAAACAGATAAGTTCAACGACGAGTAGCAAATTTTTTTTTAACCAAAAAAAAAAAACAGAGCGAAGTGAAACAAAAAAAAAAAACCAACATCGAATCCCACATTTGAGGAAAAGAAGCATAACAATAAAAGAAAACAGAAGGAAGGAAGGACGATCACCGATTCAAGGAAAAAACAACAGCAAATGCAAAGGAAAATTTGGATATTTTTGGCAATGTAAGTACCAATTACGCACATAGATTTAAGAAAATTTGACATAAAATTGCCCATAGAAGTGAGAAGAGACGACAAAGTCGCTCACTCACACATACAACTCACGCTTTGTGAGAGCCCGTGCGACGCATGAGCGGATACCGCTGGCCTTGTCGCACCAACACGGCTCCCCATCTGCACACGTAAGGAGCGACAAAGACGCTCGATATTCTTTATTCCTCTTTATTCTTTCTTTCTTCGCACGCGCCGCATGCCTCACCGACAGAAATATATAGTAATACGCGCTCTTGTACTTTGTTCGCGACGGATATATATATAGATATACGCGCTCTTTATGCTCCGTTCACACCGAATATATATATATTTTTTACACTTTTGCGCTTCACGCGATAAATTAAAGTAATAAAAATCTTTCCAGACATTTAAGACCTCCCGTTCGAAGCAAACCGAATTCTTTTTTCAAAAAAAAAACGAAACGAAGTCAACAACAACAAAAATAAAAACGAAATAATTTTCGGTTGACGAGTTGAACTTTCGAGAAAATCCGAAAATATTATAAAAAAATTTTTTGTGCTCTTTTCATAGCCCACCAAAAAAAAAAAAAAAAAAAAATAATAAACACGAAAACCGAAAATTTTTAAATCTTGCAAATTTTAATCTCATACTCGCTTACATTATTTCCCTTGAATTGAAAAACAAATTTACTCCACCCAATTATTTGAACAAAACAAAACAAAAACTTTATTGAAAAAAAAAAATTACTTTTTGCAAAATTTCGCCTTTTTAACCAAAAACGACCCCGTTTAACGAACCAGTTACAAATCCGAATAAAATAACAACAAATAATCTGAAAAAAAAATACAACAACAAAAACACGAAATAATTTCTTTTTTTTTAAATAAAAATTCTTACTCTCCCAGTAGATTAATTTTGTTTTCGAAGATTATATTGAAAAAAAAAATCGAGCAAAAACCAAAACACTTGGAAAAACTAGGAAAAAAAGGGGAATCATACAAAATCCAAAATAGAGCCAATACGACCGCCCCGACGCACCAGTACGCGTCAGAATAATACACCCTCATTTTTTCATCTTAAACCTGGAAAAATGGAAGGAGTTGGCATGACGTTCCGTGACATTTACGGACTCATCCCAACTTTCGACGGAAAAAACATCCCTGTTGATCATTTTATTGGCGCTTGTAAACGAGCTGCAAAATTAATCCCCAACGACCAACAGCCACAATTTCTTGTAACTATACAATACAAATTAACAGGATTCGCCCAAGATTTGGCAGAAACCAAAAATTACACAACTCTCGATGAATTTTACCGAGATCTCAAAGAAAGTTTCGGTGCCACTATCGAATTACTAGACTTAGAATTAGAACTCAAGGCCATTTCCCAAAATTTTAACGAAACGGTCGCAGAATACGCGACGCGAACTCGAGTAATTTTAAAGCGAATAACAGAACGATTAAACGAATGTTACAACAGAGCTGACGAACAAGTATATTTAAACAAAAGAATAGAAGAAGTCCAAAAATCAGTAACCAGAGCCTTCATCAGAGGACTCTTTGATAAAATCGCAGTAAATTTGAACCAACAAAATCTTAGAGACTTTGACACAGCAGTTAGGGAAGCAATCCATATAGAACAAGAACTTCGACACCGCCAAACGGTAAATCATGGTAGAATATCTAGAGAACATACACTAACACAACCAACAGAAACAGCTAGAGTCCAATTTGCTGAAACCAGAAACCAACGCACCAATGTATTTTGCGAATTCCACCAAACAGGAAGCCATTCCACAGGAAATTGTCGCACACTCAAAGAACTGAGAGAAAAATTCAACAGAAATTTTGGAAATCAGTCCTCTTCCAATAACAGGAACGATAACCAACAAAGCAGGCATCGCAGCGAATCGCGCGGCCCGCAAAATTACGGATATCGAAATAACTCACGAGAACGATATCAAAACAACTACAGAAACCCAAATTACCAGAACCGATACCCGCAAAATAACTATAACAGACAGAATCAAAACAACTACCACAGGAATAACCAAAATAACCAGCAAAGCAATTTCCAAAACAGGGACAATTCACAAAACCGAAACAGAAATAGTAGATGGAACGACTTTTATGACAGACAACCCGGCAGTTTTAGAAACAACCGCGATAACTCACAAAATAGATTCCGTGATAACTCGCAGAACAGATTTCGCGAAAACTCGAACAACCAAGGACCCAACGGTAGAAACCAAAACCAAAACGACGACAAATTTGAGGCATTAACCAACCAATTCCAACAACTTGCAAAATTCGTGACAGAAATCGCCCAAAAAAACGCGATGGCGACTCCGCGGAACAGCGCGACCGGGAGCGCATCGCAAGAGCGCACAGCCCCAAACCATTAGAAGCAAAAACGCAAATTATTAAAAAAGCAAGGATTTCAATAGGAAAAACAAAAAGACATACACCACCGACTGTTAAAGTAAACTCAATAGACTTGCTCGAAAAAGATACAACATTCCTAATCGACACAGGAGCAGAGATAAATTTGATAAAAAGAGACGCAATAGCAAAACATGTTGAAGTTGATTTTTCAACAATTTACGAACTTACGGGAATAACAGATGATACTATTTTCACATCGGGAACATGCGTAATTCAAATAAAAGGAATACCGGTCGAATTCCACACGATTCGGTTCCGATGGCCAATTCTCCAGGACGCTGTCCTGGGCGACCAGTTTTTTAAAGAAACACCAGCCGATATCTTGTACACCCAATCCTGCATTACTTTTAGAGGCATACACATACCTTTTGAAACAAACGAAAAGGTTTTCATTCCAGCTCGAACCAAATCGACCATCCATATCAGAATCAAAAACACAAACTTAACAGAAGGCTATGTACCAAGAATCGAAGCTGGCGAAGGATTGTTTATCGGTGACGCGGTAGTTACAAATCGTAATGGTGTCGCATATTTATGCGCAATAAACACCAACGATTACAACATCCACTTTCAAATCCCAACAATAGAATTACAGCCCATAGAAATCATATCCGATATACCAGTCGACACCGACAACCACGGTTCTCACGATCTTTCAACCGAAAATCGTGCAGAAATCCGTATGGCAAGAACACCAGAGAAACAGGAAAGGTTCAATAGGCTAAAACCTCTCTTGCATCTAAAAAACTTAGATGAAGTAGAGAAGGAACACGTCCTACAACTTACCTTCGAATACTCGCACCTGTTCACCTTGCCCGGCGAACGACTAGGATCAACATCATTCGTAAAGCACGAAATTTTTAAAACAGATGACATTCCAATAAATACAAAACAATATCGATTCCCACAAGTCCATAAAGACGAGATACGCAAACAAGTCAGCGATCTCCTTGATAAGGACATAATCCAACCATCCTTATCACCATTCAATTCACCTGTTTGGATCGTTCCAAAGAAATCCGATCACGAAGGCAATAAACGATGGCGTATGGTCATTGACTTTAGAAAACTTAATGAAAAAACGACCCCTGACGCATACCCGTTACCAAACATAACGGACATTATTGACCAATTGGGTAGATCCCGTTATTATTCAGTGCTAGATTTGGCTTCAGGGTTTCACCAAATCGAAATGCACCCCCGGGACAAACCCAAAACTGCTTTTTCCACACCAAATGGACATTATGAGTTCAACCGGATGCCATTTGGTCTGAAAAACGCACCTGCAACATTCCAACGATTAATGGATGTTGTTCTATCCGGACTCCAAGGTACCGACCTATTCGTCTATTTAGACGATATCGTTATTTACGCCGCAGATCTCGAGGAACACAAAACAAAGTTCCATCGATTAGCAAAACGACTGACTGATGCTGGCCTCACGCTTCAAACAGATAAATGCCAATTTCTCCAGAAGAAAGTGGAATATCTGGGCCATGTCATCAGTGAAAAAGGTTGCCAACCAAGACCCGAACTAATACGGGCAGTCCAAAATTTTCCAGTTCCCACAAATAAGAAAACCATCACGCAATTCCACGCACTAGCGAACTACTATAGAAGATTCATCAAAAATTTCGCAACAATTGCCCTTCCGCTAACGAACCAATTAAAAAAGACAGAAGAATTCAAGTGGACAAACGACTGTCAAGAAGCATTCGAAACTCTCAAACAAAAATTAACGAACGAACCAATCTTGCGATATCCAGACTATGAAAAAGAATTTAAACTAACAACCGACGCATCGGATTATGCGATTGGTGCCGTGCTCAGCCAAGAGCACGACAAATTTGATCATCCAATAGCTTTCTATTCCCGTACACTCTCGAAAGCCGAAAAAGTGTACGATGCAATGCGAAAAGAACTCCTAGCAATGGTACATTCTATCCAGTACTTCAGGCACTACCTGTATGGACGTCGCTTTACCCTCGTTACCGACAACAGAGCACTGACGTACCTAATCAACAAACCGAATCCGCCACAACAACTGCAACGTTGGCAGGCAATCCTTAACGGATATGAATTTAGCGTTTACCACAAACCAGGGACACTCAATGTTGTAGCAGACGCACTTTCACGAAACCCAGCCAACGTCTTTCCCGTAAGACCTCGGGAGGAATCGACAGACATCAACGACGAAGACTTAAAAAGACCGAAGATGACCCAACAAGGAGAGAAACGCTACAGATCATCTTCAGACGAATCATCTGGAAATCCATCACCGGACAAAGTAATAATTTTACCGGAAGAAGAAACCGAGACTACAAACGAACGATCGAACTCAAAAGAAAAACCAAACAAACAACATGTTATTGAAGGGAGTGCACACCCTAACATGGATATAGAAACTGATAACAACCAGGACGAACCAACGTCCGAAGAAGAAGAACCAATGGAACTAATGGATCAAGGAAATCAGCAAGCCCCACGGAACATGAGCGAAAGTAAAATGGAATACGATGTGGATCACAAAAGGAACTGCACCACATCAGACGACGAAATGGAAAACGAAACAGGCAACGAAACAGGAAATCGAGAGGGAACCACTACAGAAGTTATAATGAAAGAAGTAATAAATAAAAATACAACGCTACAAAAAGAAGAAACGATATACGAAGATAAAATGATACAAAATAATGAAAGTGATAAAAATGCAACGATGGACTCAAAAAAGAATTACGAAGGAGCCGACAAGAGCTCAACACTACGAAAATCAACAAATGAAGTTAAAGAAAATTTTAAAATGAAAAAAACGCCACAAACGGCAAATGAAAGTGAAAAAGTACAACAAAACAAAGAAAATTATGGAAATCCAATACGCCAAGACGACAAAGAAGTGCGCGAAAGTAAAACGACTCAAGAATACAACGAAGGAAGAAGTCATACGCCAACGAGCGAAAATGAAACAGACTCAACAAGTGAAAAAACCAAGACTACAAACGAACCAACAAAAGAAAACGAAACAAAAACACAAAGTGAAGCCACGACGCACGAAGAAGCGGAACAGAGCTCAACGCGACGAAATAAAAATGAATTAAACGAAAATGATGAAATGAATAAAAATATTGTAAGCTCCGCGCTGCATAATCCAAAAGAAGCAGACCCTGTGCTGCCAACACTAAGAGCCCTCAATTCCGCAAATCAACCAAGTGGCCGATCGAATGCAAAAGATGCAAGTACCCAATCCACCATTGAACATTTAAACGCGCAGCAACTAGACAGTCAAAAAGAACGAGTGTTGGAAAACTCAA
>JACEOJ010003153.1:253-13199 GCA_013761285.1 Campoletis sonorensis | reverse complement strand
GAGTATTGAATTCGGCTGAACAAAATTATAGTACAACGGAAAAAGAAAATGTCTCGCGATAGTATACGCGATATTACATTTCAGACCTTATTTATACGGATGACATTTTACACTTGTTAGCGACCATGAACCCTTGAGATGGATTGACTCAGTAAAATTACCTGTTCAAAGATTAATCCGTTGGAGAATACGATTACGCGAATATGAATATACGTTCGTTTATAAACCTGGACGGTTTAACTCAAATGCGGATGCACTTTCACGAAACCCCATAGTTACAAACGCCACAATGTTACCAATATCATCTGCCGCAAAGAAAACCACAGCTGCAGTTCCTCGCAAAGCTACCGCCCTAAACCCTATAATTAAGCGTGGACGACCATTGGGCAGTAAAAACAAACCCTTGGATACAGTACTCGGAGTATCAAACCTACCTGGGAATACAATTGCCGAAAGAGTAAGAAACCGAAAAATTATTAGTAAACATCCCCCTGTAGTGCCAGTAAGAGTACCACGAACTCATACTAGAGCTCCGATAACAAGCTCTTCGTTCCATGCGAACCGCTTGCGTTCGCATGGAATGCATGCGAAAGCGAATGCAGGAAGCGAGTTCGTACCATGAGAAATATATTACGTGATTATAGCTAAGCAAAAAAACTCGCCAAGTACTTCGGCCGAAATTTTTTTTTTTCAATTAAATTTTTTTCGTTTGAAATTTTTTTTTTCCAGTTTTTTCTCATTCCGATTTTTTTTTCTGGACTCTGTTCTTCTGACCTATTTTTATTGTGATCGTAATATCGCTTAGAGCGGTGTTTTGAATTAATCAGGGATCTTGAAGCGAGTTGGCGCATCTCGTCAAGGCGAGAAGTGAGGTCGCACAAGTAATCACCGTAGGTTTCGGTTTTATCGGTAAGAGAAAAAGCGCTAGGCGTTCGAGCGGGCTTGCCGTATATCAATTCAAACGGTGTAAATTTTGTAGATTCGTGAACGGACGTGTTATATGAAAACATGGCAAAAGGGACGAGTTTGTCCCAATCTTCGTATTTGTCAACGTAATGTTTAATAAATTCCGCCAAAACGATATGACTTCTTTCCAATGATCCATTAGTTTGAGGGTGGTAACTGGAAGTCGTTAGGTGTTTTATTTTGAATATTTTTGCAAGGTTATTAAATACCTTTCCAACAAATGATCTTCCTTGATCGCTTAATATAATTCTTGGACTACCAAATTGAACTATTACATTCCGAGCTAGAGCATCGGCTATTGTCTCGGCTTTTATATTCGGGACCGGAACGGCGATACAATATTTTGTCAAGTTATCTTGGACAGTTAAGATATGTCGATTTCCGTTCGGAGTTTCGGGTAATGGTCCTACTGTATCAATGGATATTTTATCGAATGGTTCTGTTGGTGTATCTGTTATTATCATCGGCTCACGAGTTTTTATACGGGTTAATTTTTGTTGTTGACATTCTTGGCAAGTTCTCACGTATTCAGTTACGTCGTCTTTTAGATTAGGCCAATAAAATCTTTCGCGAATGCGTTTATATGTTTTCGTAACACCTTTGTGTCCGCCTATTAGACTTTCATGATATTCCGATATTATGTCTTGCCGTATAGCCTCGTCGGGTATTGTTACGTTTCCGCGACAAATAGTAATCGAACATTCACATTCGCTTAAACACTCTTCAATTAAATCAGTGATAAAGGAATGACTAAAGTTTTCCAACATATCTCCGGGTTTAGACATACGGAGTGTTTTAATTTGATATTTATTGATGGTATCTTTAACAGTGTGAAGCACTTCCTTAAGTTCTTGGACCGAAAATGATTCAAAGTGTTTGTCAATTAATACTGCACTCAATATTTTATTGTTTCCTTTATTAGTTACTAAAACTTGTTTACGTTTTGGTTTCTTGAATTTCAAATCTTGTGGAAAAATTTTATCAGTTTCAATCAACAATCGCGATATGGCTGTGGTGAACTCACAATCGGCAGAGATGAAATGTAAGTAGTTGCCTTTGTGATAAGTTAAATTTTCGTTCGTAGAGTTTATTAATAAAACTTTATCGCTTTCCTTCATATGTGGATAATAAATGCCGGGTGGTATGGTCTGTGAAATAGTTTTCACTGGATCGTTACCTAGTATCTCTTCAATGACCTCGGGGTCACTTTCGTCAGGTTCGTTTTCTGAATTATTGAAAGCTAGCTGTAGATTATTCTCAAGTGGCTGGCGGCTTCTGTCATCGCCACATATCTCTACTTCGCTACGGATAGTCGCGGGTGTCGATCTACATATAGGGTGTCGGAAAGTTATCATTGATTCTCGAGTTTTTCCTATTTCATCATCCACATTTTCTGATTCCGTGCAATCTTCTGTCTGTGTTCCGCAACTTTTATTTATATTGCTATTACCTTGAGCACCGCCCCACCAGTATGGGTCTCCTCTTGGGCTCTCGTTGATTTCGACAATATTTGTATTGTTTATTGGGCCTGGTGAATTTTCGGTGTCTGTGCGAGGGATACTATCGTCTGATGTTTCGTTTACATCAAATGCAAATTTTAATGCATCCGTGAATCGTTTTAAAGGTGGAGGTTTGGGAGGAGATTTGGGTTTCTGAGGTGCAATTCTCTTTTCGGCGAGACTTGGAAAAGCGCTGTTCCGTGCACGCGCGGCTGGAGGTCGTTGCTCCGTATCAGATGAATCAGAGCTAGTCCTTGTTATCGGAGCTCTAGTATGAGTTCGTGGTACTCTTACTGGTACTACAGGGGGATGTTTACTAATAATTTTTCGATTTCTTACTCTTTCGGCAATTGTATTCCCAGGTAGGTTTGATACTTCGAGTACTGTATCTAAGGTCTAAGGGTTTGTTTTTACTGCCCAATGGTCGTCCACGCTTAATTATAGGGTTTAGGGCGGTAGCTTTGCGAGGAACTACAGCTGTGGTTTTCTTTGCGGCAGATGATATTGGTAACATTGTGGCGTTTGGAACTATGGGGTTTCGTGAAAGTGCATCCGCATTTGAGTTAAACCGTCCAGGTTTATAAACGAACGTATATTCATATTCGCGTAATCGTATTCTCCAACGGATTAATCTTTGAACAGGTAATTTTACTGAGTCAATCCATCTCAAGGGTTCATGGTCGCTAACAAGTGTAAAATGTCGTCCGTATAAATAAGGTCTGAAATGTAATATCGCGTATACTATCGCGAGACATTCTTTTTCCGTTGTACTATAATTTTGTTCAGCCGAATTCAATACTCTTGACAGATAAGCGATTGGCTTATCTTCTCCTATTTTTCCTTGGCTCAAAACTGCTCCGATAGCGTAATTTGACGCGTCGGTAGTTAATATAAAGGGTTCTTCAAAATTCGGATATTGCAATATGGGGGAAGAGCACAATGCTTTCTTCAAATAGTCAAATCCCTTTTGTTGTTCGGGTCCCCATTTAAATTCGACATTTTTTTTCAATAAATCACTCAAGGGTTTTGCTTGTTCAGAAAAATTTTCTATGAATCTTCTATAATAACCGGCCAAACCGAGAAATTGTCGAACGTTCGTAACTGTCTTGGGTATCGGGAAATTATTTACGGCCTCTGTCTTTTTAGGGTCAGGGCGTACTCCTCCGTCACTGATTATATGCCCGAGATAAATCACTTCGGTGTTCAGGAATTCACATTTATCTGGTTGAAGAGACAATTTAGCGTTACTGAGTTTATCAAAAAGTCTTCTGACTTTCGTTCCATGTTCTTCTAAAGAAGTAGCGAAAAGAACAATATCATCAAGGTATACAAACAATTCACTATCTTGTAATCCAAGAAGAACTCTATCCATTAGTCGTTGAAAGGTGGCTGGGGCATTTTTAAGACCAAATGTCATTCTTGCGTATTCGTAATGTCCGTTAGGAGTGCTGAAGGCAGTCTTTTGTCTGTCTTTGGGATCCATTTCAATTTGATGGAATCCGCTGGCTAAATCAAAAGTCGAAAAATATTTTGCTCCACCGAGTCTGTCGAGAATTTCAGTAATATTGGGTAATGGGTAAGCATCGCTTATAGTTTTTGAATTTAATTCTCGAAAGTCTATCACCATTCTCCATCGTTTGTTTCCTTTCGAATCTGGCTTCTTAGGTACAATCCATAAAGGTGAGTTATAAGGAGAAGCTGAATTTACGATGACGTTATTTTCTAACAACTTGTTAACCTGTTTATTTATTTCGTCTTTATGAGCGGGTGGAAAACGATAGTGTCGTATGGTAACGGGTAGTTCGTCCGTCGTGGGTATAGAGTGTTTTATTTCTGTCGTGGCGGGTAGCTTATCGCCCGGCAGATGAAACAGATGTGGATATTCTTTTATCAAGTCGAGAACGTGTTGTTTTTCTTCTGAATTTAAATGATCTAAACGGAGGCTTTCTCGTATTCGTTGATCTCTGTCAATTGGAAATTCGCATGCACTACCATCGCTTTCAGGTTCAAAGAAATCTTCTGAGTCATCATAATATTCAAATGGTTCTAGATGTTGTGGAGGTACGTCAACTTGGGCGTCCTCCTCATAGGAATTTATTGCATAGATGTAACATATTCCGTTATTGTTTGTGACTATTGCATTTCCCATAAATATGTTTTCTGGGGTTTGGATTCGCGGGAGATATCCCGTTTTTAAATTTGAGTTAGATATCTTAATGGGAACTTTCATGCGGGTGCGAGCCCTTAGAATAAAAGATGTTCCTTCTTCTTCCCTTTCTATGTTGCATGCATTATCGGAATTTTGACTTGTCTCTTCCGGAGTATTTTCAAATGGAATAGGGTTTATCGGTTTCGAGGTAGTGACTAAAGTGTTATGGTGGAAAGATATTTCTGCTTTTTCGTTTAAAAGAAATTCGATGCCTATTATTCCGTCAGCGGGAATGATAGTGTTCTCGTCATGCACTTGAAATTTTGCTGGCTTATCAAATAAGGTCAACTCTGTGGAACCCAAAGGGGAAATTTTGTCTGGTGTTATACCTGATAAATTCAGAAAATCATGTGTCGCTATTATGCATCTGCGTTTTAACGCTTGTAATTTAATTATATTTATGTCAGCTCCCGTGTCTATTAGGAAACGTCCGAAGCCCTTTTCAAGTTCTGGGGCTCGTAAAGTGATTATTGGGGAGCGACCTTCTCCGCTGGCCCATCTAACATATCTCCTGCTGTGAGGAATTTCACAGCTGTAGGACGCTGGTTTTGAGAATCGCTCGTCGATGCGTCCGTTCGGCGGGCGTCTTGAGAGTTGAAATGATCTGAAGTGTTATTAGGTCGGGGAGATATTGGTCTCATCGATTGAAATGTATTTTCACGTTTGTAAAAAGGATTTTGAGACAATGGGTATAATGGTTGAAAATGTGAATATTCATTGTACTGAGGGTACATAGGCGGACCGTAAGGAGTAGGAGGATAAAATGACGGTCCATAAAAATTATTTGGTGGTGTAACGTGACATTTTTGGCCACGTCACCCGCACGGATTGGTCGACCAGTGGACCGGGGTTCCGGTCCATTTGACGCCGCCCCGCGACTCGTCGTGGGCCATAATCGGAGAATATTTTGCGTAATTTTATTTTGTTTCTTTCAGCGATTACCTGGACCCGTCCTTCGGGTCCCACATTACCTGCCATACCGGCCATTACTACGTGTGTTCAACGCTGACATAATTGTTTGAGTGAGAGTGAGTGAGAGCGAGTGAGAGAAAAGGTATTATGGTTGTCATGCTTGTTTATCGTGTTTGCATCGCCCTCGATCGACGTTTCGGGCGTCGCCCTTGCGCCTCCGTTTTATCTGGTTTCAGCGGTTCCGGTGCAACGATTTCGCCTCTGGTTGTTGGAGCTCGACCATCAGAGCCCCAACAAGCGAACGGTCGAAAGACCACGCTGGATATCGGCCATTCTTGAACGCCGCCCGTGGCTTTCTCACCGTCGCAACCTGGAGTTGCCCCGTTCGCCTCCCACGCTTGCAGGAGCTGCAGTCCGTGTGCAACGGCGCCTCGTCGATTGGGATCCGGGTTTTTCCTGGGGTGGAGGTGTCGTTCGCCTGGTGGTATTGTGGGCCCACCGCAGCGCGACGGGACGCCGAGCGTTGCGAGGGAGGCCTCCCCTCCGCCCTTCAGAGTAAATTCGGCCGGATCCCTAGAGGAAAAGCTCCTGCAGCAGGGAAAGTGCACCGGAGGTGGAATCCGAGCCAGGATATCGTTTGAAACTCCCGCGTATCGAGTCCACGCAACGCCGAGGAATTTCCAATATTTCGGCAAATTCGCAATAGAGGCGTGAGAGCGAGGCCCGGCGGTCCTCGAGTGGTGGGGAGAGAGAACGAGAGCGCGGAGTCTTGCCGAGACGCGAGAACAATTATTCTTCGATATATTGTGTCACCGACGAGTCGCTGCTTTTGGGAGCTCCTGAGTCTTCCCAGTCACCACGTGAGCAGAGAATTTCGTCTCGGTAAGCCCGTTCCTCTATTTTCTCCGATTCGTCGGATCCTTGAGTATAATTTTGTTTTATTAATTTTTGAGTTTTGCCATTTATCGATGGCGAGGAGAAGCGAAGATGTTTTAGAGCGAGATTGCGGCTCTTTGCTCTTCGTTCTTTCCTATTAATTTCGTTTTAGAATACTCAATTTTCCGACGGGTCACCCTTGGTGACTCGCGACGTTCATTATTATTTCATAAGATGTTTTACCGATTATTTTAATCGAGATTTGTGAATTTTGAATTGTGAATTATAATGTGTAATATTGGCCAGCATAGGCCATCGTGTTTCGTCGTAATTTCGTTGTGTCGCGTTCAAGGCCGGCCGCGACCGAGCCGCGCCGGTTTGTTTTCGTGCTATCTCTCTCTCACTCGGCCTCGAGTACGTTAGTTATTGTTTCGTTCTTTGGCCTCGAATTCCTTCGCTATTTTGTTCTTGCGTTTATTTCCTTTCGATTTTCGTATTTCTGATTTTCGTGATATTATTTCTTATATGCCGTTTCATGTTAAATTGCCTTACTACCTGCCTTCGGGCCTTCGCTAATATTGTCTCGTTTAGGTTGTTTCGAATATTGTTGCGCGTATTAATTTCGTCCTGCTTATTGTATTTTGTGAAGTTCTTTGATTTACTGTGTCTGATCCGATTCTTACCTGCCTCCGGGCTCTGATTACCTGAATTACGGGTGAGTTCCCTGAGTTAGTGACGTAGTCGCTAACTCCATTAATAGTCCGGTTATTTGTTACTTTCGCCAGCCTTACCTGCCTCCGGGCCTTGACTACCTGAATCGCTGCGTATTACCTGAGTTAGCGACGTGCTCGCTAATTCCCGCGTTCTCGCGAGTATTACCTGCCTTTGGGCCCTAACTACCTGGCCTTCGGCCGAATTACCTGAGTTGGCGATAATAATGCTAACTCCGTCGCGATTTAGTCCCCTCAAGGCCATTTCTCAATCAGATTGTCTACCATTGCCTGCTTTCGAGCTAACGTGTCGTTCCTTTCGGATTTTGTTGTTGTTCGCTTTACTTTCGTGTTCTATCTGAATAAATCATTATTAAATTAAAACTTAACGGCTTTGGCTTTCTTTTATTTAGACTCCCGATTCTTTACTCTCGCCCCGGACCAGCCCCTCTACCCTTAGTATCTCAGTTGAGCTGAGTAGTCGGACCACCCTGAATCCCCGTGACCCCTCGGACCTACTCATCCACCATGTCCGTGCCAGAGTGGGCGAACTTAAAGTCGGTTTTACCGGCGGTACTTGGTACCTGGCGCCCAGTCCACCCTGGCCGGACCGGGTGGGTTCGAGGGGAAGTTCCGGTGGAGTTCAGAAGGGACAGATATGCCCGAGTCGGGAAAATCCTGTTACAGTGGATAACCGTAAAAGTTTCTTTGTGGTGGATTCCCATTTGGAAATCTTCGAGTTGGAATATTTTCACGTGCAGGTCTCTGTTCGCGAGGTGGGGTCGTATCACGACACAACAATCTTCTGAAATTTGGGATTCTATTATTGAAGTTATTTTCTCGATCTTGGAAAGATACTCGACGATACTCGTTATCATTATTATTATTTTGAGGTGATCGATTTTGTTCAGTTTGGGTAAATCTCAAAGAATTCGAATTTCGAGCATTGGCTCCTTGCATATCTCTTTCGATGCGTTGAACGACTTTAAGAACGTCTTCGAGAGTCTGAGGATCTTGAACGCTGATGGCGTATAATAAATCATCAGATAAGCCTCTCTTAAATGACTCTAGGGCTACTCCGTCAAGCATAGGTAGCATTTGATTTGCTTCTACTTCTGTAAATTTATCTTTTAAAGCGGCGATTGCGCTTGTTCTCAATCTTTTTATTCGCGTGTAATAATCCAAAACACTTTCATCTCGTCTTAATCTGATGGCTTGAATTTCAGCACAATAATATGGGTATGACTTCTTGGGTGAAAAATATTCTTTTAAAGCTTTCGATAAATCTTCGATTGAATTTATTCTTTTATCAGCAACCGCGTCGCGAGCTGTTTCTTTAAGTTTGGAGCAAACTCCTTTGAAAATTGAATCTTTAAGGCCTTCGGGCACAAATGTTAAACCGTTTTCCACGTCTTCAATAAATGATTTAAGGGGCATATTTTTGCCATTAAAATTGGGCACATGAATCAATGCCTGTTGTAATGCCATACACTCACCCATGCTTGTGAGCATAGCATCCGTAATAGCTTGATGGTGGGTCAGATTTGCGAGTTCTCGCTCTGCCATCTTGATTTAATATGTTAAGATTTTTGTTAGATTAATATTTAGTGATTAAAAATTTCTTTTCTCAAATGGCAACTAAGAATGGGCACTCAGCGTACTATTGATATTACTAACATCAATAGGTATCCCACCGCTGTCACCAAATTTTTATCTGTCACGTCCGGAGAGGCGTGAGGGAAAAGATCGGGTGTTTGAACGTCGAGCGGTAAACGTTATGTCCCATAAGCTTTTCCCTGCAGTTTAATACGCAGTAGAGTGTCGTGGGCGCACGCCGATAGACCTCGAGAAGTCTTGCTTTATCTTAGTTGCGACTTGAGGAAGGAATGGTTATCGGTGAAGAATTAAGAGATTTTGTATGTTTAAGCACTCTTTAATATAAATGATAATGTTAGTGAAAATACAATGAGAATGGATAAAGAGATCCTAAGACTCTTTATACATTCGTTGAATCAAAATATTAGTTAAATACAATAGTTGAAGACAACTTGGTATGTAATATAATTTGTACTTTACCGGAGAGGTGTCTTTCGTATTCTTTGGTCTGTAGAGAGATACTTATTCTTTGGTGAGTTTTATTAGATGGTCGAAAATATTCTAAGTCCTTATTTGAATAAAAGACTTTGTTACTTTGACTGCTGGACTGTACTCGTACTCTTCTACGGAAGATTCGAAGTTTGGCCAGAGATTAATTATAAGACGGCTAACCGAATGACAAATCGAACTACTGCTAACAGTATAGACGCGACTCTAGGTACGGAACGAAATGCAAAGCGCGATGAAAAATCACGGCTTTTATAGGGCGAATTTAGGGAAATTGGTGGGGAATTGATTTTGGCAAGATGGGAGGTTTTTATGATCTTGTTTTGTTGACCTAATTTAAAGAAATAGATTTGGTCAGTGTCTTAGTGTATGGGTAGTGATAATGGTATAGTTTCTATGTCTGTAACTCTTGAAGCTGGGTAAGATGTTTATAAGTGTTGGGGAAACATGAGCGCGTTTGGGTCGTCGCGTGCGGCACGTGCCGGAATTATGGCCCAGCAGGTCAAAGGTTGCCACGTAGTATCGACTATGATGCTTTTCTTAAAGGAAAAGCCTTGAGTCCTAACTCTATATTAAATGTTAGAAAATAGCAAAATTTTACGTCGGTTGTGACAGCACTATGGAAGGAATTGAAAACGGTAAATCCGCTCGTACGAAAATTGTACGTTATGATTATGGCGTTAATAACCAAATGTGAGGATTTTCATGAACTCAGAGATATTTTCGAGGGTGCAATCATTATCGCTAATAGTCCGACCTTTGGAATGGATGAAAATGGTCGTCTAAGTTTGGCTGGCGAAGAATTCAGTCGATTGCACAGTTTGGTAAAAGGAGACGCATTCGTAAAAAAAGTAACCGAATTGGTGGAACAATCGAACGAGAACAGTCCAGCAGCGGACGAAACGGGTGAGGAAAGTGGGGTAAATATATTCGAATGGAGGACATCGGTTTATAACAGTGCACTCGGAAAGGTTTCAAGCGATTCAACTCGAATCGATGAAGACGTGAATCCTTACTATTTACCTAGTATTGGAAAACGAATAAAAAATCTGATTCCATACTTTCTCCTATACACAAACGTGATGAGAAGCGCTTTTGGGTATGGAAGTATGGTCGCAACTTCAGCTGCCATTGAGAGCGAGTTCAATGATTTAAA
Source organism: Campoletis sonorensis (assembly GCA_013761285.1). Lineage (NCBI taxonomy): Eukaryota > Metazoa > Arthropoda > Insecta > Hymenoptera > Ichneumonidae > Campoletis > Campoletis sonorensis. The sequence goes on along the minus strand of JACEOJ010003153.1, from coordinate 2,768 downwards.
GCACCGAACATTGGCACATGAGAGGCGCCCTATGCGTATCGATAAATTTGTCTCAACGCACCTAACATATTTTTACGGACGCACAAAACTTGTCATGGCAGAAAAAAACACTTTGAAGCAGGTTCAAGCACTGGAACTGTCAAACAGTGTGGCTGCCATACAACCATCCAATACAGAAGCCCGGATAGTAAATAACGATGTGTTGTCCGTTGAAGAAAACTCTCTTCCAACATCAAAAGAGGGGTTGCAACCGTTGGAAAAATCCTTGCAAACGAGCGATACAATTGAACCTGTCAGTGACGATGAACAGGTTCTTGATAAAAACAATGGACTGGGCATAGAGCATAATTGGCGCAATAAAATGAAACAAAAAAAAGAAAAGAGTGTACGTAGATGCATGCCCTGAGTTAAAAGTTGCGAAATCAAGTAAAAAACGGAAAATTGGCATGGAAGTTATTCAAAATGGAAATCTCTGTCCGTCAATCCAGAATAACAGAAAATGAGTTTTAGTGAGGAACACATGCGGTTTTGATACCATTATTCATATTCTTGCAGCTGCAACTACCAATGAAACATTTAATGATGTTGTTCAAAAATCGAAATCGAAAATATTCGAATTCCTAAAGCTCTTCTCAGAAAAGGGTTGCAATGCGGAAATATATAAGCAACGTGCGAATTTCTTAGGTCAAGTTTCGTGCTTCGTACATAATGGAAGCGTGCCTGAAGTTTTAGTCATCGATGCTTTATCTAACATAACGGTTTTATGTGAACTCACTTTTCAGGAAGAGCCTAGCCTAGAGGAACGTAGGGAGTGCAAAGTATGCAATACTGTTCTCACGAGACAACCAGTGACCGTTTCATTGGATATTGAAACGATCATGAGTCATGGGTACGAAAAAATAAGTGATGCAGTAAAAGCTAGGGAAATTTCCATATCGGAAAAAACTGTGTGAAATGTCAAAGCGTTGTTGAAACGACATACGACTAACGATCTCACGCTTTTATTGAGTGTATCGAAGACGTTGACGCCAGGTTGGGAATAAAACAATTTCCCGCATCAATTATCTTAGGCGGATCTTCGTTCCAGCTTGCTGGTATTGCAGATTATCACGCTGGTCGTAGATCCGCTGGGCACTACACTGCCTGCGTCAAATACGGCGACACGTGGTTCCGTTTAGACGACATGATTTCGAAGCCAAAACGCATTTCAGCTACTGACGTCATCAACCCGGTTTTCTGCATCTACGTACGCGTTTAAATGACGAATTCGAAAAGAGATCACTGTCATTTAATAATTTAAAAGGTTTTAAAGATCTCCAAGTTTTTAATAATTTTCAAAGTTGACGATAAAACGTTTAATAGTTTTAGAAAGTCTTTAGTTGTACGGTTTAAATCCAAAAAATAATCGAGTTTAGTCGAATTTTCAACACCGTATTTCGTTAAGATCAAAAACAGTACGAGAAAATCCGAAAAACTAAAAAAAAATTAAAAAATTGAAATAATCAAAAAAAAATTAGAAAATTTGAAAAATGCAAGAAAAAAATTAAAAAACTTAGAAAATTGACAAAAAAGAGAGGGGGGTATTGACAACCTGCTCGTGGTCCTCCTTGCATGCTCGTAACTATCGCATGGAAATATAAGTTCGTGTAACCAATGTCAATATATAAGAAGTTGTCAATTTGTCTTTTTTAATATCATTGACTCCTAATGATTCGTACTTATCCTCAAGAGTAACACCATTCCAGAGCCGACAAAGAAGACACAAGTCAGATAACACTGGTCTGCAATGAAATCCTCCTTTAAAAAATTTTAACATAAATATGACGATTCAAATGTTCTGAATCCAACCCCGTTGGCCGATTTTTTCCATCACGTCTAGGTTTTTTTCTATGCATTTTTTTTCAAAATTCAAAAATTTGGGTTTTTTTTTCAAATTTTTGCGCGTCAATGTTACAAATAGTGTATATACAAACAGTATATGTACAAAATAAGTTTTAGCGAGTTGTAAGAGAAAGAGGGGAAGTGCCGAAGGTGATTTTTATGGTTTGAAGACGCGGCAGCGTCTTAACGCCAAGTATGAAAAAAAAGAGTGTAAACGAGCAAGGCAAGTCGCGCCGCGTATCTATACTCGAGATTCGGCCCTCTTACATTTCAACTCGATCCCATTTAAAAATGCGTCGACCTAGGGAAAATCTAACGCCACTTTAATTATAGAAATCATACAATCCGATTCCAATGGTGTCATTATTTTTTTCCTACGACCCCTAGAAGTGGGTGAACTCGAAACGCGAGACGAAATATTACGATTTTCAGTATCGCAAAAATTCCACACTCATACATACATACACGTAGAGAGTAAGGCCTAGCGGCTCGCACTAGGCACCTATACCCCCTCCCGTCGCTAGCTCTCTCTCCCTGTCCCTCTGCCGCATTCGCGCCTCGCGCTATCTCTCTCACTCTAATGCTTTGTGATGGGGCGATATATATATGTCTAAAGTAAGACTGAGTTGACACG
>JACEOJ010003112.1:4205-20088 GCA_013761285.1 Campoletis sonorensis | reverse complement strand
AATTGTGACCAATCGGAACCCGATGCTTTTGTCGCCGACGAACGGCTTCGGTGGAAATGGGTTTTGAATAAATGGACATCTAAACGCCTTTGATTGTGTCGTCTGCGGGCAAATACAAATACACGAAATCCCTTTTAACGTGTGGGAATTTCTGCATAATCTTGACCCTTTGCAAAGTTTTTTTGCAGAAAAAACGACATCAATCGTGCTGATTTAAGGCTCAATCGAATTTTTTTTCATAATTAGTATCCAGTTCAATTTTTAAGTCATCGTCTGTCTCCTGAGCTTCGTAATTCGAGAAAAGTACCTCCAGTTTTTACCCCCTCTCCGTGCTGATGCTATTATCGCCGGGAACGGCTTTGGTGAAAATGGGTTTCGATTGAAATCAAAACGCCTTCGATTGTATGACCTGCTGCGTGCAAATACAGACACACCAAACCCTCCAATGGTTTGGAATTTTCGCATAATCTGGACCCTGTGCATAGTTTTTTCTCAGGAAATACGGAATCAATCGTGGTGTAGTTAGGTTCAATCGAACGGGAATTTCTTAACTAGTTGTCTCCAGTTCACTTTTGAAATTATCACATGTCTCCTGAAGTTCGATCGTAACTTGACAAAATGACTTTTAGTTTTTACCCCCACCACCGCGAATCGTTTTATTTAGATATATTATCCTCGGATGCGCCTTGGACCATCAAACGGCAGACTGAGCTGTCAAATGTACTTGTCCCGAGACTCTATTGTGTCTTGATTTTTTATTCGATTGGTAGTTGTTTGTTAATGAAAGTTAGCTATATGGCTGACCCTTTCGAACCCATTTTCACAAAAGATTTAGGATTCGTTTGCGAATCATTTGGGCAACTTTAGGAAGCCTTCAAAAAATGAAAAAAATTATTAGGAACATACTTAATACTATTTTACTAATTAATTTTGATTATTGTAAGTATTATAGGTTGGCTAAATCAAAATAAATGAATAATTCCGTTACTGCTGGTTATTTCGCGAAAAAGGGACCATCGACGGAAAAATTGTACGCGAAATGAAAAAAATGGCGTATAACAAAACTATGTACCGAATCTTATCTCGCAAATAACAATCTGGGGTATTAAAATCATGTACTAAATATGAATTATCGATATATAACTGCAAGTTATTATAATTATGTACCAGATTCTGATTCCCGAATAAAGTTCAGGGTATTGAAGGTATGTACAAAATTCGATTTCCCGTTGTACAAATTGAAGTACCTCAAGTCGTACACTAAATTCCCATTTCCGGATCAAAATTTACGGTACATAAATATATGTACTAAATTTCAGATCCTGAATCAAGATTGAAAATAGTTAAAATAATGGGCCAAATTTGCAAAATATATTTTGCGATTGAAATAATGTACTGAATTTCAGATCTCGAATTGGAATTTAAAGTAATTCAAATTATATACCAAATACCAGTTCACCAACAGAAATTTGGGGTACTGAAATTATTTTTCTTATTTAGATTTCTGTGTTCATAAACTTGGGGTATTCCGAATTATTAACTAAATTACAATTCCTGAATGGAAATCACAAGTATTTGCATTATGTAGCGAATGAAAAATCGCAAATTCCAATTAAGTACTGAACAAATCACTCATTTAACATACTACTAATTTTACTAACTAATTAACAATCCAAATTTTACTAATATTTTAACCATAATTAAAAATCCAAATTTCAATTCGAGTATTCAAAAATACTCGAATTTAAATTAGCGAATCAATTTGCAAAAAAATATCTATTTCTCTGATTGAAACAAAAAATATTGAAAATTGTAATTCCTAGAATTGAAGGAAAAAAATTAAATTTTGCTTTTAAGTATGAAAATTTTGACCCTGAATTTCACTTCCAGAATGAAAATGCAACTTTAATTCGCGACTACAAATAACCAAGCGAAAAGAGACATTCAGCACAGCGGTAAAACCATTTTCAGACAAACTGATTATAAAATTGCCTCGACCGGCTGAAGCAAATCTAAATTTCTGCTTCCACGCAAGCTACCCTTAGCAACACTTTGGGTTCATTTATATCGAAGAACAAAAAGGTATCTTATCAGCTTGGATAAATGATGACCGGATGAAAGTCCACATACCATTCTGTAAGACAGCGACGGAGCATGTTTATCAAAACTTTAATATAAGTATTCATTACATGGTTTGATGAAAATCATGGTTTATGCTATTTTGCTACCTGATGTACCATGTGTATGAATTCTTATTATCGCTTTATTCATAATTTTATATTTTCTGTTAAAAAACATAATTCTTATATCCGATTTTAATTTTGTCTCAGTTTTTTATTTAATTTATGGTAAGAGTGAAACGAGCCTGCTCCTTGTTTTTTTTTTTTTTTTTTTTTTCAAGGGAAAGTGAAAAGTAGATTGTCCACAGAATACTTTTTCACAATGAAATACTTGACGGCGAAAGTAATTTAATCTTGAATAAAGAATTCACCAAAAGAGTTTACTGTTACCAAACAATGAAAATTCGTGTCAATTATTTGCAGAGAAAACAGTCCTGCCGTTGTGTTTCATATACCAACCATTATCTCTTATGCGAAAGAGACAATAGTTTTAATGTATTCATTAAGAATAGTAAATGGTCCATCGCGTCAGCTTTAGCAGTTTCATTCAGACCTCATGAACAAAGCGAAGAACCTCAATTCAGTTTACTACAGCCTGCGGTGTCTTCGGAGTAGGGAAAAATTTTGAAACAAACTTTTATTGCATCTCAGCGATAAGAATTTTAATGGAATGAAAAGACACATTGCCGGGAGAATGAAGTTGAAACTGAATAAAAACATTCATAGCAATTCTGGTACAATGCACACTACAGAATTGAAGGAATATTCAATATCTTGATTTTTTTGTCATAATTGAGGTTTCACTCGAATCTTGCGCAAGCCTGACCGAGTCATGTCGTCATATTATTGCTGACATTTTAATGTATTAACTTGACGAAGATGTTCGTTGAATACAACGTTCACATAATCAGCGAAACTCCAGTTGATAAGAAAAGCTGCATTGGAATGTCTAAAAGGAAAAGCATAAGAAGGTAGCCCAGCGTGTAGAATATTGAGAGTTTTTTGGTTGATTCGTAGACCGCAACTGAAAAGTATTGAAAAACATGATTCCACAAGAATAGTCACATGTAAATTTTTCAAGAAAAAAAAAAACATTTTAACAACACTTCTTGTTTTTACAAGTTTTTATTAATAAACAAGATACATTTTGGTCACTACAGGCCTCATCACGCACACACTCTCTTTTACGAAAAATATGTCTTGATGTGGGACAAGAAGATGAGGGACATGCTTGAGAAAAAAATCTCGTTGGGTTCCACGATCTAAACATCAACACCATTGATTTGCGAGTTCACACATTTTCAAAACGTTTGCCACTGAATCATTGAGGTTATGTTTCGATGTATTTTATAGCACTTAATCCAGCTACACGAATTCGCGGATTTTTTAACATTATTTAATATTTTTTACAAATCAATTCATTGAAACACTTTTATGTTAATCACTTAACTTTAAAATATTTTTTTTTTTACGTTTTCGCACTTCTGTTTGTCGACACTTGAATATGAGCTTGCGACTTGTACAGCTGACACATGACCGAAATTTCTATCACTTATTAAATGGATCACCCAAAATCACGATCTTTTACGTATTATTTTAATCATTCACTGAGTCGAAATAACTTTTTTTCATGTACGTACTTCCGCATTTTCAGTTTGTCAACACTCGAATATAAATTTGCAGCTTTGACAGCTGACACATTAGAGATATAGATATTGCAGTTGTGACAGCTGACACTTTAGCGATGTAAATAGGAACCGCACTTAACCCCGCACTACACACACTATCACAACACTCTTGACGAGTTTTTGGCCTAACACTTTTTCGTCATCCACTGACGTTGACTTTTTTTTTAACGTCTTCGCACTTTTCTTTCGTCGACACTTGAACCCGAGACTCTGACGAGTCTCTTGAACTCTTTTCCAAATACCCGATTTTCGAACGTTTCTGAATATCCGCGAGATCAAAGGACACATACATATGAAGACGTATTAGTGTTATTCGTGTTACTCGTAACCAAAACTTTTTGTCAAATGGGAACACAGGGATATGTCAGAAACACGATAGGAACATTGAGCCCTTTCTCTGTGTCATATACAAACACGCACGCATACTTCGATCATCGCATAATTTTGCCCGTGCAAAGTTTTTTCTCAGCAATTACGGCATCAATCGGGTTGATTTATGGCTCAATCGAAGGGGGATAACTTCATTAGTCTCCAGTTCAAATTTCAAATCATATGATTACGCCTGGGCTTAGTAATTCAAGAAAGAGTTTCCCCCCACCCTTGAAATCGTTTTATTCAGAGATAATATACTCGGGTGAGCCTCGGGCAAGCAGACGACAGACAGAGCTGTCAAATGTACTTGTCCCGAGACTCTACCGAGTCTCTTGATACTTGCAATTACCTCAAAACTTTGTACTCGGGGGTTTTCGGGTTCGCTGATTACAAATCTGCACATAAAATTTAGAAATTCAAGATGGCGAATACAATATGGCGTACAACAAATGCAAAAATTGTTTGATGAAAGCAAAACATGGTACTCAAGGGTTTTCGGGGTCGCTGATTGCAAATCTGCACCCAAAATTTCGAAATTCAAGATGGAAGATACAATATGGCGAACGATAACTGTGAAAATCGTTTAAGAAAAGCGAAAGTTGGTACTCGGGGGTTTTAGGGGTCGCTGATTACAAATCTACTATCAAAATGTGGAAACTCAAGATGGCGGATACTATATGGCGAGCGATAACTGCGAAATTCGTTTGATACGAAAGCAAAAGTTGGCACTCGGGGAATTCGGGGTCGCCGAATACAAATCTGCACCCAAAATTTCGGAATTCAAAATGGCAGATCCAATATGGCGGACCTTAAATGCAAAAATTTATTGATGAAAGTGAAAGGTTCAGAAAAAAGAAATGATATCCGGGCCAAAAATCCCCTCGACGGGGAAAAAAACCTTGGACAAGTACATTTGTTGACCCCCGTTTCCATTTGTTTTCACAAAAAAAAAACTACCCAAAAAGTACAAAATTCTCAAAAAATTGGCAAGATCGAAAATGATTTACCTTCAGCACTAAAATTTATAATATCAATAATAGGACAAGTGTTTCATTGTAGCTTGAGGATGGAGTATTAAAAAAAAAAGCAAAAAATAGTTGGGCATCGAAAAAAGTCACCAAAATGTACAAAAATAAAAATAGGTCAGGAAAACAGAGTCCAGAAAAAAAAATCGGAATGAGAAAAAACTGGAAAAAAAAAAATTTCAAACGAAAAAAATTTAATTGAAAAAAAAAAATTTCGGCCGAAGTACTTGGCGAGTGTTTTTGCTTAGCTAGGATCACGTAATATATTTCTCATGGTACGAACTCGCTAAGTACTTCGGCCGAAATTTTTTTTTTCCAATTAAATTTTTTTCGTTTGAAATTTTTTTTTTCCAGTTTTTTCTCATTCCGATTTTTTTCTGGACTCTGTTCTTCTGACCTCTTTTTATTTTTGTACATTTTGGTGACTTTTTTCAATGCCCAACTATTTTTTGCTTTTTTTGTTAATACTCCATCCTCAAGCTACAATCAAATACTTGTCCTATTATTGATATTATAAATTTTAGTGCTGAAGGTAAATCATTTTCGATCTTGCCAATTTTTTGAGTTTTCATAATTTTACTTGTTCATTTTACGTGTTGATTGTTTTGAATTTGGATTTTACTAGATTGTATAATCCGAAAATAATGAAATTATTTGAAATAAAAAAAATCGTTCATCAATTGCCCGACTTTTTGGTGAAGAATAATAGCGAGCGTTTGTGTAATTTATTAATGTTTTACATTAGCGCTTCACCCAATCGCATCTGTGTTTCTGCAATCCACTAACTACTGAATGCAATCTAGGCGCGGGTTAGGGAACCGTCACGAAGATGTTACTGGGATCTCCCAATGTCGTATGACTTGGGTTAAAAGTTGGTAGTTGGATAGAATTCTTGTTCCAACAAAATTTCGGAGTCTAACCCATATTGAAAAGCGTCTGATTCGATTCTCCTGTGAGCAATTAACCGAGGGATGTGCGCTGTAATGCAGTCCGCATACCAATGAAGAATGAGCGGCTCAAAAAGTTCTTACAGTATGGAAAGATTTCGTTTTGCATGCAAGCAGAGTATCTTCGCATTCGGAGTGCGAAATTTCTCTAGGCCACTTTCAAACCCAATCGCGTCGCTATTTCTGCAATCCATTAACTTCTGGATGCAATCCGGGAGCGGGTTAGACAACCGTCATGACGATGTTACTGGATAGAAAAAGATAGAACGGTTCCTCTCCCTCTCCCTTCGTCTTTCTCTCGGTCCCCATCTACCTCTCTCCCTCTCTCCCCTCCTCTCCTTCTCACCCCCTCCCTGCCTCTTGCCCCACCATCCCTCTCGCTCTCTCTTCCCTTTCCTCCCTCCCTCTCTTTGTCTCCCGCCCTCTCTTCTTCTCCCTCTCTCTCGCTCACTCTCTCTCGCATCGCATCAATTTCGCGCATCTTCCGCCGATCACGATAAACAATATATCTTTGCCATACGTTAACGAAGCGCGCAATCTCGGCGTGACTATGTCCTCCAACCTTTCCTGGCACAAACATATCCTATCTATTTCCAAGCGCGTCCACTTCACCCTGTTCAAACTCAAATACCGTCGCAATACTCTTTCCAGGAAACTGCGCATTATCCTCGTCTCATCCCTGATTCTCCCCATAATCGATTACTGTTGTCTTGTCTTCGTCGATCTCACCGATGAGCAGGAACTGGCTCTACAGCGCCTAGTAAATTGTGCCATTCGCTTCATATTCGACCTCCGGAGGGATGTGCACATCTCTCCTTACAGACGCGAATAGTGCTGGGTAAGTGTCAAATCGGGTCGTCTTTATTTTCTGGGCATCGGCGTTTTCAAAGTACTGCTTGGCTCGGCCCCTTCTTACATTACAGAATTGTTTACCCCTGCGCCTGACTCACTTCGCCCCTCACGGCAAGTCGTTCCGAATACCTTTTTTATTCTTGGCCATCGTACCACGACTCTTCGCAAGTCCTTCGTGCTGTCCGGGATCTACTTTTGGCATTCACTTCCCCTCTCAATGCAACGTCTCGATACACTCGCGTCTTTTAAACCAGCGCTCTTTAGGTATCTGTTTGATAAGGAGCGGGCTGACTGAGTCGAATTGCTTTCACCCTTTTCACACTGCTGTATGCGTACTGTACCCGACTCTGCGTGTTCTTATCGTCTGCACCTGTGTTAAACTACTTTGCTTAAACTTCTACGTTTTATTCTATTATCTACCATTGCCATTACTTTTACTTTGAATTGCATTGTAATTACTTATATACTCTAATTTTAAGCGCTCTTTTCAATCTGTACTCACTCTATTGCGTCTTTCTATACTGTACTCTCTATCTTTTGCTTAATCTTAAGTGATACCTGGTTTTATATCCATGTATCGTCGGCTTTGTAAATGTGCCCCTTAGCACTGCTAGGGCACCAATAAACCTCAATCAATCAATCAATCAATCAATCTCTCTCTCTCTCTCTCTCTCTCTGTCTCTCTCTCTCTCTCTCTCTCTCTCTCTCTCTCATCATCTAGCGAAGCTCATCACACAAAAGCACTAACACTACTGCTTTGCACCTACGACACCAAATTGCATCTACTTTGGAGCACGACAACGGATTTTCGGGTTTTCCCCGGCGAAAAATCTACTGCGAACTTTCTCTCGACAACTGTCAGCTTGTATCGCACTGTGCTTGTGTCGATATCACGCACCAACACTGGTACATCAAGTGTGGCTACTATCTGTGTGCCTCAACTGGTCATCGTCCTATTAGCGCATGCTCCGTATCACAACCACGACGCTAAATAGGCCCTGCGCATGATCATCGATCTCGATCATTAACAACATCGATTTACGCATCCCTACCACCACACATCCGTCGCTACATACGCCTCATTACGGACCTGTCGTCGTCCGAGACTTCTCCCACTAACTTTTCGTATTCACGGACCCAACCGAGGCTATCCGAAGACCGGACTGCTACCGGTCGCATTATCTCATCATCGAACACACCGGTCAGCTGTAGTCTACCACGCGACATTCCAACTATACACACTGCCACATATAAACTCTTCTCCAATTCGGTGTCTGTGATACGTCTCACCTGTCAGCGAGCTAATTCTTGTTCTATTTTACTTTCGACTCACTTATTAGTCTCACCGACTCACAATATTTTGATTCAGCTACGTATCTGCTCATCCATTTGGCGATCAATCCATCGACTCACCTACTTTTCATTTCTTTATTCTTTTATTTATTTATTTATTTATTTATTTATTTATTTATTTATTTATTTATCTATTTATTTATTTATTTATCGATTTATTTATTTATTTAATCTATTTATTTATTTATCCACTTTTGCTTACATTTAGTCGCTACACTTTAACTTAATTTCGAACTTTATCACCTTATCGTTTTACACCATCCCTTTCAATTATCATGATGAAATGTATTTTATGCAACCGCACGGGCAGTGCCAGATCGACCCCTACTCTTACCTGCAAAGGCGAATGTAAAGCTAGTTTCCACCTCGAGTGCGCCGCAAACGAATATAACTGCGATATCGATGCCCTCAAGGCAAACCCTGATTTTACGTGTGATCCCTGCGCTATGAAACGATCTATATTGACTATGAGATCTCCCAATACTTCTTTTGATAACAACCAATCTCTTGGTAATAGTCACCCTTCAAGTGATTCTTCTACCGAAGTGACCTTGAGCGATATCATGGGTCAACTGCAAACGCAGAGTCAGACATCAAATGACAAGTTAGAGGCAATCCAAAGCAACATTAATAACAAGCTCTTGTTCATCCAAAGCTCAATTGCCGGCGTTATTGAAAATATCGACACCCTGCGCTCCGACGTTACTAGGTTGGTCACCTCTCAGGATGACATGCTCAATCGCATTACAATTCTTGAATCAAAAATGTGTAATTTCGACGATACGACCTCACAAATAAGAAAAGATCATAATCTTTTAAGATCTGATATTGACAATATCACCACTCGAGCTTCACAAGTTGGAGTTGTCACTGATGGTGGTTCAAACTGTAGCGAGATAACCATAACAGGCATCCCTGCAAACGCTTCACTCTCACATTCTACGATTGTTGATAAGATCCTAACAGAAATTGGCATACCAGAGCTTGCATCTGATATTCTCGAGATTCGTCCTTTGTTGAGAAAACCGCAGAACCCTGTCGGCAGTAGTCAAGCTAACCTGCCCCCTGTACCCCCCGCTCAACCAACCGCTCAGGCCCAATCCATAACTCTAGCCGTCAAATTCAAATCAGTCGTTGTTCGGAATCATGTTTTAATGAAGAAAAGAACCAATAAAAATCTGTTAGCGAGTGATGTATTGGGTGTGGGGGCGAGGGGCAGGATTTTCTTTAACCCATTATTGCCGAAAAGTATTTACGATCTTTATAGAGCCGTTAAGACGAAGGCCGCTACGAATAATTTCAAACATGTCTGGACCAATATCGAAAATACCATTTGCGTTCGCAGAGGAAACGGCACCCCAGTTATTACTATTTGTTCGCACGAGGATCTGAGTAAACTTGACTGACAACCAACAGAGCATTCGAGAAACTCAAACTCAACAACAACAAATACAAATTTTATTAAGGTTGCTCAATTTAACGCCAATTCATTACTTGGACACTTTGACTACCTTAAAGCATATTTCAGTCTCCATTTTTTTCACGTAATCTCGATCTCTGAAACGTGGTTGCATCCATTGATCTCTGACGATCTCATTCTCCTTGAAGATTATGTGCTTGTCAGAAACGATAGGATTGGCCGACGTGGAGGAGGCGTTGCGTGCTATATACACCGATCGTTGAAAGCTCGCGTCCTTGACTCATCTCAGGGCAGTTTCTCGAATGCTCCAGAGTTTCTTATTATTGACATTCGCTCTCCCATGGACAAAAATCCGCTTCTATTTATTTCTATCTATAGACGGCCGAAAGGGCTTCTCTTCAGTGACTTTTTATCTACTTTCAACAAACATTCATTCGCTTACAGTAACATCATCATCGGTGGCGACTTAAACTGTAATCTTTTATCAAACAACACTGAAGCCATTTTCCTACGAGATCTTGTCTTTGCTCAGTCCCTACACTTAGTTTACTCAGGCGCTACTTTTCACACTGCTCATTCTGACTCCCTCTTGGACGTTTATATTGTTGACAGTGCTGACAAAGTCAAATCGTTTGTAAAATCCGACTGTCCTTTCATCACTGGACACGACCTCCTCGAATTAAACTATGTTTTTGCGCAAAGTACGACATCTAAACACTTGATAACCAGGCGTCACCTACGAAACTTTAATGAAACGAGTTTTGTATCACTGTTGACATCCTCCATGCAAGATGACGAACATATTCAACGTTTTGTAAATCGTACCGATGGCGATCTAAACGAACTATTAAACAGTCTAAACTCTGTGGTAAATAACTCCCTTGACACTATAGCGCCCAAGTATTCTTTTTTGGCATCTAAACGCATTAACCCTTGGCTGACTGAGCAACTAAAATCGCGTATCAAGATGAAGAATTCACTTTATAAACAGGCTAGGAGATCCGGGTGTGCTCTCAAACTTGCCATCTATCGGGATTTCAGAAACAGGCTCATGACTGATCTCAAATCTGCCCGAAATGAATTTTACTTGCACAGACTTACGACAATTAAAGATCCCTCTAAGTTATGGAAGCAGCTTGCGTCTCTTGGCCTTGCCAAGGTGAATTCTTCATCCCCTCTGGATTTCTTCACTCATGACAACTTGACCAATTTTTTGTACAAATATCGAATGCCTCGGAGCAGCCTACCCGCAGCTCGCCATTTACAGATTATTTTCAACCTCTGCCAGATCGTCCTTTCTTTGAATTTACACTCATTACTCCTGTGGAACTCTGCCTTTTCATCAAGTCTACTACCTCTCCGTCTTTATCCCCCGACCTCGATGGTATCTCGTTGTTTGCCATATATAAAGGTTTACCTGCACTTTCACCTATACTATCTTCTTTATTCAATAACAGCTTAAACTCAACCACATTTCCCGAACTATGGAAGCGTGCACTGATCCGTCCTCTATTGAAAAAGAACCCGCCATCATCACTGTCAGACACACGCCCTATCGCAAACCTTAGCGTATTGTCTAAAATCCTCGAAAAAATTGTCCACAAGCAGTTCTCCTCATACTTAGACACATTCAACCTTTTAGACCCTAGACAATCTGGCTACAGAAAATGTTATAGCACACAAACAGCACTCCTTCGACTTAATCATGACGTAAGAAAAGCAGTTGACTCACGACTTATTACAATCCTCATACTTTTTGACTTCAGTAAAGCTTTCGACACTGTTCCTCATGCCCTTCTCCTCCATAAATTACATAATGTTGGTGTCTCCGAGAATGTTTTCAACTGGTTTAAGTCCTACTTGTCAGATAGATCGCAGGCTGTTATCGATAGTAACGGTGTCAAATCGTCCTGGCTTCAAACACACTCTGGAGTTCCTCAGGGGTCAGTTCTGGGCCCTCTGCTCTTCTGTATTTTCATCAACGACATAGGCACAAAGCTGACCCATTGTGATCATATCTCTTTCGCCGATGACACTCAGATAAAACTGAGTTGCCCTCCATCTGACATTGCTGACGGGTTGGCAAAAATAACTGAGGACGCACTTACTATCGCTGCATTTGCGGATGAGAACGGCCTCAAATTAAACTTATCAAAGTCCAGCGGCCTGATTCAGGGTAGTGGAGACTTCATTAATCAAATTGACCTGCATTCTCTTCCTCAAATCAGAATTAATAATGTGATTCTTCCGTATGTTTCTGAGGTAAAAAACCTGGGTGTGTTCATGTCATCAAATCTGTCTTGGGGACGCCATATTCTCTCTATTTCCTCCAAAGTTAACTTTGCTCTCTACAAGCTTAAATATAACAGAAACGCATTATCAGAAAAACTCAAAATAACTCTTGTCACCTCACTCATTTTCCCTCTGATTGACTACTGCTGCCTCGTCTATAATGACTTGACCGCACAACAAAACACTAAACTCGAAAGACTTATAAACTGTGGCATTAGATTCATTTTCAACTTGCGTAGAGACGAACACATCACTCCCTATAGGAGGAAATTGGGCTGGCTCAAAGTCAGCACAAGACGTCAATACTTCCTAGGGATCGTTGGTCATAACATCGTCCACGATCGAGCCCCTAGTTATTTACTTGAACTCTTCCCTCGAGCCCCCCCATCGTCTCGTCCGTCCCGTAACAACTCCCTCAAAACATTCATGACCCCTACATGCAGAACTGCCACCTACAAAAACTCATTCGTTCCCACATTGATTGATCTCTGGCATAGCTTACCTGACGAACTCACGACTGTTGATTCACTGCAATTATTTAAAGTAAAACTATTCGCCTACTTGTTTGTACTCGATGGCACTGAGACTAACGGTGGCTGACTCCGAGTCACCCGATATTTCTAATATCTATTATATTTTCTATCCATTATATCTTCTATTTAGCCTTTAAGTCTTTCTGTACCACATCTGCCAAAAATAACGCCGTCTTAAAATTATAACGCCGTAACGTACTCTACTATATTGTCTTCCTTGTCTATGCCGTTGAACGACCATTCTAAAATATTAATTGCCAATCATGCTGACCACCTAAAACTCTAAACCAAATTCACGCTACAAATGAAAAATGTATGTACTTTGTTATTTGATAACGTGCCCTAAGGACATGTCCAAGGCACAAATAAACTATCAATCAATCTCTCGCTCTCTCTCTCTTACTGCGATTTTATTGTAAACTGCGTATCTGAATGATGTCCTTATCACGCCATCGATCGATTTACTCTGTACGACTCTGTATGATTGAACTCTGTGTCTTGAAATTTCTTCGCCGGATTATTCTTTGTACTCTTTAATATGTCTATTAGGGTGATGCAAAAAAAATCGACATTTTCATTTTTCAGACTACGTCTGATAGTTGGTAGGGCATATCACAAAATGCATTGTCTCAAAATGTGAGCTTAAAAAAAAAATCTCTAGAGGTCGCTCAAGTGACTTTTTCATTTTTTTTTCAATAATTGGCCGATAATTGGGATATGAGAGTTCCGATTTGTCCGTGTCACAATGAAAAAAGTTAGAACATGTCGAAGCAGTGATTCCCCCAACATTTGGAACGTTGAAAAAAAATTTAGGAGTTTCTCAAGCGACTTTCGATCCTAATTTATTCGTTATTGGATAAAATCAATGTATTGAACAAAGTTTTTTTCTTTTACTAAGAGATTATGAATGTGGTGGAGGTTTGTTTCACAATTCTACGTTATTCGTTGTAATATTCATAAAATATTTAGGTTTTCGAAGCATTAATTTGCATTTGCGGCTGGAACATAATCTTTTCTTCTCTTCGAGTGGGATATTTTCGTCGATGAGGATTCATTAAAATTTCGTTTTTTCAAACAAAAAAATTTCACGACTTATTGGAGCAGATATGGTTTGACGGTCACAGCGCTGCTGTTGACATCGAGGTCCCTGCAACAATGTAAGGAAGTTGTCGCAGTAAACAGGCGCGCGCGGAGTCGCGAAACAGCGACTCTGTTTCTGTGAATACCGACGAGTTTTTTTCATACCGGTCAGTTAGCAGCTCACGCGCTGAGCTGATCGACGTATTCGGAACCCACCACAGTTATAGTGCTGCCCAAAATGCCCATACTTAATTTAATTAGTTCCCAGATTGAAAAATTCGCAGAACATAAATTGCCCAAAAGTGAACAAGTTTTGTGTTTATTTTTTTACAAACATCGTTCTCTTGGACGTACTATCTGTCAAAGTGCTCAAGATGTGGTGGATGAATTTTAAAAAATTTGGGATGAAACTGGAATTCCAAGTATTCATTCTCTTTCCGGTTTTTGTAAAGTCGAAAAACTTTATAAAAACTGGCTGGCAGTGAAAGGAAATTCATCACGTTAATTTTTTTTTTAATTCATCCACCACATCTTGAGCACTTTGACGGATAGTACGTCCAAGAGAACGATGTTTGTAAAAAAATAAACACAAAACTTGTTCACTTTTGGGCAATTTATGTTCTGCGAATTTTTCAATCTGAGAACTAATTAAATTAAGTAAGGGCATTTTGGGCAGCACTATAACTGTGATGGGTTCCAAATACGTCGATTAGCTCAGCGCGTGAGCTGCTAACTGGCCGGTATGGAAAAAACTCGTCGATATTCACAGAAACAGTGTCGCTGTTTCACGACTCCACGCGCGCCTGTTTACTGCGAGAACTTCCTTACATATTGTTGCAGGGACCTCGATGTCAACAGCAGCGCTGTGACCGTCAAACTATATCTGCTCCAATAAGTCGTGAAAATTTTTTGTTTGAAAGAACGAAATTTTGACGAATCCTCATCGACGAAAATATCCCACTCGAAGAGAAGAAAAGAATATGTTCCAGCCGCAAATGCAAATTAATGCTTCGAAAACCTAAATATTTTATGAATATTACAACGAATAACGTAGAATTGTGAAACAAACCTCCACCACATTCATAATCTCTTAATAAAAGAAAAAAACTTTGTTCTACACATTGATTTTATCCAATAACGAATAAATTAGGATCGAAAGTCGCTTGAGAAACTCCTAAATTTTTTTTCAACGTTCCAAATGTTGGGAGAATCACTGCTTCGACATGTTCTAACATTTTTCATTGTGACACGGACAAATCGAAACTCTCATATCCCAATTATCGGCCAATTATTGAAAAAAAATGAAAAAGTCACTTGAGCGCCCTCTAGAGATTTTTTTTTAAGCTCAAAATTTGAGACAATGCATTTTGTGATATGCCCTACCAACTATCAGACGTAGTCTGAAAAATAAAAATGTCGATTTTTTTTGCATCAGCCTAATGTCTATATTACACACACATCGAACTACCGTAAGAGGTTGTACTCGCCGCCGTATTTTATTTCACATTGTTATAAACATGTATTTCGTCTATGAGGTCTCTACCTCTCTTTTGTAACATCATTTGTATATTTTGCCTTAAGGCGTTCAGCCAAGGCTTAAACAATATAATCAATCAATCAATCAATCTCTCTTTCACCCTCTCCCTCCCTCTCTCTTGCTCGCTTTTTCTCTCTCCCTCCCTCTTGCCCTCTCTCTCTATCTCTCTCTCGCTTTCTGTCATTCTCTCTCTCTCTCTGCCTCGCTCGCTCTTTCTCTCTCTCTCCCCCTTTCCCCCTCTCTCTCTCTCGCTCTCTCTCCCCCTCCCACCCTCTCTCCCTTCCCTTCCCTTCTCCTTCTCTCCCTCTCTCGCTCGATCTTTCCTTCCCTCTCTGTCTCCCCCTCCTTAATAGATAATGTATAGATGATAAGCAAAATATGTAACATAAATGTATCACAAATAGCTGAGAAAGCTAATAAACATCAATCAAACCTCCCTCACTCTTTTCTCGCTTTCCCTCTCCCTCCCTCTGCTGCCTTTGCCCCTCCTACACACTCTCACTTTCGCTCTCCCTCCTCTCTGCCCTTCGGCCTCTTTCTCTCTTTCGCTCTTGCTCTCTCTCGCTCTCGCTCTCTCTCTCTCTCTCTCTCTCTCTCTTCCGCGCTCTCTCTCTATCGCTTTCTTTCTCACTCCCTCTGCCCCTCTTTCCCGCTCTCTCTCGCC
>JACEOJ010003064.1:330-14911 GCA_013761285.1 Campoletis sonorensis | reverse complement strand
AAGACCAAGTACCAACTCTCAGTCGGTCCTTCGTCGAAATCAAGATCGAACGTTCATTCAGTGTTTCGTGAAAAGCAAGTACAACTCTCTAAATCGTTTTCGTCAAAATCAAGTACATGTTCTCGAATTCCAAAAGGTCTTTTATTCAAAATCATTAAATACGGGTGTCAATCCAAAATTAACCAAAAACCCTCAAACCCACGAAGGGAATCCGCTGAAGCCGAGGAGCACCCGCAGTAAGCATTAATCCGATTTTGTTAATTATATATATTTTTTACATTTCAAGTTTAACCTTGTTAAACCAATTACTTAATAAAAACCCTAAATAATAACCACTCTGAAGTTTATATCCCGACCCACTGCAGACCCACAGGACTGCTCAAATAGGGATCAAAAGAATAATCCAAATCCGAAATCTTATTTCCGAAATCCGGTCATAACACGGTCATCGTCGATCACTTGCAAACCGTTAACTGTGATTATGAACGGGCAATTTTATCGATCACTCGCTTGTCGTTCGGGGATCGAGTTCATATACGAGGCTGCTGGTTTCATTTTATCAGAGTAATATTCCTCAATTACAAATAATAGATACATAAAGACGTTAAGGTAGTTCTATCGTGTCATTCATATCGAAAAATTGTTTTTCAGTTTTTCTCACATACAAAATAGTTTGCGGGCATAAGTTAATAAAGAAGAGTTGTTGTCAATTGACTAAAGAACAACATACTCCAAATTCATGGTTATCCAAGATAATATGTACTTGCTGCATAATTACAAAAATTACGAACATTTTTTTCTTTACATTTTTTTGAAAAACTAAATGTAGTTTCTTCGATGTTGCATTAAAATGTATGCAAAGTTTTAGAAGGCTTCACCATGTAGAAGCCAAAATATTTATTGATGAAAATGTAACTTTTACCACGAGCTCTCATGAGAGACTACCGACAATTGTGATTTTTACCAATAAATATCTGAACTTCCGCTTGGTGGAACCTTCTAAAATTTATTGCACACGTGCATATGACATTAAAGAAGATTTATCCACATTTTCAACAATATCTTAAGAAAACGATACAACGATAGAACTACCTCAATGTTTTTTTTTAGGAAGGCTATTTGAATTTAATTTTGGTTTGATTTAAAGGCACTGTCAAGAAAATGGGATAAGTTGCGCTTACGGAGCTATGAAAATGGGAACAATCTTCTTCAAAAAGCGTAGGCGATTGCATTATTACCTGCTCATCATCTCGACGCCGCAATCGGAATCCTTTCGGATTATGCCAGGCAGCTTCCACTTGATGCAGCAAAAGTTAATGCTTTTATGGCTCATTTAAGAGGATTTTGGCTGCGTCAGGCGAATATTGTTTCTGTTTTCGGATCCACAGTACGAACGAACAATCTCACCGAGGCATGCCATCGGCATATTGTGAGAAGACTCGGTGGCGTCCATTCATCACCCTCAACATTCATACGTATGTCACCTTCATGCACCGCACAACTTATAGATAGAAATTGACATGAATAATGACAACTAATGCGGAGGCCTCCCATCTGACGACAGGCGGACCTGTGCTACCTTGCCATTAAGGCATACGCAACGGGCTTCAGTCCACTGACTAGCGAGAGGCCACGCCTCCGGAGGATCAATAGAAAAATCCTTTGACTTCCGCTGGCGTGTTAGCGGAGGGAGCAGTTTGGCTACGCGAAGAAGCGTGCGTTCACGCCACGAAGGGCCTGACCGGACGCTCCTCCGCGCACTCACGGGGAACCTCGGGAAGGCCTGCTCCCGTGTCCCGCCCGGACACAGCCCAGAAAATGACATGGATTAGGATTTGGAGAAAGGGAGGTTTTTGTGTAGTTGTGTATTTTCGTGTTGGGGGTGTGTGTGTGTTGTGTATGTGTTAGCTTGTTCGAGTTCCCTATCCGTCCTGTGTCGCACCCTTGTTCGCGCTTGCCTGGATTTCCTAGATGACCCACGAAGTTATGCGGATCCGGTAGTCCGTCACCGGGAGTGCCCGACTAACACCCCCGGCTAGGCTCACTTCGAACGCAGCTGGCGACCCAGAACTCGTCTCTACTTCGACCTATCCATCTTACCATTCCTACTTTTATATTATAAAACCTATAGGATAGAATAAAATCAAATCAAAAAAATAAAATAATTTTACCTATTACCTTTTCTTCGTTTTCCTGATCAGCTGTTACGTCCCAAGAGGGAGATATAGGTTGGGTTACGCGGTCGCCGATTTAGAGCGCGACTTTTGAAGTATTGACTGTCGCTAGTGAGTCTTTCTTGGGTTCCGCGTAATTCCCGGACACAAAGTATTATATTTTTGGGATTAAGGATTTTGTTTGGATAACGTTGTATTTGAACACTTCGGAATGACGTTTGAACAAATCTGTTTGATATAAATATAAACGTAATATTTATTCACTTATAATTACACTGGTTGTTTCACAATTTGGTTATTTCGATGTTAACACTATGTTTAACATTTGTTTTCGTTTTAAGATTATTGTTTGCCGTTCGGAGTTAGCCATTATCAAATCGGATTTAGATTCGGAGTTGAACAATTCACTTGTTCGGGTTAGATCGTGCACTTATTACACTTATTAAGTCACGGTTGAAGTTTGAGGTAATTCCATAGAGGATTTTACTCTCAGAGATTTTGATTTTGATCGATTTTTACCGACGATGAACTGAACTTGTTAACTTCACTTGTTAACTGTTTGACTGATCTTTTGCTAACTCTCTTGCTGATGATGTTTTTGAATCTCTTGCTCCGACTCTACTGACTCTTCTGATTCTCTACTTTTTACTCTCTACCTTTGACTTTCTGGTTGAGCGTTTTAGGGGTAGAAGGATGTGGAAGGGGCTTACAGTTTTTGACTGGGATTGGATAAGGAGTAGATAAGATGTTTCCCGGACTTGGTCATTGGTGGGTGTAGTGTGGGAAACTATATTAGAGCATTTTATTGGTTCATAGAGAAAAGTTAATGTAAGGGTGTGCTCTAGTTCTAGTGGTTGGTGGATAGGTCGTAAAGATACGCACCGGGTCTCCACCGAGAGTTAATCGTTTGTTTAAGTAGGATTAGGTCCTTCGAGGATCGAGGAAAGCGTTCGAGGAAAGGTTGTGTATTTCCTCAGCTGTGTTCGGTCGAGGGTTGCTTAGCGTAGCGGCTTGCAGATTAGATGATATATGGCTAGGATGTTTTTTGGAGAAAAAACATACTAGTCTTCGGTTTGTAATCGTGTGGTTTGTAGATATGAACAGGATGTTGATTTTGAAAAGAAAATGAATTGGTTATCTGGTTTCTTGGGAAAGACGAGTTTCCACATGTGAGAGATCTTATTCCTTGCTGCGAGTATGCAAGGGGATTACGATAAGGAGATTTGTATTTTGTTCTGTGAGTGTGATTACTAGTTCGTGGGAAGAGTACACTCTGTGAAGGGTTTTCTTGGATTTTCCAATGACCGATGTTTGGGGCCCGAGTTGGCGAGCGTTTCGAGGAAATGTATTTATTTGCTCATCTGAGAAAACTGGAGATATTTAGGAGAGGATAGCAGAAAGAGGGTCTTGGAGAAACTCTCTATCTTGTTTATATGTCCGATTATGTATATTCTACTGGTTTGCAGTATATGTTATTGTGCATTAGGCGTGTTCACTTAAATAGTTATTATAAAAGTATAGTTAAATTATCGACAAAAGATGACGGAAGGTATATGACTTTACCAACTGGTGGTGTCATTACTTTATTCATGATAGGAATAAGAAAAAAAAATTATGGGGGGCCTAGCGTAAGGCTAGGACGTAACAAGCTTCTCCCGTGTCGATCCCCGTTCACGTTCCCGTTGTTAGTTTTAAGAGTTCGGCGTCCCATCTTTTCCCTTGGTCGATTTCTTGGTTAGGTGTTAGTACGCGATTTTATTTATAATTGAATTATTTTACTATATTTACCTACTTATTATACATGTGAGAATGACATGAGGTCATCCACAGCCTAAATTAAGTTATTTCTACCCGGAGTGTTTCGATTTTTGTTGTCCTGATCGTATTGAATGATCCTTAGTTAGTGTTGGTTAGTCTTGTTAGTCCTTTGTGCCCATTTCCGCGCAATTACTAACCCCACACAACGCACAGCCACACACACAGAACCAGGCGCTTGTGGAGCTACTTTATGAAGGAGCTGTGCAGGGACCGGGTGGTCCCTGCCTGCCTATCTACTCAATAATATTCCGGCCCCCCTTGATCCACAAGGCCTCACGACAGAAGGCGGAGAAGATGGAGAAGGCCTCAGCATTGGACACCAATTGGCGAGCCACCAAGGGCCATTCCCGGTCGCTGAGATGTTCCCGCAGAGCGACTCTCTGCGGTTCGAACTCGGGACATTCGAGAAGGAAGTGTTGGGCTGTCTCCGAACGCCCACACGCGCGTTCATCTCCGTCAGCGAGTCCCAGTGACGCGAGGTGCGCTCTGAAATCACCGTGTCCGGACACGACCTGCGTCGTATAGTAGTCCGGCCGGAACCAACTAGCGTTCATCCTATCGCGAACGTTTTCGAAGAAGGCGTAAGTGGTGCGACCTTTTGTTGAGGAGTCCCATTCGGTCTGCCACATATTAAGTGCCTCACCCTTGATGATGTCCACGGCGTCTGGTGCGCCCGCTGGAACCATCACGTTGTTGATAATGGTGTCCCAACCAGTTCGAATATTGAAGCGTGCTTTGCTTTGCTGCAAAAGTGTCTCCACGGGAGAGCACCGGCGATCACACACAAGCCTGCGTATGATGACGTCCTATAGGCAGAGGTGGCCGCAATAAGTGCGAGCCTCTGCGTAGTCCTTGAAACCCTAAGGTCAGCCGCCTAGCAGAGGTCTGACCATCCCGCAGCAGCATATGCCACTGTCGGTAAAAATACCCCTTTGTAAATTTTGTCTAGCGCTCTGTAGCGAAGACCCCATCCTGTTCCTGCCAATCTAGTGTGACGTCCGTCTGAATTAATAATCAATCAAATTCTATCCGTTTAGAAAATACTTCAAGTAAATAATATCATGTATTTACAAGTCTAGACGCAAGTCTCCGATACTTGAGAGGCCAGAGGAAAACGTCACGTGATAAGTGAAAACTCACGGACCCATTCCTAAGAAAAACTATAAAAATCTATAGACCGACTTGGGTCAGCGCATATATCATTATCTTAGATTTCAGACCGAACGAATTTCAAAGATGCATGTGGGAAAAATAAACATAAATTAGAGCGGCTTGGGCCAGGCGAAGTATCGCCAGATGTTAAGTGGACCACCCGAGTACGATAAGAAAAAGAAACGCTTTTCAAACAGAAAACATAAAAATCTGCAAGAGCCCTTGAAAATAAACACGAACTCCGAGATTAGGAAAAGACCGAAACTGCGTTTCGTCTTTCAAGATAAAATTACCAAATACAGCTGCGACTTTCCATGAGAACAGAGAATTCTCAAAATAATTTATTTCAATGATTACAAACTACACAAAATTATTTATCATTCGAAAACTCGATAAACAATAAAATAAACAATGAACAAATAATATACGAATTAGAACCGAACAATTATAATGAAACACATTAGAAAACTTGAACAATTAATTGATTGAATTAAAATAATAACGCAAATGTTAAATTGATAAACTCAGTAATAACAATTAAAATAACATTCTTGATAAACGAATAAAATAAAAACAAACAACACATATAAATAAAATGAGAATACACGATAAAATAAAATAAGAATAAATAAAAGATGAACAATAAATTAACACGAACGAGAATAGAACGAGAAGAACAAAAAATATCGAATATAGAATATAGATATATAATCTATGCATAAGAATGTGGAGGGAAGAACGGGCCTTCCCGAAGCAACACTATTCGTCGTCGGGGAGGAAAAGAAATCCACCCACGCACCCTAAGAAAAGGAAAACCATGTGGAAGGGATGGTGCGGTCCCGAAGCATTGGGTCCTTAGTCTAAGATAAGGAAAAACCAAGGCCTTGACGAAATGTCATTGGCGTTGATTTTTCCTGCCCTCAAAATTAGGGAAACGCCTAGAAATTAAGTTTTAAATACCACTGCGAAGGAAAAATCAGTCAGTTGCAAGGAAAGAGGATCGAGAGTTGTACGAGAATAAAATCTTGAAATATCAAAAATTACATATCGTAAAGTAAGTCCCAAAGGAAGGACAAAGTGAAAAACAAAAATAAATAACGTAAAATCAAGTAAAGGAAAGTGAAATAAAGAGAGGATCTCCTACCACCAGTTGACTGATTTCATCTTCATCAATTTCAAGTAAGTAACACACTGTATTTGTAATTGAACGAAATAATTTTTCAAAATATATTTTTATTAATTTGTTAACTCAAATAAGTCTTGAAAGTTAATCTCCAAATCAAAGATCCCCGTCCAGTCTAGTAACCGAGAGGTTAGGGCAAAAAGGGGGAATGAGCTAAAATCTTTTCGTTGTGATTGGGATAAAATTAATATCACGGGAAAGTTTAAAAGCAAGACGTTCCGACGTCACATTTATTGGGGGCTCGTCCTACGGAAAATGTCTTTGAAGGAGAATAACTTGCAAGAATTAAAATGAAAATAAATGTCGGACAACGGGAGTGATAAAAAAGATCAACCTAGTTCATCAAGTGACGAACAACGGCGATACCCATTACGTAGCACAGGTCAGCCGATAAATTCAGAAGGTTTGCAACCGCCAAAAAGAAATAAAAGTTATAAATTCACAGAAAAAACAATTGACGGAACAGTTGATTCAGGTGTTGCAAATTTAACGGGAACTGTTGAAGAATTATTAACATCAGACGAAAGTTCAAGTGATGAAAATAAATTTGATGAAGATACAATAGGAAAAAGTACAGAAGAAAGTGAAAGAACTTTAGATAACACTGTAGAAGAAATAAATATTGAAAACATGCCTAACGAAAATTTAAGTCAAAATCAATCGATTTCATTGAAAGATGCACTTGTGTGCGTACCTAAATTCGAAGGGAAACCTGATGAATTATTGGATTTTGGTAATTGTTGTAAAGAAGCAAAAGATATGCTACCAGCTGCTGCTGAAGCAAATATTACAAAATTAATTTATGGAAGTCGTCTAAGTCAAACAGTAAAAGACGCATTGAACAACAAATCATATTCAAAAATTAATGATTTAATAAAAGATCTGAAAAAGGTCTTCATTCCAATCAAAACCACATTTCAACTACAAGGAGAACTCGGTAGAATTTTTCAAAAAGATAACGAAACAGTAGTCGATTTTGTAAATAGATTACGGAAAAAAGCAAAAGAAATTGTTGAATGTCACGTCTCAAGTACAGCAGGAATAACAGAAGAACAAATTCAAGTGTTTAAAGATGAAACAGATAGAGCTGTAGCGCAATGTTTTTCACAAGGTTTAAAAAATGAAATTGATCAACGTATGCCTAAGTGTAGATCCGTAACAGAGGCGCTCGAAAACGCGATTGAAATCGAAAGGAAATTAAATGCGAGAAAAGAATTGAGAAAAGATCCAAATGAACATAAGGAAAAACAAAGAGATACAAAGATAAAAGAATTCGAAGGAAAAGATAACAAACATGTAAATTTTTTGAAACCCAATCAAAATAATGATGCACATATTCAGACAAAAAACAGTCATCAAAATTTTTATAACAAACAAAACAGTAACTATCAAGGAAATACAGGACTAGTATGTCATCGTTGCAATAAACCAGGTCATTTTGCAAAAGATTGCAAAGTAAGGAATATTATGCCAAATGAAAAATGTCAAATTTGCGATAAAATAGGTCATTCGGCAAAAACGTGTTATGCAAGGAATAAACCACCAGATTCATATTCAAATACGCAGTGTCAAATCTGTAACAAAAAAGGTCATTCAGCAAAAACGTGCCGATTAAATGGTAATAATAATTACAATTCAAACGCTCGTCCCAACAGAAGCCAGAAATATTGTAGTTATTGTAAAAGATCAGGACACACAGACGAGGAGTGCTATCGTCTAAAAAACAATCAGGGAAACCAGAATGTGTCTCACCAGACGGGCGCGAGGAGAGACACTACTCAACGACGCCCAGTTACAATGATTCAAGATACACAATCGGACAACGATTGCCAGTAATTTATGTAGAATTGGAATTCGATGATCTAGCATACACCGTAGTAGGAAAAACAAATAATGATGAAGAAATATTAATGATGCTAGATACAGGTGCGTCACCAAATCTAATTAAATTGAGATATGTAGATAAAGACACGGTAATAGATACACGAAATTTGATCGAATTACGCGGTATAGCCGATGTACCCGTAGCAACTCTTGGCAGCGTAAAAATAAAATTATTCGGCATAGAAACAATATGTCACGTAATACCGGACAAAATTTCAATTCCTCACGCAGGACTCGTTGGCTCTCGATTCTTTGCAACTCAAGAAACAACAATATGCTATAAAAAACGAGTGATTAGCGTTGACGGTATTGAATATCCATTCATAAAGACGAACAAAATTGAAAACGGCATTACGTACATCCCTCCAAGGAGCGAATCAACAATTTTCGCAAACGTCAAAAATACTGGAATTTCGGAAGGATACATCCCCAAACTAAAAGTTTGTAAAGGTGTGTACGCAGGCGAATGCCTCGTACGAATTAAAGATGGTCGTGCTTATATGCAAATTTATAATACGACAGATGAAGAAATAGGAATAATGATTCCAACCTTGAGCGTATACGAAATTGAGAAAATTTTCATTCCAAATACAGTTGATCAAGAAATCGATGTAGGTGAAAATAATAAAGTCGAACAAATGAACTTCATTTCAAAAAATAAAGAAAATTACAATTTTTCAAGAATTTCACATGTTTCAAAGAAAATAAATTCATTTATGGATGCACAGGAAAAAGAAGGAAGATATGAGAAACTAATAAACTTGCTTAGATTTGAACATTTACAAGAAAATGAAAAGATTCATGTTACAAGCCTAATAAAAAAATATGCCGATCGATTCCACATACCAGGTGAAAAATTAAGTTCAACAGATGTTTATAAGCACAGAATTCCTGTAACCTCAGATATTCCTTTAACTACAAAACAATATCGAACACCTCAATTTTTGAAAAATGAGATCGAAAAACAGGTGAAAGAAGGACTCGAAACAGGTATTCTTAAACCTTCAGAGTCTCCTTATAACAGTCCAGTTTGGATTGTTGCAAAAAAACCCGATTCCAAAGGAAACAAAAGATGGAGAGTAGTTATTGATTTTAGAAAACTAAATGAAATAACAGTAACAGACGCATATCCATTACCGAACATAGCTGATATTCTTGACCAATTAGGAGGTTCAGTATACTTCTCTGTATTTGATTTAGCGTCAGGATACCATCAAATTGAAATGGATCCAAAAGACAGTTACAAAACAGCGTTCTCAACACCACAAGGTCATTGGGAATTTACTCGTATGCCCTTTGGTTTAAAAAATGCACCAGCAACTTTTCAAAGATTAATGGATACAGTTTTAACAGGTTTACAAGGTATTTCAATGTTTGTTTACCTTGATGATATAATAGTATTTGCGAAAAATTTAGATGAACACGGAAAGAGAATAGATGAATTAATGCAAAGATTACGGAAAGCAAATTTACAATTACAGCCTGACAAATGCGAATTTTTACGCCCTGAAGTAAATTATTTGGGTCATATAATCAGTAAAGAAGGATTGAAGCCTGATCCATCAAAATTAGAAGCAGTCCAAAAATTTCCAGTTCCGAAAAAACAGAAGAATATTAGAGCTTTTCTTGGTTTAACAGGTTATTACAGGAAGTTCATTAAAAACTTTTCAAAGATCGCAAAACCATTGACCAAATTATTAGAAAAGGAACAAGATTTTGAATGGTCTCAAGAAGCACAGAATGCTTTCGAGACGTTAAAAACAGCTTTATGCACTGCTCCAATATTGCAATACCCAGATTTTTCAAAACCTTTTGTAATTACAACAGACGCCTCTGGCATCGCCATTGGTGCTGTTCTGTCTCAAGGCGAAATCGGAAAAGACAAGCCAATTGCTTACTTTTCAAGAGTTTTAAGAGGAGCGGAGTTAAGATACGATACGTATGAAAAAGAAGCACTTGCGATCGTACAAGCTGTTAAAAATTTCAGACCATATATTTACGGGCACAAATTCACATTAGTCACTGATCACAAACCCTTAGTTTGGTTTCAAACTGCAAAGGAAGCAAATGCAAGAATTTTGAAATGGCGTTTGAAATTGGCTGAATATGATTACAATGTTCAGTACAAGCCAGGTAAAATAAATTTAAATGCGGATGCGTTATCACGTAATCCAATTGAAATGGTGCATGTCATGACTCGTGCACAATTAAATAAAGAAAAAGAAAAAACCCTTGATCGTCAATTACAAAAAACCATTGATAATGAAGATGACCCGTGTGGGCAAAATTTAGGAAAAGAGAAAAATAAAATCGATAAAAGAAATGAAAGGAAAATTAATAAATCAAATGATAAAAGTAAAATTGTTAAGTCGAACGATGAAAAGAAAAAAATCGACGACAGAAATGGTAGATTCAAAGGTAAAAATAAAGATGATGAAATTAAAAGAAAGGTTAATGAAAAGCCTAAAAATAAAAGAGGCAGACCGTTTAAACGAGCATTGGGCTCTACAGACGTAAACTGCGATAGATCCAGTAATTCAGAGGAAATCGAAATGTCCAAAGAGGACGATGTAGGCTCTGAGGATCGTTACTCTCTAATGAGTGATTCAAATTCGGATGGTGAAATTGAATCTGATAGTGAGTCAAACTATTCATTAGAAGAGGAAACTTTGAATCAAAGTAAAAGTAAAATAAAGCCAAGTAATTCAAACGTAATTGTTACTAAAGAATTGTTCCAATATAGGAAAGATAATTTGGCGTACTTCTTGAGTGAAACTGGAAATCCATGTGATGAAGGCTCTCGGAAGTTGAAAGAATTGAATAAGTTACCCCCGATAAAAGCCACGAGCTTGGGAGGTGTTTACAGTGCGAAAATAAATCGTAAATATCATTTCGGTTTAGTAATTCGAAGATCAAGTGGGGAATCAATGACAAAAATTAAAGGTAACATTGGAAAAAGTTTGGTAAAATTAAAAACGGAAATGAAAGAAAAACAAATCGAAAATGTCTCAATTGCATATTCTAAATATATCGAAAATATTCCGTGGCAAGAAGTAATGACAATGATAGAGGAAGTCTTTGAAAACGAAACAGTCAAAGTAATAATTTGTATCGGTACAATTCGATACGTTCCAATCGAGGAACGAGATAAAATATTTTATGAAATGCATAATTCTCCAATCGGTGGACATAAAGGGGTATCAAAAACGTACAACCGTATTAAACACAATTTCTATTGGGAAAATTTGAAAGACGACGTACAGCGCCGTATTCAACAATGTTTAGATTGTCAATTAAAAAAACTAATCCGTATTAAAACAAAACAGCCAATGCAAATAACTGATACACCCGGTACAGTTTTTGAAAAAATTGCGATGGATATAGTTGGTCCTTTACCAGTGACAAAAAATGAAAAAGAGTATATACTGACAATTCAAGATCAGTTATCAAAGTTTTGTATAGCAATTCCATTAGAGAACATGTTAGCAAAAACAGTTGCAGATGTTTTTATAAAACGATTTATTTGTGTTTTTGGAGCACCTAAAGCACTATTAACAGATCAAGGTAGAAATTTCATTAGTGCATTTATGCAAAGAATTGTTAAACGTTTCAAAATAAAAAAATTACAAACTACGGCTTTTAGACCACAATCAAATGGTTCATTAGAACGTTCACACCACGTATTGGGGGAATATCTAAAACAATATGTTAGTAAGGAAAAAGAATGGGACGAATGGCTAGAACTCGCCACGTTCTCATATAATACATGTGTCCACGAAGGCACGAAATACACCCCGTACGAACTTGTTTTTGGAAAAGTAGCTCGAGTACCGACAAACGAACCTTTGCACGATTTGGATCGACTCGCAACATATGATAACTATATCACAGACTTAGTAAAAAGATTAACAAATATTAGGAAACTTGCTTACGAAAATTTGGTCGATTCAAAACATAAATCGAAAGAATATTACGACAAGAAAATAAAACCAACAAATTTTGTTGAAGGTGATAATGTATATTTACAAAAAGGCCCAAAACCAGGTAAATTGGGAGACCATTATGACGGTCCATATCAAATTTTAGAAATTTTTCCAAATGGAAATGCAAAGATTCAAATAAAAAATAAATCAAAAATAGTACATCCTAACAGATTACGAAAATCACACATCACGGTAAATGAAGCAAATAAACAATTAAATAAAAAGAAAGAGAAAAAAGTACAGGATAAAGACCCTGATTTCAAGTTGTAATAATAATGTTACATTTATTTACAGGAAAATGAAGTCAATACAAGTAGCAGTAGTAATTTTACTGTGGAGATCTGTGTTGGCAATGATTGGTTATGATTGCGGTACAAAAACTTTGAATATGACCACGATATCTCTTCTAGATATCGATGATTGTGACATTGAGACAAGTCACGTTGAAATTCTAAGTACAAATGTATTCTTATTACAAGCAAACGAATATGATCACGTAAATGTATTACAATGTAAAGTCGAAATTAGTAGAACAATACATTACTGCGGCATGCACTCGCATGTGTCAATAGTAAACAATGCTTACATGGAATACATTTTACCAATAACTCGTGAAGCTTGCCAGATTGCGCACGATCATGGCACGCTGAGAATCGGTAACGCTATTATTGATGGTTTATTACCCAACACAACAACATTACGTAGTATTACACTGGCAGGAAGAGCTTCAAGTGATGCATCCTGTGCAGGTACGCAA
Organism: Campoletis sonorensis; assembly: GCA_013761285.1. Classification (NCBI taxonomy): domain Eukaryota; kingdom Metazoa; phylum Arthropoda; class Insecta; order Hymenoptera; family Ichneumonidae; genus Campoletis; species Campoletis sonorensis. The sequence goes on along the minus strand of JACEOJ010003064.1, from coordinate 1,960 downwards.
TATTCGGATCCATACGGTTCTTGGGACTCCGTTGTTGTGATGGGCACCGCCCGAATAAGCTTAAGATCTATGCTAGTAAGAGTAAAACTAGAAAATAATAAAGTTTATCTACCATCAGGTATGAAATGTATTTTAAATAGTGGAAATTGTATCGATCCGGAAGGTGGAAATACTTTTTGGAACCCATTGCCAAGGAAATACTGTTCAACGAATACTTTTTCTGTTCTTTTTAACGGACCAGCGAAAAGATTAAAATCTAAAGAAGATATTGTATATACGGTAAATGTAGAAGGCACAAGCTTTTCATTATCAATCACTGGAATTGAGAACTCATGTGGACTGTCTCTATTTAGAACAGAACATCCGAAGTTATTCATTATGGAAGGCAAAGACATTTCAATTTTCGGTAGAAATACAATTGTAGACGTAAAACCAGATAACATGGACATGTTCCTATATGTAAATGCTAAATTTATATACGTTGAAAGACACGTGAGGTCTCAACTTAAAACACTTTATAGAGATGTTATGTTACACCATTGTAAAGTTGAAAAAGAAGTACTAAAAAATAATCTAGCGATAGCATCGATACTACCGGATGAATTCGCGTACCGTTTCATGAAAGGTCCTGGATTCATGGCAGTTTTGGCAGGAGAGGTTATACATATCGTACAATGCGTACCAGTTGAGATAAAAGTCCAACATGCGGAAGAATGTTTTGATAGAATCCCGATTTTAAGAGGAAACCAAAGTTTTTTTCTGACACCCAAAACGCACATTATTACAAATCATGCTACACAGATCCCCTGTAATTCACCACTACTTCAATACTACCGGCTGGGCAGTACTTGGTATAAATTGATGCCGAGACCGATTGAGGCTCTCCCACCAATAAGCCTAAAGCCCGATACGCAGATGACTTGGACATATTCAAACCCAACTCATTTGGCAACCAGCGGTATTTATACAGAGGACGATCTGGATATGATGCGCAACAGGATCATGTTTGCAATGGAGCAAAAAGCTGTCCTGGAAAACGTCGCCCAGAAAATCACTAAGGGGTCAAATGGAAACACCCCGTCCATATACAATTTATTGGACGAGGAATCATTGGAAAAACTTGCAGAAAATGCATGGGATAAGACTTGGGGACGATTCGTAAAGTTTGGTACAATCAGTGCAGGATTTTTCGGAATCTTTGTCCTATTAAAGATTTGCAAACTCATCGTTGACACCGTCGTGCATGGATACACACTTCACACCGTCTATGGTTGGTCAATACAACTGATTGGTGCACTGTGGGATTCCATCACTCATTTACTTCTACACCTCGCGAAGAAAGGAGATGAAGGACAATCGACAGAAGAAATACACCCAGCAAGCAAATCTGAAGACAGGGAATTAAACCAAGCGACATCGACACAAACACATAAAATTTATCCTGACTTGGAAAATACAAACAACCAAGTCGAAACCAAAAGAGTTTTTGTAAATTGAAACTCATATAAAAAATTAAAAAAATTAACCCTGCTGCCAAAACAACAATACCACTACTGAAGCCAAGATGACCACATTCCATCAATTCAATCGAGGAGAAGAGGACCAATGGAAGAAGAAGACAACATGGGGT
>JACEOJ010002978.1:0-18256 GCA_013761285.1 Campoletis sonorensis | reverse complement strand
TTTTGCATTTGTGGTCCGCCATATTGTATTCGCCATCTTGAATTTCTAAATTTTAATTGCAGATTGGTAATCAGCGAACCCGAAAACCCCCGAGTACAAAGTTTTGAGGTAATTGCACGTAAGAAAAAATGTGTGTTTCAAAGGGTCAAATTGATATTTTTTTTGCGTGAATTATTCCGGCCTTACCATCTGTCAACACTCGGATACAATTTGCGACTGTGATTTACAAATTAGTTCAAATTTTATCCACTACGGATCTACGAGAGTCCACAAAAAACACGCTGTTTACGCGTCTCGCACTTCACACCGTAAAAACTACCGTCAAACTTTTCGTGGTTTGGGTACAGAGGAAAGGACCAATAGGAACTCGTTATACTTTCGTCGCCGAAGACCGGCTTCGGTGGAAACGGGTTTTGATGGGCATCAAAACGCCTTTGATTGTGTCGTCTGCGCGCATATACAGACACGTCAAATTCTTCGATGTGTTGGAATTTTTGCATAATCTTGAGCCTGTGCAAAGTTTTTTCTCAGCAAATACGGCATCAATCGTGCTGATTTAAGGCTCAATCGAAATATTTTTTCTCAATTAGTCTCGAAACCAATTTTCAAGTCATCATCTTTCTCCTGAGCTTCGTAATTCGAGAAAATGACTTTCAGTTTTTACCCCCACCACCGAAATTTACTTTATTCAGAGATAATATACTCTGGTGAGCCTCGGGCCAGCAGACGACAGACAGAGCTGTCAAATGTACTTGTCCCGAGACTCTACCGAGTCTCTTGATTACGTGATCCTAGCTAAGCAAAAAAACTCGCCAAGTACTTCGGCCGAAATTTTTTTTTTTTCAATTTGTTATGCCCGCGAATTTCGTCAACGTAGGGACGAGTTGTCGAGGACAGGTAATTCGAGGATTGCCAAAATGAGTCAATCTCCAACTCAATATTATACAAAAGTACTATCAGGTTTATTGAGAATAATGTGATTTTACAAAGTCGAGGTGTATTTGCCTCGAGACCAATTTCTAGTTAGAATGTCGTAGACTTCTGACTTGTAAACGCAGACTGCCTTTTTTGGGCGTTGTCACTACTTTTAATGATTTATGTATTTCCCCCAGATTATGGATAATTTACCCCTTCTATTAATTATTCCTTCTCGAACGCTCGGTGGCGTGATGCACCGTCAGCGATTCAGGATTTCCGGCGTTCAGGGTCGAAGGAACCTGAGAACGCGCTCGTGATCGAGGAATGTGCTTGATTCTTACTTTATCGTGTGAAAACTATATTCTTAAATTGTGGTTGCTATCCGGGGCATAACAAATTTAATTTTTTTCGTTTGACATTTTTTTTCAATTTTTTTCTCATTCCGTTTTTTTTTCCTGGACTCTGTTATTCTGACCGATTTTTATTTTTGTACATTATGGTGACTTTTTTCGATGGCCAACTATTTTTTGCTTTTTTTTTAATACTCCATCCTCAAGCGACAATGAAACACTTGGCCTATTATTGATATTATAAATTTTAATGCTGAAGGTAAATCATTTTCGATGTTGCCAATTTTTTGAGAATTTTGTAATTTTTTGGGTAGTTTTTTTCTGTGAAAACAAATGGAAACGGGGGTCAACAAATGTACTTGTCCAAGGTTTTTTTCCCCGGCGAGGGGATTTTTGGCCCGGATATCATTTCTTTTTTCTGAACCTTTCACTTTCATCAATAAATTTTTGCATTTATGGTCCGCTATATTGGATCTGCCATTTTGAATTCCGAAATTTCGGGTGCAGATTTATATTCGGCGACCCCGAATCCTCCGAGGATCAACATTCGCTTTCATATCAAACGAATTTCGCAGTTATCGCTCGCCATGTAGTATCCGCCATCTTGAATTTCCACATTTTGATAGTAGATTTGTGATCAGAAACCCCTAAAACCCCCGGGTACCAACTTTCGCTTCCATCAAAAAACTTTTGAATTTATGGTCCGCCATGTTGGATCCGCCATTTTGAATTTCGAAATTTGGATGCAGATTTTTAATCGGTGAACCCGAAAACCCCCGCGTACCAACTTTCGCTTTTCTTAAACGATTTTCGTAGTTATTGTTCGCCATATTGTATCCGCCATCTTGAATTTCGAAATTTTAAGTGCAGGTTTGTAATCAGCGAACCCGAAAACCCCCGAGTACTCGAGTTTTGAGGTAATTGTACGTAAGGAAAAATAAATGCTTCAAAGTGTCAAATTGATATTTTTTTTTACGTGAATTATTCCGTATTTACCGTCTGTCATCGCTCGGAACAAATTTGCGACTCTGACGTACAAATTAGTTCAAATTTTGCCCACGATGGATCTACAGGAAAGTTTACAAAAAATACGCTGTTTACGTGTCTCACACTTTATACTGTCAAAGCGGCCGTGAAATACAAACTTTCCGAAGTCTGTGTACAAATTGAATGTAGTCACATTCGTGAACAATCGGAACACAGGGAAATGCTCACACTTATGACCAATCAGAAACTCGATAGGCAGACTATCTGCAGGCTATCAGATAGCAGATAGGTGACATATACAGACACGGCAAATTCTTCGATGTGTTGGAAGTTTTGCATAATCTTGAGCCTGTGCAAAGTTTTTTCTCAGCAAATACGGCATCAATCGTGCTGATTTAAGGCTCATCGAAAGATTTTATCTTAATTAGTCTCGAAACCAATTTTCAAGTCATCATCGGTCTCCTGAGCTTCGTAATTCGAGAAAATTACTTTCAGTTTTTACCCCCACCACCGAAATCAAGAGACTCGGTAGAGTCTCGGGACAAGTACATTTGACAGCTCTGTCTGTCGTCTGCTGGCCCGAGGCTCGCCAGAGTATATTATCTCTGAATAAAGTAAGTTTCGGTGGTGGGGGTAAAAACTGAAAGTCATTTTCTCGAATTACGAAGCTCAGGAGACAGATGATGACTTGAAAATTGGTTTCGAGACTAATTAAGAAAAAATCTTTCGATTGAGCCTTAAATCAGCACGATTGATGCCGTATTTGCTGAGAAAAAACTTTGCACAGGCTCAAGATTATGCAAAAATTCCAACACATCGAAGAATTTGACGTATCTGTATATGCGCGCAGACGACACAATCAAAAGCGTTTTGATGCCCATCAAAACCCATTTCCACCGATGCCGGTCCTCGGCGACAAAAGTAACGAGTTCCCATTGGTCCTTTCCTCTGTACCCATACCACGGAAAGTTTGACGGTAGTTTTTACGGTGTAAAGTGCGAGACGCGTAAACAGCGTGTTTTTTGTGGACTTCTCGTAGATCCGTCGTGGGTAAAATTTGAACTAATTTGTAGATCACAGTTGCAAATTGTATCCGAGTGTTGACAGATGGTAGGCCGGAACGATTCACGCAAAAAAAAAAATATCAATTTGACCCTTTGAAACACACATTTTTCCATACGTGCAATTATAGCTCAAAACTTTGTACTCGGGGGTTTTCGGGTTCGCTGATTACAAATCTGCACTTAAAATTTAGAAATTCAAGATGGTGAATACAATATGGCGGACAACAAATGCAAAAATTGTTTGATGAAAGCAAAACATGGTACTCGAGGGTTTTTGGGGTCGCTGATTACAAATCTGCACCCAAAATTCAGAAATTCAAGATGGCGAATACAATATGGCGGACCACAAATGCAAAAATTGTTTGATGAAAGCAAAACATGGTACTGGGGGGTTTTCGGGGTCGCTAATTACAAATCTGCAACCAAAAGTTATAAATTCAAGATAGCGGATCCAATATGGCGGACCACAAATGCAAAAACTGTTTGATGAAAGCAAAATATGGTACTCGGGGGTTTTCGGGGTCGCTGATTACAAATCTGCACCCAAAATTTCGAAATTTATCCGAACTTTTGAAATTCAAAATGGCGGACCATAAATTCAAAAGTTTTTTTATGGAAGCGAAAGTTGGTACTCGGCGGTTTTAGGGGTCGCTGATCACAAATCTACTATCAATATGTGGAAATTCAAGATGGCGGATACTATATGGCGAGCGATAACTGCGAAATTCGTTTGATATGAAAGCGAAAGTTGATACTCGGGGGATTCGGGGTCGCCGAATACAAATCTGCACCCAAAATTTCGGAATTCAAAATGGCAGATCCAATATGGCGGACCAATAATGCAAAAATTTATTGATGAAAGTGAAAGGTTCAGAAAAAAGAAATGATATCCGGGCCAAAAATCCCCTCGCCGGGGAAAAAAACCTTGGACAAGTACATTTGTTGACCCCCGTTTCCATTTGTTTTCACAGAAAACAACTACCCAAAAAAGTACAAAATTCTCAAAAAATTGGCAAGATCGAAAATGATTTACCTTCAGCACTAAAATTTATAATATCAATAATAGGACAAGTGTTTCATTGTAGCTTGAGGATGGAGCATTAAAAAAAAAGCAAAAATAGTTGGGCATTGAAAAAAGTCGCCAAAATGTACAAAAATAAAAATACGTCAGAAGGACAGAGTCCAGAAAAAAAATCGGAATGAGAAAAAACTGGAAAAAAAAATTTGAAACGAAAAAAATTTAATTGAAAAAAAAAAAATTCGGCCGAAGTACTTGGCGAGTTCGTACCATGAGAAATATATTACGTGATCCTAGCTAAGCAAAAAAACTCGCCAAGTACTTCGGCCGAAATTTTTTTTTTTTTCAATTCAATTTTTTTCGTTTGAAATTTTTTTTTTCCAGTATTTTCTCATTCCTTTTTTTTTCTGGACTCTGTTCTTCTGACTAATAATGACTAATATTTTAGTGCTGAGCGCAATCATGGACTTTTATTATTATCATTATTTTTGTACCATTTCTACATTTCCTTGTATTTTCTTAAGTCTCTTCGAATTTTTTTAAGAGCATATTTTTCTGGGTTCTTCTCCATTCTATAATTTTTTGAAGGTTTCAAGTTTTTTGACGGGAGTCGTTCTGGAGAGTTTTTTTTAGGTGATTCATATGTTATTGTATTTTCTTCGGTCTTGTAGAATTTTTTTGTGAGAATTTTTTTTTTTGATTTCTCTCTATCCTGTATTTTTTATTTTTGGGTTTAAGATTTTTCGAGGGTATGAGGATATCCATCGAAAACTACAATACAACTGTTCGAATAAGTGTTCTTTAAGTAAGTGACGTAAGATTGCAATATCTGATCGAGTTTTGCGTGCTGACTCCGCACAACCTTATGCAAAAGGAAGTCACCGTCAATTACAAAGATATCATTGCCTTCAACGGGCCGCTGTACATAAGTCAAAACGTCATATAATTTCGCCTAAGGGGTTTTTCTCATACCCTTTTCGTCAAAAACTGATAGCGGGTATAGAGCCAGTTCGTAGTTGAAATAGGATTTTGACTCGTCGTCACTTTTTTTCAGTACGCAAATTCTATGGAACAATAATAATGGGTCGATCGTTACATTCCTGTCTGAAAATTTGATCGTCGAATTCAATGCTTTCAGCGATGTTATTTTTTTTCTTTTGAATTTTACATCCTCAAAAGTTTTCGGAGCTCCGTCATCGTTGCTTTTCAAAATTTCTTCCAAGCACCGTAACCCTATTTCTCAAGCTTCGTGACAATTGATGTTATCATTTTTTCCACCTCTTAATCCCGTACTCAAAGAAATAATACCATTTCTGTGAGGAAAGGGGTTATGATCTTTGAACCACGATTTTAATTTTTCCATGGCGGTAAAGTCTCATGCTACTACTATTACCACTGCTATTCGATTGTTGATAGACAAACATCTCAAAAATTTGTGAGTGCATCTGTCAGGTCTACTAATGCTGGCGTAGTTAAAACCCATTTCGCGAGAACACTGTCAGACATTCCGCGACCTCGTGTTGGACCACCAATATCTTTCATACTTCTCATGAGCTCTTGTTCGGACCACCAATATCTTTCATACTTCTCATGAGCACTCGTTCGACGGTCATGTCAGACGAAATCCCACTCCAATATTTATCCATCCGTCTTACCGTAAAACCTCCATTTATGAACGGTGCATATTCGTTTTCATCCATTCTTTCTCTAAGACTACACATATCTTGTAAATATAAATGAGCGAATCTAGCGTACAAGAAGTGACCGCTAAAATGAAAGAACGGAAGAATTTTTTGTACTGTTTCAAGACGCAATTGCCAATTGCCGCTTCTTTCAGCTTGTATAAACATTTTCAATAATGATACCATATGCTAAGTACTAAACCCATAGTTTTGGCGTTTTACTCTGTCTTGAAAGTCTCCCTACAGTTTCAATGAATTGTTACGTCCCAAGAGGGAGATATAGGTTGGGTTACGCGGTCGCCGATTTAGAGCGCGACTTTTGAAATATTGACCGTCGCTAGTGAGTCTTTCTTGGGTTCCGCGTAATTCCCGGACACAAAGTATTATATTTTTGGGAATAAGGATTTTGTTTCGATAACGTTGTATTCGAACACTTCGGAATGACGTTGTGCAAAACTGTTTGATACAAATATAAACGTAATATTTATTCACTTATAATTACACTGGTTGTTTCACAATTTAGTTATTTCGATGTTAACACTATGTTTAACAATTGTTTTCGTTTTAAGATTTATGTTTGCTGTTCGGAGTTAGCTATTAATTGGTTTTTCGTCAAATCGGATTTAGATTCGGAGTTGAACAATTCACTTGTTCGGGTTAGATCGTGCACTTATTACACTCATTAAGTCACGGTTGAAGTTTGAGGTAATTCCATAGAGGATTTTACTCTCAGAGATTTTGATTCTGATCGATTTTTACTGACGATGAACTGAACTTGTTAACTTCACTTGTTAACTGTTTGACTGATCTATTGCTAACTCTCTTGCTGATGATGTTTTTGAATCCCTTGCTCGACTGACGGGACCCCCATCTCGTTTGGCTGGTTTTTAGGGCGGTGACGCGGTAGTCTTTTTTGAGCTCAAGCTCAGACAATTTTTTAAAAGGCAGAAGTGCCTCCAAAAGACCCACTTGATTGATTCGCGTGAAATCCATTTTTCAACTTGAGTTTTTTCAATTTTAATGTTAAAACACGAAATTATGATATTACGCGTATTTTTGCTGTAACCGTTGCAATGTCTTGCAAAAAGGTGTCTAAGCGTACTTGTAATTCGCGACGTTTACTCGAACGATGATCTGAGGACAATGTCTGTCCGGCAAAGAGTTCGGGCTCTTTAAACACCCCACTTGGCAGATCCATATCCCTACTCTGTATGCAATGAAGAAGAAGATGATGAAATTCTTTTGATGCAGCTTACCCCCCGCCGTCGCTGTAAAAGAAAAGAAGAGCGAGTCACCTTGACACTGGTGTTGGTTTACCATAGCATAGCATAGCATAGGGTATCACTTACATGAATCAGCGCTAGATCTGCGAAAAGACGAGAACGAAAACGGCTATTATAGAGGTGCGGGCGTTTTTCCCTCTTTCTCATGCTCCACCGCTAATAATCCAATATTCCAGGATGTGGTGGTCCTGTACTCCCACAAAGAATCTGAACGATCGCTATGAGAAAGCCACTTTTTGATTTTCACTGCATTATTAAGAGCACACGTGAATGCGCTGCTTTTGCGTTGTAAGCCGTGAAATATGCAAAAAGTGCTGCTCTCAGGAAGATTACGGAACGGTGGTTCTTCGTCTTCTTCAAGGTTTATAACGAAGCAGTCTGTTAACTGCGTCAAATATGCCGCTTTATCAGCTCCTCGTGTAAACAGTCGGTCAGATTGTACAGCGATCTGTTTTATAGCAGCCTCGACTGCTCGTAAAGGTGTCTCACCCTCGGACCACTCTATACCATGATGATTGCACTTTAACCACATGTTTTGTCGTTTTACACTAGGAGGCAGAACGTTATAAGCGTAGGGGGGTGATATGATCCAATGAGCCATGTAAGATGTTTTTACAGAGGCCACTGCAACCTCTTTCGATATGAAATTATTATATTTATCTTTCACCCCCTGTATATCAATGACTATGTTCATGATGCTTCTCAATTGTCGTAACGTCTTGGACTTTGAACGCTGACTGGCTGACTACCGTTGAGCATTGACCGTTCTGCAGATATATTACAGTTATAGCGGAATTGCGCATCAGCGAAACCTGAGATCTAGAATGTGTCACCGTTCGTATGATTGTTGTTGAAATAAATGAGACGGACGCTGGATGAAGCCTTGAAAAACTTTTATTATCATATAATTTTAGCGAGAGCGAGAACAGCAGTGCTGTATACAATGTAGATACTTAATTCTATAGCCGCCTCCGGTACAGTCACCTCTACCGTAAGCCGCATTCTTAGATTTACTACTTTTATTGATATAGGCATTATAATACTCGTGAACTATTTTATCGTTTCGTTGTAGATCATGCGAAAATACGTCAGTAAATCGCTGAATACCAAAACCAGTAGACATTGTGACGTAACTTTTGGCCACGTCACTCGTGCGAATGGTTGTCGACCAGTGGACCGGGTTTACGGCCCTGTATCGGTCTCCACTCGTCGCTACTTCGGCTGGTGCCTTTTCGGAGACTCATTTGGCGTAGATATAATTACATTTTATTTATTTTTCTATTATTATTTTTAAGCGCCAATTTCATTATTTACGTTTTATTGTGACGAACCCCGCTCGAGTCTAGAAATACCGTACCCGTTCGCGAATTAATTTATTTTAAGTTATTATTAAGTTGACTGCCTTTTGAGATACCGAGAAACGAACTACCTTTTTCCGTTTCCTTCATTATTTGTCGTAGAGTTATTCCGTACTTCGCGCGGCCACCCATCGCTCGTTTCTTGCGAGGAAACATCTGTGCCTTTTGCCTTGTTTTGCCGCTTCGTTCTTTGGATGGTTTTCGGCCCCGTCACAACGTTCAAGCCGAGTTCATCGCGGCTTGCTGGTGGACGGCCGGAGGACCACGCTGGTAATGTGGCCATTCGTTGATGCCCCCCGTGGCCTCCTCACTGTAGCAACCTAGAGTTGCACCGTCCATGGCCGTACCCTCCGATGCCACGGTCCGCTTACCCGGCGCCTCGTTCAGGTGGGATTCGGGAATACTCTAGGGGCGGAGGTGCAGTTTTGCCTGGTGGCGTGTGGGCCCACCGCGGCTCGTGCTAATCCACGAGTCGCGAGGGAGGCCTCCCCTCCGTCCCGTCATGGACATCGCCCGGATCCCCAAGAGGAAGACATTGGAGGTACGACCCAAAACGTTGGGGTCGAGAATCGGAAGAGGGACGATCAGCGGTAGAACGGAGGAGTTCATTAATTGAGTCGCGTGTCGTCGATCCGATCAATCGGCGTCGCGCGACATTCAAATTCGCCGCGTAACACACGTGTCGCGCCGACAGCCTAGTTCGCGCCTAGAGCGTGCTAGCGCTGCCTCGCATGGGACTTGCGGTGGTGGGGGTAGCGCGAGGACGAGAGTCGAGTGATTTGCGAGCTACGCAAATTCAGTCTTCATGGAACACCTGACTGGAGTGGTGACGACATTCCTTCTGCCTGCCTGATTGCCTTTGTTTCTTCTGCCTTTTATCGACCACTTCTGCCTGCTGCCATTATTGCCTTGCTGCCTTTGTCAACGTTTTCCTTGCTGCCATCATCTACAGGACATCAAGTTTCTCGGTAAGCCCGTTCCATCTCTTCCGCCCACGATTCGATCGCTTCTTCGACCATTAATTTTATGTTTTCGCGATGTGCGATAATTTCGTTCAATTACGAGAGGAAAGCGGGTTGACAGTTTTCGGGCGTACGGCCAACCGTCCCCGGTCTTTCCCTCTCGTTTTGTTAGAGTCCTTTTTTTTGTCTTAGTCGAAGAAAGCGATCGTTTCGTGATTACGCTGCGTCTCAAGTCAATCTTCCTTGCATCATTTTGTTCGCGTCATTTTCACGGATTTATTCCGATTCATAAAATTGTGTTCAGTTTATTAATATTTAAGTTCGATCTCGATCCCCATTTTCTAATTTTTCGTGCGGTTCCCAATTGTTTGCGTGTGCCTTTGTCCACGCTCGGGAAGCCGCTTTGCCGCGTGGCCTCGAGAGCCAGCTCGCGCGCGTTTGTTGTTGTTGTATCTCTCTCGCTCTCGCCACTTGGCCGCGAAGGCTACGGCGAGGCGTAGAGCCTTTGTTTTTGTACGGATGGTCGTCGTTATTTTGAAGACTCGAGCTCGGTTCGCGTATTATTATTTTCTGTTCGCACTTGTCGTGCTATTTCGTATTTTATTTTTGATCTCTTAAATTATCGTGACGTATTGCACAATTCGTGGTAATGCCTTCGACCGGCTACCTTCACCGCGACTGACAATGTTTAATTATGTTCGATTTTGATGTGTGGTTATTTTGCTTTCTTTTGCCTTTCGAGACCATACGATTATTGTCGCGCGATAGGGTGAATTACCTTTTGCCTTTTCGACGTGTTCTGAACTGATTACCTTAACCACGGCGATCTGTTAGCCTGATGACGTATTGCCTTTGCCTTCCGGCGGCTGCGTCACAAGCGAGTCAGTCACCGGGACACAGTCAGGACGACGTTCGATTTAGATACCTTCGCAATTATCTTTTGTCTTTCGGGCGAAGTCGCTTTCGGACTTGCCCGTTGTTCGTTTATGGTCTCGAATACCGGGGCTGTCTGCCTTGGTAACGACCGATCTGGTGTGTTGACGTATTACCTTTGGCCTTACCTTGTTGGCCGTTGCGTCGGACACCGTGCGATCATCGTTATTGCAGCCCCGATATTTTCCTTTTGTCTCATTTATTGCATCGTCAGGCGTGGTATCGGTCGATGTTATTACTCGCGAAATTATTATTATCTTTTGTACCGGGTCGGCGATAGACCGCCCCGATTTTATTATTGAAACCGCTTTGTAAAATCTCATTTCAATTGTTCTCAATAAATTCTGCTTGTTAAACATTACTTCGTGGTTTCGCGTAAATTGATTTTGTTTCGTATTCTTTGTTACTCGCTCCCTTAAAGAATCACCCCCTCTACCTTTTGTATCTCAGTTGAGCTGAGTAGCCGGACCGCCTCGGTCATCGTTGTCTCTCGCATGTCCCGGCCAACCTGCATCAGCGAGGGTGGCGAATCAAAAATCGGCTTTGGCCGGTGGTACTTGGTACCTGGCGCCCAGTCACTCTCGCGGCCGAGGGACATGCGGGGGATGATATGAGCCGAGAAGGGACCCGATGGACCCTTCTGGGAAAATCGACGTTACAACATATAATGAAGAAACATAACACAATACTGCCCGCAGCATTGGGAATTAAGGCCCTGAAGCTGGATCGTGTTGTAATGGAAGAGTCGGCAATTTCTTCGAAGTCGCGAGATATGCTGTGGGACGATTGGTGGTAGACCGTAACTGTCGAAGTACCATCCGTGTCCATGTCGATCGACGTACATGGCGACCCAGTGGGCCCCTGGCCGTTTGTATCCATCGGTGTTAACCACGAATGCCGTCTGTTTCGTCCACACCCTCGGGATACGATCTGCTGGGTAGACGCCTATAGTATGATCCTTTATGTTCTTGAGAGATTGCAAGATTTGAAGACTGTTCATGATACAGAGGGTTTTTTTCTTTACCACCCCTGTCTCTGACATATCAACACACCAAGATGTAGTAGTTCTATATCCACACGAGGAGGTAATTTGCTCGTCATGACAGAGCCACGCTTTGATGCTGATAGCGTTATCCAGGGCACATTTGTATGTGTATTTTTGATTTGCTACGCTGTGAAACATACAACGTGTGCCGCTTCGCGGTAGGCGGTGTAATGGGAGAGACTCTTCGTCATCTTCCAAATTTATAATAAAATACCCGGTTAGCTGTGCTAGGTATGATGATTTCTCAGAGCCACGCGTAAAAAATTCGCGTAGCTCGAGCCGCAATCGTCTTTAGATTTGCTTCCATCGAGCGTAATGATGTATTCCCTATGGTCCATTCTATACCGTGAATATTATCGCTTAGCCACATATTTTGTCTCTTTACAACAACTGGCAAGTCATCACACGCATAGGGCGGTTTTATAAGCCAATGATCAGATTCTTCAGTCTGTACAGATACCACAGCTACTTTTTTCGCTATAAACTGATTATCCCTACCTCTCATACCCTGCACATCAACAACAATATGCATGATGCAGTTTTTTTTCGATCGACACAAACAGAAGGGTTCTCTCTCTCTTACTCTTTTATTAACCGCTGAAATCTACGATGACCTGGCGGGATGAGTCAATCTCCAATACATTATCATATTCAGCATATACAATACAATTAAGTGTTGTTGGTAGCGAACCGGCGAAACGTACTTCTATCCGCACACTACCGTGTCTCACCAAGTTCCAATGGCTACTGCTATTAGCCGAGAGATCGGGCGTAAGATCAAATGCGAAGAGGCAATGCCCGGATGGGTATTTCAGGCGTGAGATGCAATTACCGTCGTTGAGAAAGTGAATACCTGAGCCAGAAAATAGTGGGTGATATGCATCCACGTACATGTTACTATCTGTAAAGTCCGGTTGTAGAGGCTTCGATGGTATTTGCCGCCCATCCACATATAAAGAAAGATAATTGATCGTGTGATGATGAAAATTGAACGGATTTTTTCCATAATCACCATTGAAAGCCTTATTATCGACAAAACCAATGATAATGCGTTTTGGTAGCTGGCCTAGTATGACATTGTCAAGAGTATCGCCGTGTATGCCGGCGTGCATCGATATCGCTTTAACCTCGACGCGTGTCAACGGATATTTTGCGGTAGATTTAGACAGAGCTCTCGCATGAGCCAGCAGTATACCGGGGGCTATCTTAACACGGCGTACAATTAACGATGCTTCTGTAATACGGATTTTACAATTTTTCAAAGCGGTCATCAGACAAAAAGCACTATTGTTCTGTACAAGTCGCAGGCGCATCTCAATACCGTTCAACAAAAACCTCTCTTGATTGAAGATGTCGCAATGCAGATGGCCCAGAATATCTACTGTTCTGTCCTTACCTAACACATTCCGCCGCTCTACAAGTCCTTTATTACCATCATTCACATCATCCATTGCACCTTCTGTATCGTCATACCATAAAGCACTCGTAAGATGCGAGGTCTTCGCAGCATACGCGTAATTCAAGAGTGTTTCAATATACGCTCTATAAGCATAAGCATTGTTGGGTGGCGATACGAGTTTTTGGTTTAAAAACACATCGACCTCCCTGAACATAGAGTGCAGAAGATTATTGACGGGTCCTACTACGGCCGCTGCACTGCTTGTCCCAGCCCCCTCCGCCTTGTTATTACCTGGAACATCTATCTTAACGCGTATGCTTAGCATCGTATGCGCTAGATCGATATACTCATCTCCCTGACCCGGTACGACAAATTCTATTGGTGAGTCATCCGTGAGTGATGAGATTGGTTTATAGTACACCGTGTGTGTTCCCTCAATCGTTGTCTGAGTCGGCGGTAATGTAAATAATTCAAGCTCCGACTTGAGACATTCGCACGAGTGTGCATGTAGGAACGCCATTTTTCTCCCTAGCGTTAAGCAAAAATGTCCGTCACGGTTCTTGGTTTCTTGTTACGTCTCTTGCCACACGAGTTTGCCGTTCTTCTTCTTCTTCTTACTCCTACGCCTTTCACATGCCTCGTCCTCTTCGTCTTAATTCGATTTTTTTTCACACCACCACTACCACTTGAGCGTTTTCGTGAGCTCGGTGTCTTTCTTCTTTTCACAGAGCTGCTGCTGCTGCTGCTGCGCCGTGATGCGCTCTCAGCAATAGAATGTATCAATTTATTAATTTTGCCCGCTTTATAACCCGAACCCTTCATAAGCGAATCAACTTTTTCTTCAGCCTTACGCTTCAGGTTTCGGCCTGATTCGCGCAGGCGCGTTTTGAATGCTTGTTTTGGATGAACGCCAGAACCAATGACGTCCGTGGCCATGTTAATGCCCGAATGAAGCGCCTCTCTACCAACGGTCCAAGCACCTTGTTTCAAGAGAGGTATGATACGCCGAAAGAGACCTCCTAAAAAACTTCCAATACCATGACCACGTTGATTTGGAGAACCGATATAGACATGACTTATGCCGCCATAACCGGTGCGGCCACCACTCCCCGTTTGCACGTCAAAGTATGCATCATAGTAGGCCATTGTAGAGTTCCTCAGGTTTAATCTGTACGCTTGAAGTGTAACGTCACCGTTAGCGTCCCGTGCTCGAATGGTATCGGCTCCCCAAACTCATCCCTTATATCAATGGTTATTGTTTGAAAACTAGTACGCAATAGAGGAACATAGCGCGGCGGTGAGAAGCTTCTTATTTTCACCGATCCGTAATTGTGATTATCAGCGGCAGCAGCCGGTACAACTCGTAGCAGAGGGGTGTGCACATCTCCGGTGATATAGGGTTCGCAGATATCGGTATAAACGTTGTGACGTAACTTTTGGCCACGTCACTCGTACGAATGGTTGTCGACCAGTGGACCGGGTTTACGGTCCATCGTCGGTCGCCACTCGTCGCTACTCCGGCTGGTGCCCACTCGGAGACTCATTTGGCGTAGATATAATTACATTTTATTTATTTTTCTATTATTGTTTTAAGCGCCAATTTCGTTATTTATGTTTTATTGTGACGAACCCCGCTCGAGCCTAGAAATACCGTAGCCGTTCGCGAATTAGTTTATTTTAAGTTATTGTTAAGTTGACTGCCTTTTGAGATGCCGAGAAACAAACTACCTTTTTCCGTTTCCTTCATTATTTGTCGTGGAGTTATTCTGTCCTTCGCGCGGCCACACATCGCTCGTTTCTTGCGAGGAAACATCTGTGCCTTTTGCCTTGTTTTGCCGCTTCGTTCTTTGGATGGTTTTCGGCCCCGTCACAACGTTCAAGCCGAGTTCATCGCGGCTTGCTGGTGGACGGCCGGAGGACCACGCTGGTAATGTGGCCATTCGTTGATGCCCCCCGTGGCCTCCTCACTGTAGCAACCTAGAGTTGCACCGTCCATGGCCGTACTCTCCGATGTCGCGGTCCGCTTACCCGGTGCCTCGTTCAGGTGGGATTCGGGAATACTCTAGGGGCGGAGGTGCAGTTTTGCCTGGTGGCGTGTGGGCTCACCGCGGCTCGTGCTACTCCACGAGTCGCGAGGGAGGCCTCCCCTCCGTCCCGTCATGGACATCGCCCGGATCCCCAAGAGGAAGACATTGGAGGTACGACCCAAAACGTTGGGGTCGAAAATCGGAAGAGGGACGATCAGCGGTAGAACGGAGGAGTTCATTAATTGAGTCGCGTGTCGTCGATCCGATCAATCGGCGTCGCGCGACATTCAAATTCGCCGCGTAACACACGTGTCGCGCCGACAGCCTAGTTCGCGCCTAGAGCGTGCTAGCGCTGCCTCGCATGGGACTTGCGGTGGTGGGGGTAGCGCGAGGACGAGAGTCGAGTGATTTGCGAGCTACGCAAATTCAGTCTTCGTGTGGCACCGGACCGGAGTGGTGACGTTAACTTTGTGCCTCCATTGCCTTTTTCTTTCTGCCTTGTGCTTCACCTCTGCCGTTGCCACCATTACCTTGCTGCCTTCTACATCTTTCTGGCTGCCTTCTCCATCTTTCTTGCTGCCGTCATATCCAGGACTTCAAGTTTCTCGGTAAGCCCGTTCCATCTCTTCCGATCACGATTCGATCGTTCCTTCGATGTTTAATTTCGTTTTGCATTCGCGACGTGCGATATTTAGTTTGATTATGAGAGGAAAGCGGGTTGACACTTTTTAGGGCGTACGGCCAACCGTCCCCGGTCTTCCCTCTCGTATTGTTAGAGTCCTTTTGTTTTTGGTATTAATCGAAGGCGACGATCGTTTCGTGACCACGCTACGTCTCAGGCCAATTTTCGTGTGTCATTTTGTTCGCATCATTTTCACGGATTTATTCCGATTCATAAAAATCGTGTTAGTTTAATTAATAATTCAGTTCGATCTCGATTCCCTTTTGCCAATTTTTAGTGCGGTTCCCGATTGTCGAGATATATTTTATTTGTTCGCGTGTGCCTTTGTCCACGCTCGGGAAGCCGCTTTGCCGCGTGGCCTCGAGAGCCAGCTCGCGCGCGTTTGTTATTGTTCCGTCTCTCTCGCTCTCGCCACTTGGCCGCGAAGGCTACGGCGAGGCGTAGAGCCTTTGTTTTTGTACGGATGGTCGTCGTTATTTTGAGGACTCGAGCTCGGTTCGCGTATTATTATTTTCTGTTCGCACTTGTCGTGCTATTTCGTATTTTATTTTGATCTCTTAAATTATTGTACCGTATTACGCAATTCGTGGTAATGCCTTCGACCGGCTATCTTCACCGCGGCTGACGATGTTTAATTATGTTTGATTTTGTTGCCTTGTTACTTCGCTTTCTTTTGCCTTTCGAGACCATACAATTATTGCCTCGCGATAGGGAGAATTACCTTTTGCCTTTCGACGTATTCTGTACTGCTTACCTTAACCACGGCGATCTGTTAGCCTGATGACGTATTGCCTTTGCCTTTCGGCGGCTGCGTCACAAGCGAGTCAGTCACCGGGACACAGTCAGGACGACGTTCGATTTAGTTACCTTCGCAAATTATCTTTTGTCTTTTGGGCGAAGTCGTTTTCGGACTTACCCGTTGTTCATTTATGGTCTCGAGTATCGGGGCTGGCTGCCTTGGTAACGATCGATCTTGCGTGTTGGCGTATTACCTTTGGCCTTACCTTATTGGCCGTTACGTCTAACACCGTGCGATCGTCGTTATTGCAGCCCCGTGATTTACCTTTTGTCTAATTCGATACATCGTCAGGCGTGGTATCGGTCAGCTTTATTACCCGCGAAAGTACTATTACCTTTTGTACCGGGTCGGCTATAGACCGCCCCGATTTTATTATTAAAACCGCTTTGTAAAATCTCATTTCAATTGTTCTCAATAAACTCTGATTGTTAAATATTATTTCGTGGTCTCGCGTAAATTGATTTTGTTTCGTACTTTTTGTTACTCGCTCCCTTAAAGAATCACCCCCTCTACCTTTTGTATCTCAGCTGAGCTGAGTAGCCGGACCGCCTCGGTCATCATCGTCTCTCGCATGTCCCGGCCAAATTGCATCAGCGAGGGTGGCGAATTAAAAATCGGCCTTTGCCGGTGGTACTTGGTACCTGGCGCCCAGCCACTCTCGTGGCCGAGGGGCATGCGAGGGGTGATATGAGCCGGGAAGGGACCCGATGGACCCTTCGGGGAAAATCGACGTTACAACGTACATCATGCTGGGAGTCCCATTGGCTAAATTGGCAGGCCTCTGGGCAATGTATTCCTGTTTCTCTGTTACCGGCATTTCACGACCCCCGATGAACCCCAAAACTTTATTCAACGCGTCGGAGAAACGGAAGGAGTGTTCCGGACCCTCACATGATTTACAGACACGCGACACCGTCACATATCCATTGCGCGCGTTCTTAAATTTCAGATGACCCACAACAAACGGTATTTCATTAATGGTCTCAATTAATGCATCTATGCTATGATATATACCGGGTGGGACACAAGCACGATCTTCATTGAGCTCGAAGAGTCTTGAGGTACCGGGTGTTACCATCGTTACCATTTCCATGAAGTTTCGCTCGCTCTCGCGGGGTACATGCAAAACGGTCATGGGTATGTGAATTTCAGCTAAGGAAACAACCCAGCTACCGTGAAGAGACATGCATTGTGACAAATGTGTGGTATACCTCGTTATCACATTATCGGGATAATAACTCATACTGCTATTGCTGGGTAAAATCATGTAAAACTCGTCCTTCATTTTACCGCTCGTTATTACTTATAGTCTTCTTCTTCTGTGTCCGCACTCTCGAGAGCTCAGGTTCATAAAATATACCATCAATATCCTCGTCGTGGAGATCGCGCAGAATGTATATCACAGGGCAAATAGTCTGTGATACACGATGAATCTTGAAGAGTCCGTTGCTCCAGCCACCTTCGTAACCTTTTGCAAAGGCAGCCTTCGCGCTACTGATGCGTACAATATCACCCACCCTGTATTTAGGAGGGCATCGTTCTGTTCTTTTGTACCGCTGTAACAGGTTATTTCGAGCCCTAGTGGCTGTGGCAAACGTCACGGAGGCAGGCGTCATTTTTATTGCGCTATGCGTAGAATTGTTGTACGCCGCGACAATATTTTGCAGAACGTCAAGATAACGTTTTTGCCGTGAATACGTGAAACCAAAAAAGTACAAAATTCTCAAAAAATTGGCAAGATCGAAAATG
>JACEOJ010002975.1:6353-17573 GCA_013761285.1 Campoletis sonorensis | reverse complement strand
GGGGTCCACCAACAAATGTACTTGTCCAGGGTTTTTTTCCCCGGGAATATCATGTTTACTGGCAGACAGCGCAGCGGTCATTGGGTTGTACTCGAGGCAGTAACGGACTTTGCTGAAACGCAATGCGATGAGCACAGAGAAGTAACGGAATGTGAAGTGGAAACGAGCTTGGAAGAGTTTCCAAGTTTGTTTTCAAAATTGACAGAATGCACAAATACTGATGCAGGAAATGTAGGGTTGAAAGAAGCAGATGAACCTAAAAAATTTCATAACGTGGTCACTGTATGTCATGAGGATGAAACCTCAAACAAAGAGGTTTCACTGCCTTGCATAAAATACCAAAAAAACAACTCGACCGAATTTAGTAACGCAGAAACACTAGGCGAGCGAGATGAGAAATGCGATGAGCTGAGAGAAGTAGAGGAACGTGAAGTGGAAACGATCTTGGAAGAGTTTCCAAGTTCGTTTTCACAATCGACAGAATGTACAAATACTGACGCAGAAAATGTAGGGTTGAAAGAAACAAATGGAACGAAAAAATTTCCTAACATGAGAAAATTGATCACTGTAGGTCAAGACAATGAAACCTCAATGAAAGAGGTATCACAGCCTCACATTAAAGACCAAATAAACAACTCGACCGAATTAACAAACGCGAAATCTCCAGGTGAGCGAGATATGAAATCACCGGTAAAAAGTATCGATTGTTCAAGTAGGCAGACTAGGCGAACTTGTTACGATAAACCTCATGTCCCTTGTGTAGACAGTAGAAACGATGTGTATCTTTACACTTCTAGTGGCAGCGAAACGATCGATTCCGATTCAACTGACACTACCGGTGTGTGCAGTATTGGCCGTTCGCGAAAGCGTAGGAAAAATGTACCCTCAGTCGATACAGATGAAGAACAGTTTGTAGATGACGAGAACTTGAGTTTTCCGGATAGCAAACACGCAGAGAGTAAGAAAGAAAAGAAAAATGACACTCGGATTAAAAAGAAAGGGAAAGTGTAGGAATTTCTTATAACAAGGACATCGGTACTGTTGATGTAGCATCAACAGAACTGAAAACAACCGATGGGGCTCTGAACTCGGATAGGATTAGGGGGATTCTTGTTTTACTTATGGAAAATGCGTTCAAGAGTACGTGCATGTTGAGATTTCGTCACATTCGACCAAACCTAAGGGATCTAGTAGTGTACGCAAAATGTAAGTACACGAATTGTGAACAGGCGTTCCGGTTCAGAATTCTTAATATGGAGAAGCCGATTGCAGAAGTGATCGTTGCGAGTAATCGTAAAATTAGGGTAGTTCATAAAAAGAAAGAGTGGGGCGAAATCTTTAACCCGCTGAGAGGGGAGAAACGTGTACAAGCTCTTCTCAAGATGCAAAACCGTAGGCCAATAGATTATCTGGATGAACTGCAATTGAGTACGAATGCAGCATTAATGGAAGATGGCAATAATCAAAGATTGTGCAAGCTTAACACACTTTACAAAATAAAATCAGAAGAGCGTTGTAAAGATCGTTTAAGTTTGAAATCTGACGATCTTTCAGATTTGATGCAACTTCAAGTCGAGCATAGCCGTATGAAAGATCCTTTTCTAAGGCGAGCTGGTACACCTCTACATGCGTACATGTATACTCTAGAAGATTTACACGCTTTGGATCAGGAGAAAAAAAGGAAAGGCTATCTAATTGGGAATGCCGATGCTACAGGATCGATAGTTAGGATGCCTCAAGACTTAGATTGTAAGAGAATATTTTTTTACGAGTTAGTAGTGAAGCTTGCGATTGAGTGTATATTTGCAGCGGAATTAATAACATCGGAGCATGGGGTCCTATCGATAGGTGCTTTTTTGAGGGAATACAGACTGTTCGTAGAGCGTGAATTGAAGAAATGGCCGTTGATAGATATCATGGTCGTTGATTGGTCTTGGGCATTGATCAAGTCCATCCTGGAGGTTTGGAATGGTTTAACGGTTAACGAATATCTTGACTTGTTCTACGAACGTTGTATCGCGGGTGAAAATTTTCCAAGAGATAAGGTTTTGGTAAAATTATGTTTTGGACACTTCATGAAAAACGTCTCTAAAACTATTTATGACAAGTTTCCCGAGTACAAACACATGAAGCAACTGTTGCTAGAATGCATGGCGCTCTTGTGTTTATGTAGAAGCATGCATGAGGCGACCATCGTATTCGAACACATGTGCACTCTGCTATTGAGCGCGCAAGTTGAGAAAGACAGTCTAACCGTTATTACAAACATGATCAATAAAAACGCTGAAATCAAGAATGTAGACTGTGATGATCGTAAAGTAAATGAAGATTTACGTTCTATCGACAATCATAATCACGACACCGTTTACAAAAAATCACCATTTTACAAAAAGTATTACAAGATAATGGTGTTAAGAGAAGCCGACATTGAAAAACGTGAAACCAAAAACAAGATGAATGAAGTAAAGACAACTCCAAACAAGTTTTATGCGCCAAAATTCGTGGAATACATTGTGAAGCACTGGATGCCATATGTGGTTCTATGGAGCGCTATTGGCTTGGATGGAGTGGATCCTTATATTTCGCGGTTGAGTAATGCATATGCTGAAGCTTCGAACAAAGTTGTGAAAGAGGTAGTATTTGAAGGTCGCACCAAGTTATCAATTGCCGATTGTGTGCGGAAATTGAATACGAGAAGGCAAAGAACAATAACTATTATAAATTTGAATGCGAATGTGAAAGGGACAAAAAAATCGAGTCAAAAACCGAAATTTCCACAAACAGTCGATGATCCGGACGTTCAAGAAATGTGGCAAAGGAAAAAAAGTACGAAAAGAAGTAATGATGGGTACGCTCGTGGAACAATGTTGAAAAAATTGTGCTCGACAATAGACCAGGTAAAAGACAAGGATGAAGATAAAGAATTCGAAAATGTTCAGAGAGAAATAGGGAAATATGAAGGATGAATAAAAAATATTGAGCTAGAAATAGAAAACTCAGTGTCTAAGAAAGAAGACAGTTTTCGATCGGAATCAATTAAATTAGGAATCGCGGAAAATAGTGAAAGTAACGAAGTAGTAATGTCGGAAGTAGAAGAAGCTGCTGCACCTCCAGACGAATGGGATGGGCTTGAAAATTTTCATAACGGTCTAGTAAACCAAAACCTATGGAGAAGGCAGAGGTAAATGTATTAAATAAAACATTGTTCGATTTATCGAAAGATCCCGAGCAAATCGACAAATCACCGTTCACAAGAAACCTAGCGAAATACATAAAACAAGTGAAAATCGATGATTGCGAATTCCTAGCGTTAATAGATACGGGAAGCTCGGACTGTACCATCAAGGCCTTTGCTGTTTTGTGTAACGGTTTCACGGTTATTCGAATGCCCAGTGTCTTAGAAGGTTTCGGGAATAATAATAATTCGGTGAAGTCGTGCGGGGTCATAAAAGCGAATATCAATATCGACGGTGTTCAAGGTACCGATATAATGATACGTATCGTTCCCGATGATGTTCAAGCCTACGATGTGTTAGTTGGACGAACGTACACGAAATTAGATCACATCGTCGTAGTCAAGATCGACGACCAACTGTCTATCATGGAAAGATCGACTTTCGAACTGTCCGGGATGTTACCGGGACTGAAGGACAATAAGGAACGACCAACTATGTCGACGCGTGATCAAATATTGGCTCCCGCGTCAATTAATTTCGTTGAAGCAAAATTCGGAAACACCACCACAATGTTACCATTAATCAATGGCGATAATGTTACCAAGCAGTTCAAGAAGGGATCAGAATTACCTTCAAGAATATCAACTACGGACCAAAATCTCCCTGAAATGCAACCTCACCAATCACCGATACGTGAAGAAGAAGTGAATACCGATCCTTCGGTGACGACGAAACAACGCGAACAGCTAGTGGGTTTGTTGAATGAATATCGAATGTGCGTAGCTCAAAACATTCGAGAAATTGGTAAAACTAGTTTGATTGAAATGGATATTCGGGTGAAGGAGGGTAGTGTGCCCGTATGTTCGAAACCATACAGAACGAATCATTTAGAACGTGAGAAAATGAAATCAATTGTAAAAGAATGGAAGGATGCCGGTTTGGTACGCGAAACAGTTTCCCCTTATGCGAGTCCCGTGTTGTTAGTAAACAAGAAAAATGGGGAATCTCGTCTTGTGGTAGACTATCGAAAATTAAATGCCCAAACAGAACGTATACATTTCCCGTTACCAGATATAAATGAATGTTTAGAAATCTTGAGCGGTACAAAGCTGTTTGCCACTTTAGACTTAGCCCACGGTTATTTACAATTGCCGATGAAGGACGAAGCTTGTGCGAAGACGGCCTTCAAAACACCAGATGATACTGGTGAATTTACTCGAGCAATGTTTGGATTGATGAACGCACCTTTCTATTTTTCGAAAATGATGGAATTGCCCTTAGGTCCGTGGAGAAATAAAATATTACTTTTTTATTCAGACGATGTTTTAGTACTGGCAAAAAATTGGGACGAATTAGTAGACCGTCTTCGCACAACATTTGATGCTTTAAAAACGGCGGGGTTAACAATGCGCCTCTCAAAATGTAAATTTGGTATGCAACGAGTGGAGTATCTCGGTTTTGTTGTAACGAGTGAGGGGATTGAACCAGGACCCAATAAAGTAGATGCAATTTCTAAATTCCCGACAGCAAGAAATGTACATGAAATTCGACGATTCGTGGGAATGGCTAGCTTCTTTCGTCGGTTTATACCAAGATTTGCCACCATTTTTGCGCCGTTAACAGAGTTAACGCGCAAGGATGCAGAATTCTGGTGGGGCGAACGGGAGGGTGGGGCATTTTCACGAGTCAAGGAATTACTATGTTCGAAACCGGTTTTAGGTATATACAGGGTGATACAGAAAGACTTGCTGTCCGGGTACCCTCGGGTTCGGGACGATATTCGAAGTATTTCTACTTAGCCGTTTTGAAAAATTTAAGGTAGTTTTCAAATGGGAGGCAATCGAATTTGAGCTTTTTTAGCCAATGAGAAGGTCGCTTGCCGCCATGATGTACGACGCCTCAGTGTCGTCTGTCATAGGGGCTAAAACGGGGCTCCCGTTCGCCTTCAGAGCGAACATTTTTATCGCTCGCCTTCAGAGCGAACATTTTTGTCGCTCGCCTTGAGAGCGAACATTTTTGTCGATTGTTTCGAAGGCAATGTCACACGACACGACTTTCGCGCGACAAAAAAAAGAATGCAAATAATCGAGACCTTGAAATCTGAGTGAAAACAGTCCATCATCGTTCCCGAACGAAATTTGTAATTACCTAAAAACGTGATATCATTTTGCATGCGTTTTCTTTCAGGATACTCATGAGCATGGAACTTATTACTGAGGAAAATGCTTCTCATGGAATCTTTTGTTGGTTTCGTAGTTTTAACTTGCGTTTGATAAAGTATTAATCGCGTTCATACGATTGAAGCATACGCTTTGTAATGATTGATCGTTGCAATGATTGTCGACGGAAAATACGCTTATCAAGAGACTCGGTAGAGTCTCGGGACAAGTACATTTGACAGCTCTGTCTGTCGTCTGCTGGCCCGAGGCTCGCCAGAGTATATTATCTCTGAATAAAGTAAATTTCGGTGGTGGGGGTAAAAAGTGAAAGTCATTTTCTCGAATTACGAAGCTCAGGAGATAGATGATGACTTGAAAATTGGTTTCGAGACTAATTAAGAAAAAATCTTTCAATTAAGCCTTAAATCAGCACGATTGATGCCGTATTTGCTGAGAAAAAACTTTGCACAGGCTCGAGATTATGCAAAAATTCCAACACATCGAAGAATTTGACGTGTCTGTATATGCGCGCAGACGACACAATCAAAGGCGTTTTGATGCCCATTAAAACCCGTTTCCACCGGAGCCAGTCTTCGGCGACATAAGTATAACGAATTCCCATTGGTCCTTTCCTCTGTACCCATACCACGGAAAGTTTGACGGTAGTTTTTACGGTGTAAAGTGCGAGACGCGTAAACAGCGTGTTTTTTGTGGACTTCTCGTAGATCTGTCGTGAGTAAAATTTGAACTAATTTGTACATCACAGTCGCAAATTGTATCCGAGTGTTGACAGATGGTAAGGCCGGAATAATTCACGCAAAAAAAAAAATCTATTTGACTCTTTGAAACACACATTTTTTCTTACGTGCAATTAGCTCAAAACTTTGTACTCGGGGGTTTTCGGGTTCGCTGATTACTAATCTGCACTTAAAATTTAGAAATTCAAGATGGCGAATACAATATGGCGGACAAAAAATGCAAAAATTGTTTGATGAAAGCAAAACATGGTACTCGGGGGTTTTCGGGGTCGCTGATTACAAATCTGCACCCAAAATTTCGAAATTCAAGATGGCGGATCCAATATGGCGGACATCAAATGCTAAAATTGTTTGATGAAAGCAAAACATGGTATGTTGCGCCCGACTCGCAACCAATTCTATAAAAATCATATATCGATCGTCAGCAGACAGGCTATCGACCTGTCGCGCGCAAGCCATGTCAAAAGCGCACTCAGCAGAAACATTGAAGTCACATTTAAATGCTGACGATCACATTTCGCAATCGACCGTCCCAATTCCAATACTGGATGATGACCCCAAGTCATCGGACGATCGATTGCCAAACAATTACCACCTCCAATAGTTATTAACAAACCCCCAAGATTATAAAAGGGAATCAATAAGTGAACAAGTCAGTCTGCGATCCGACACTACCGTATCAGATCACATAACGTATCTATTGGTCTCAGGGCAATTAACCCGACTGTATCAACTATCCTATAATAAACCTATTAGTTAAGACCGAAAGTATTGAGTTGGAGTTTCACTCAACCTTGGCAATATCCCGAACTATCCGTCCTTGTCAAACTCGTCCCCACGTGACGATTTGCACGGGCACAACATTGGTGGCAGCGGTGGGATTGCCACAACTCAAGAACTCGACTACAACTATACGGTGAAAAGGAAGTTCCACACACCGCCAAGAAGGACGACCTCAGTCAAGTATCCAAGGAACAATCGAACAAGGACAACGGGCCCAAAGCTGTTCAAATTCGACATCCGGAAAACGACAACCGTCTACCAGAAGAGCGGACCAATCGACCAATCAGGCTCACCAAGATTCGAGAAGAAATCAGCTAGAGGACCAGCAGCAGCAACATGCAGATCTACAAGACCATCTTCCTGTAAGTGACGGAACAATTTCTTTTGTAACCCGCCAAAACCAGTCGCGAAAATAGCGAGCGAACTATATACGTATGTCCAACGACGAGCTTATAAATCGTTTAAGGTTACCAGGTGTACGTTCATTATCTCGGTCCCTAGACTCATTTTTCAATCGAAATCTCACTTTTACGCGTTCCCCTAAGAAAGAAAATTCCCCGTCTGTCAAAAAGATTAAACACAATCGAAGCTCAGATACCATTAACCAGACTCTCGCGTCGGAAGAATCTTTTCGAGACGCGGAAGAAACCGATAGCTTCAATAGAACCAAATTGCCAGATCTTTCTTTGTCTATTATCCCTACACAGAACGTCACAATGCCAGAAACCGTCAATCTAGAAGACACGCACGCCGGTGTCGCGGGCGGTAGTGGTCAAAACAACAGTACCCCTCAAACCCCTCCAAGGAGGCCAAGAGGCATGCCGTTAAGCGAGGCGCGAGCAATAATTCCTACATTTGATGGTGAAAATCCTAGACGCGCAAAAAGTTTACTTGACGCGTATGAACTAGCCCACAGCTTGGTAGACAATTGTGACAAATCGACTCTTTTGAAACTTGTACTTGCGACAAAACTGACAGACGACGCACGGGAAGACGTTCGTTATAAATCAATTGAAACATACGAAGAATTCAGACAACACATTATGGAACGGTATGGGGTAAAACGAACCGTAGAAGCTCTACAAGTAGAGATGCACACGTGCAAACAGAATCATAACGAAAGCATAGCCGATTTTGGTAAAAGATTACAAATCCTTACAATGGAATTAATAGAAGCAAGCGTAGAATCCGAATCTACGATAACAGAAAAACTCTCAATAGAACGCTATGTAAAGAAAATGGCGTTATCTAATTTCGAGCGAGGACTCAAAAAGGAGTACCAAATCCTCGTCAAAGCAAAAGGGTACCCAGATTTAAATTCAGCAATAAAGGGGGCCCAAAACGAAGAAACAGTCCTGCAAGGCTACGAAGCAGTAGCAAAACAGACGCACTCCGAGAAGCGTCACGAATTTTGCCAAAAGTGCAAAAAACAAGGTCATTCGGCTAGAGATTGCCGAAGCTCGAATTCGTCGTACGGACGAAACAATTTACCCGTTCCTACAGGTAACATAGGGGCAATAACCTGCACCTACTGCAAAAAATCCGGCCATCATTGGAAGGAGTGTCGCAGTAGGCTTAGACAAAATAATCAGGGCCATAATAGTTCTGGACAACGTCAAAATAATTCCCGACAAGGTAACGAAAGAAACCGCGGTAATTACAATAATGCAGGTAACAATAACCGTAACAACAATAACAACCGTTATAACAACAATAGTTATAACAACAATCGTTCTAACAACAATCGTTACAACAACAACCGTAACAACAACGGTCCCCGCAACGCGACAAGTGAAAATTCTGATGACCAGAAAACAACAGTAGGGTCATTCACGGTCAACTCCGTAGAGGTAAATCAAGAATTCACCGTCAGCAATATTACCGAGCAACGAGCTACAGGCCAGCTCAAAATCAATGGGTCAACCGCTACCCATGCAGGCGTACAAATATACGTAATAAATCCAGAGGATTCAGCAAGCGATTTTTACATCGCATCACCGCAGGCAACTAAAAAAATTCTCACCCTAAAGGGCGATACAGGAGCACAATGTTGTTTAATAAAGAAAAGTGCCATCCACCCGGACACCAAGGCGTACAACGAGACGATTGAGCTGAAAGGGGTTGGAGGAAAAACTTTCCACGCTATATGTAAAGTGGAACTGGTGTTGGAAACACCAGCAATCAACGTCCGCCACGGATTTTTCGTCATCGACGACGCGATCGGAATCAACACCGACGGAATCCTGGGCATGGACTTCATTAAGAGGCACAATGTGGACATATTAGGTGGCCGTTCAATCAAAATTTACGGACACACCGAACCACTTATCGATGGAACCGGGAAACTGAAATTACCACCCCGTTCCGAGAGCGTGCACTACGCCAAAACCAAGCAACGAAAGGTAGGTTGCGTACTCGCCGCAGAAATATCGCCAGGCATCACAATGGGCGGAAATATCGCCGCAACAGGACTAGCATGCCCAATAATCCTAAGGAACTCCCTGGAAAAAGAGGTCGTAATAAACCGACCCACCGTGGAAATCGAAGAATTCCAAAACGAGCTCGAAACAGACTCGAAGCAAATAGATAAAGCTCCAGAGATTAACGCAATCGACAAACAGGAAAGACAAGAAAAGCTCTGGAAAGAATTGGGAAGTCAGGCACATCTCAATAAAGAGGAAGAAGAATTTCTAAGAGAATTCAGCAAAGAATATTCCGACGTATTCCATCTTGAAGGAGAAATACTCGGAACCACAGACTTTGTGAAACACCGTATACATACACGGGAAGGCGCCGTGCCGGTAAACATTCGGCCATATCGGCTGCCAGAAGCACAAAAGAACGAAGTGATGAGCCAAGCACAACAAATGCTCAAAGACGGAAATATACGTCCGAGCAAAAGTCCGTGGAATGCCCCATTACTGGTCGTTCCAAAAAAGGCCGACGCTGAAGGAAACATTCGAAAACGCGTCGTGGTAGACTTTCGGAAGCTAAATGAGGTTACTGAAGGAGACTCATATCCTCTGCCCAATATTGCCGAAATATTGGATCAGCTAGGACGAGCCAAATATTTTACAACGCTCGACCTTGCCTCTGGTTTTCACCAAATCCAGATGGCCGAGGAAGATAAACAAAAAACAGCCTTTTCCACGCCGATGGGACACTACGAGTATAACCGAATGCCCTTTGGACTAAAAAATGCTCCACCCACATTTCAACGACTGATGGACGCAGTTTTGGCCGGACTACAAGGATTCAAATGTTACGTCTATCTCGACGACATCGTCATCCACGGGTCATCCTTCGAAGAACATAATAATCGACTACGAGAAGTATTCGACCGGCTAAGAGAAGCCAACTTAAAAGTTCAACCAAAAAAGTGCCATTTCCTCAGAAAAGAAACGCAATATTTGGGTCACATCATCACTGAAGTGGGAGTGAAACCCGATCCTGAAAAAATAAAAGCAGTTAAGTTATTTCCCGTTCCAAAAAACGTCAAGGAACTGCAATCATTTTTGGGTCTTGCCGGCTACTATCGGAAGTTCATACAGGACTTCTCAAAACTAGCCAAACCACTCACAGAACTAATAAAAAAGGATAAAAAATTTGAGTGGACTGAGAGCACGCAACAGGCGTTCGAACAACTGCAAGAAACGCTGAGCACAGCACCAATTCTGCAATATCCTGATTTTACCAAGCCGTTCGTCATTACTACAGACGCATCAGATAAAGCGATTGGAGCAATCCTGTCACAAGGAAAAATAGGAGAAGATCTGCCTATCTGCTATGCCAGCCGAACCCTTAACAAGGCGGAAAAGAACTATTCCACCACAGAGAGGGAAATGCTAGCCATCGTGTGGGCAGTCACGCAGTTTCGCCCATACGTGTACGGTACGAAATTCATTATCGTAACCGATCATAAACCTCTCACCTGGCTTTTCAACGTGAAAGACCCAGGATCAAGACTAATGAGATGGAGAATCAAATTAGAAGAATATACTTATGAAATTCAGTATAAAGCTGGAAAAAAGAATACAAACGCGGATGCACTCAGTAGAATTTACGCCATAATGCTGACGCAGGCCGAGCAACGCGACTTGACCCAGAAACGAGGACGGGGAAGGCCGCGCAAGGTCGCGCGAACGCCGCCATTACTCGCTACAGGCCCCGCCCCACAAGACGCTCCGACTACTAAAGAAGGACGGAGCGAAAACAAACAGAAAAAACAGCCATCAGCAAAAATCGCAACTCCGGAGACAAGCGAAGGAGAGAGCGAGAACGAAGGCGAGTCATCTGACTCTAGCCAAGAACGAACGTGTCCGAGTGAGACAGAAAGAAAAATAA
>JACEOJ010002953.1:0-12667 GCA_013761285.1 Campoletis sonorensis | reverse complement strand
TCTTTTTTTTCATACTTGGCGTTAAGACGCTGCCGCGTCTCTAGATTCCGAGAAGCAGAAGGATCTTTAATGTTTCTTGCAGTTGTGACACGACCGGATATTGCATATTCGGTGAATTCAGTCAGTAAATTCCTTAGCAATCACAACGAATGTCACTGGCAAGCAGTAAAAAGAATTCTTCGGCATCTAGTCAGTACAACAAAAGCCGGAATAATGTATACAAGCGGCAGGAGTAACTCGGAGTTTGTTTTGAGTGGGATGAGGATGGTTGAAATCAAGTATAAACGATGTAAAGTAATTGTATGATATTTTCTTTATTTTCATTAGTGGACTGTAAATTTTCTGATGCGAGCCCGGCGAACGTAGTTTCGCAACTGAGTGGTATACATAAAGGCTTTACGCTCGAAAGCGTTGACGATCGCAAATTCTAAGAATCAACAGTACCATGAATTTACTCAACGATGAGGATTATTAATGTATTGATAGTGATTTGCCGAAACATTCCGCCCGCCTTGACAATCTGGACGAGATTGTTAAAGTATTGAAACTGAAGTTTAAAGTTTTCCCCTTTTTTTTGAACGACGAATTACCCCCTTTTTTTTAGTCATCTGATGTTGACACTGGTAATAAACATAGTTTTACGATTGGTCTTTTTAATATCGAGTTCTAAGTTTGAACCGTGGTGACACGCACTAGATTGTCATCCCCAGGATGCACTGAAATTATTCGGCCGAGGGCCCATTTCGACGGAGGATAACGGTCATCCTTTACAAGTACAAGGTTCCCGATTTTCATATTCTCGTGCTTTCGCAGCCATTTAGTCGTGGTCTGGAGTTGTTGGATGTATTCGATGCTCCAACGCTTCCAGAAGTGCTCGAGCATCTGACGAAGGAGTTGCCAACGCGAGAGGCGGGATGGGATCGAGTCGATGAGTCGAGAGTCGATGAGGGATGGTTCAGGGACTGTGGACCCGATTAGAAAATGGCCTGGCGTTAACGCGGAGCAATCCGTCGGATCGTCAGATAGCGCTCAAAGAGGCCGGGAATTTAACACTGATTCGATTTGTGTTAACAAAGTTCCATATTCCTCGTACGTGAGGCCGGTATCTCCGATGACACACTTCAGGTGGAATTTAACCGATTTTACGGCAGCTTCCCACTTGCCACCGAAGTGTGGCGCTGATGGAGGGTTAAATTTCCATAGCGTTCCGTCGTTAGCGAGAACGCTTGCGAGATGTTTAAACTCCGCTGATGACGCACGAAATAGGGTTTTCAGCTCGGTGGCGGCTCCCACGAGATTCGTTCCGTTGTCACTTGTTATCGTTTTGCATATTCCTCGACGGCTTGTGAAACGCTTGAAGGCTGCGAGAAAAGCGTCGGTTGAATAATTCGTTACGATTTCCAGGTGCACAGCTGACGATGAGAAACAAACAAAGACGACGATGTATCCTTTATACGTTTTTGCTCCTCTGCCGCGGAATGTACGCAGAATCAGTGGTCCCGCGAGATCCACACCGGTGTGGAGGAATGGTCGAACGCGCCCGAAGCGAGTTTGGGGCAGCTGTCCCGAAAGCTGCTGTCCTAGAGCAGCACGTTGTCGCGCACAAATAACGCACCGGTGAATGAAGGCGCGGATCGGCACGCGTCCTCCGACAATCCAGTAATGACGACGAATTGTTGAAAGGGTAACTTGCGATCCGCCGTGAAGCGTTGCTCTATGGGCTTCGTTGATGACGAGCGTGGTGAAGCGTGATTCTCGTGGGAGGATGAGCGGATG
This sequence comes from Campoletis sonorensis, assembly GCA_013761285.1. Classification (NCBI taxonomy): domain Eukaryota; kingdom Metazoa; phylum Arthropoda; class Insecta; order Hymenoptera; family Ichneumonidae; genus Campoletis; species Campoletis sonorensis. The sequence continues at coordinate 10,891 of JACEOJ010002953.1, read as the reverse complement.
TTTCTCGTCGCGAGAGCAAAATGAGTTTTGGATCCGCCCTCCTAGCCGAATAAGACCGTCACCGTCTAGGAACGGCATGAGGCGAGACAGAGCATTTGACCTTGAGAGCCTCGTGTGGTCTCTGAGCTCTCGAGTTTCTGACTCAAAATATACAGCTTGAGTCAGTTTGACCCAAAATAACCTAGCGCTATCGAGCTCTGTCGGCGTAAGTGGTTGATCAGGGATTTCATTGTGGCGAAATCACTGCACTGCGCGAAAGCACCAAGATGTCACTCGTAGCAGAGTAACGAGAGATGAGAATCGATTAAGGAGATCCCAAATTTCATTCTCCGGCTGTGTAATCGCGAGATTTGCATGCCTTTTTTGAATTTCGAGAGCAACTTCTGCCTCGAGTGGTGGCGCAGGTCCAGGCCAGGACGTAGAGTGCTTGGAGAGCCACTCGGGGCCCTTCCACCAGAGGGGTTCAGCAGCGAGGTGCTGAGGGGACGCTCCCCGTGAGGCAAGATCGGCTGGATTTTTACTGCCTGGTACGTGTTGCCACCTTGAATTATCGAGTTCTTTTATGGCTGCAACTCGATTTTGTACAAATTCAGCCCATCGGTGGGTGTCTCCCTTTATGTACGCGAGGGTGACTGTGGAATCTGTCCATAAGTATGTCGGAGCAGTATCGAGATTGAGTGCACTTCGGATGCGAGAGATTTGGCGCGTAAGCATTACAGCTGCGGACAGTTCGAGTCGCGGTATGGTGACCTTTTTAAGTGGGGCTACCTTTGTTTTTGCCGAGACTAATGATACGCGGATGTTGTCGAACTCACAAAAGACGCGGAGATAAATCACGACGCCAAGGGCAGACTGAGACGCGTCAGAAAACCCATGTATTTCGACGGTCGAATGCTTTGGGTGATACTGAAACCAGCGCGGAACGGAGATTAATCCGAGCTCAGTGAGGCTTTCTTCATACGCCTTCCATTTTAATCTGAGTTTTTCTGGAAGCGGCTGGTCCCAGGTCAGATTGACTCGCCAGAGATCCTGGAGAAAGATTTTACCTCGAATCACAACGGGTGTGATCCAGCCGATCGGATCGAACAATTGAGCTATTTTCGACAATACTGTTCGCTTTGTTATGCGCTCGCCTTCACTGAAACACGGGGGCAGGAACCGAAACGAATCCAATCGTGGTTGCCATACTATCCCAAGAGTCCGAAGCGCCGAATCATCGTCAATCGCAACAGCTGATGACTGTTCTTGATTTTCTGACGAAATACCTGATAGGAGCTCCTGGTGGCTAGAGGCCCACTTTCTGAGGATGAATCCGCCCGCCTTGAGGCATTCATCTATTTGTTGAATTTTGCTCCTTGCCTCTGACTCCTCATGTGCTCCCGAAAGCACATCGTCGACGTACATTTCATTTTGAATGACCTCGGTTGCAAGGGGGAAGCGATGATTCTCATCTGTTGACAGCTGACGAAGAGTGCGCAGCGCCAAGTATGGGGCGCTTTTTAGTCCGTAGGTTACAGTACACAGGTGATACGATGAAAATGGTTTTTGAGGATTATCTCGCCAAATAATTCATTGTAAGTCCCAGTCCTTGGGGTGAACGCGAATTTGGCGATACATCTTTTCGATATCCGCAATGAAGACGTAGCCATAGAGACGCCAACGCGTAATGATATCCGCCAGGTCAAGTTGAAGTTTGGGTCCAACGTGCTGAAGATCGTTGATCGAAATTCCTCGTTCTGGTCGGAATGATCCGTTAAACACGACGCGTATTTTCGTCGTCGTGCTGCTTTCTCGTAAAACAGCATGGTGCGGAAGGTAGAAAACGCGTTGCGGCATCGCGAGAGTCGGTGACACGAGTTGGATGTGGCCGAGTTGCTCGTACTCGGCAAGGAATTTCAAATACGCGTCTTTGAGCTCGAGATTTCCGGTGAATCTTTTCTCTTGGCGTAATGGAGTAAGCTGAGCGGGGTTTTTGGACTCTCCGAGGTCGTCAGGAAGATTTTTGAGAGGTAATCGGACTGTGTACCGACCGTCTGGACTTCGAGAGTGTGTTTCGTCGAAGTGCCGTTCGCACACGATCTCTTCTTTCAACAAGAGAGCCTTGTGAGAGGCTCTTACTTCCTCTTGCACCCAGAATTTCTGGAGCAGGTCGGTGAGCTCGTGATCGACAGAGCATTGGAGTCCTGATGCAAACGGTTGCTGATTCTCCGAATTAGATGACACTGATCCCGACAGTATCCATCCGAGGAGAGTGTTTTGGGCTGTGGGACTGTCCGAGTCACCCTTGTTTATCCCTTCTTCGAGAATCGCGCCGTAAACTTCCGCACCGAGAACAAGATCGATTGATTTTGCGTTCGTGAATCCGGGGTCCGCGAGCGTTAGTCCCCGGAGATGTGACCAGGGTGACGTGATCGTGCGAACCGGGGGAGTATAAGAGGTGAGCTTCGAGAGAATATACGCTTTCACCGAAATCTTAACATCCGAGTCTAGGCGCGACGCGATATTTAACGTGACGCGACCGCGACATACCGTTGATAAGGTTCCTCCGATGCCTTTTATCGGAAGAGAAACACGACTTTGCGGATGGTTGAGACGAAGAGCTAGATTTTCAGAGATAAATGGAACTTCTGAGCCTCGATCGAGCAAAGCGCGCACTTCATATTGATAGCCGCTGCTTGACGTTACTTGGACGAGAGCAGTTGCGAGGAGCACTGGTGTGTGCTTAGCGTGATGAAAAAGCGCGACGTTGCTCGAGATTGACTGTTCGCGCTGGACTTCGTTGGGACACGGACGCGAATCCGACGGGGAAAGCTCGGTTGAAGTCGAAGCGCGAGGCTGCTCGACTGTTGTTGCAACCGGCGCACTTGCAATCGCGTTGCCATTCCGATGAATGGTTGTGTGATGAGGAGCGGTGCATAGTTGGCATCGCTTTTGTGACCGACAGGCTTTGACCTGATGCGACCCTAAACAGTTGAAACACAACTTTTCGTCAATCAATATTGCACGGCGCTGCTCGCTCGTCTTTGCGCGATAGTCCGGATAAGCTGAGATATAATGAGCTGCATTGCAAAGAGAACACGCTGTTGCATGCTTACCTTTATCTTGAGCTAGAGTTTTGCGAGCGTGACCGACGTTCGTTTGATGCACTTTTGCTCCCGACGCAGACGATCCTTTTTGAGGGTTCACTTTTTTCGTCGGTAGTGATCCTGAGCGCTGTTCGACGGTTTCGAGAGCTCGAATTCGACTGGTGAGGAACGATTTTAATTGCTGAAACGATGGTGGCTCCGTTTTAGCTCCAATTTGTAATTCCCAATCTTTAAAGGAGGCTGAGTCGAGTTTACGAGCTGTAACATACACGAGTGTATAATCCCAGGCTTCTCCAGGATCGCAGAGCGCTTCTAGCGCTCCGAGAGCGTTTTCCGTCTCGTTGAGCAAAGTTTTTAATTCCACAGCTGTCTCACTTACACCTTGACGCGGTAGGAACAACGCGGCGAGATGATTGTCAATAAGAACCCGTTTATTTTGATATCGGTTTACGAGAATATTCCGCACGCGCGGAAAATTGTCTCCAGTTACCGAAATGTTTCGAATCAACAACGAGGCTTCGTCCGAGAGGCTCATTTTCAAATACCGTAATTTTTAACGTTTGAAAGTTCACCGTTGGTTCCGACCATGGATGTAAACATATCGCGGAATTCAGACCACTCGCTCGATGATCCTGTTACGTCATCACGTACGTAACGCCAACGACACTCCCCACTCCAGCAGGAGCGTACTATCAGCTCCCGGGTGCTGAGAGTAAGAAGTAGGTAGGGGTATAGGACCCCGGAAGAAGAGGTTTCTCCCCTCCTTAAGGAAAACTTACCATAAGAATAAGGGGGCTGTGTTCTAAAACAAGGCTCCCCCGCAAAAACTTGTAAAGGGTGGGAGACGGTGAACCACCAATCCCCAAGGACTCACCCTCTGCCACCCTCATTTTCAGCGGGTATAAAAAGCCCGATTTTTGTGAATTTTAGTCAGTAAGGAAGGAAAATTTTGTAAACCATCAGCACCAGAGAATAAAACTCCGAGTCAACCAAACCATTAGTAAGTTTTCACCTATACCAAGAGTAGCGCGGACCACCTCGTACTCTTGAAATTTCCTGAACTCCTTTTAAAAAAATTCAGAATAGCGCGCCCCACCGCGAATTCTGAATTTCGCCTTCCTTCACTCACCCATTAAGGACAGCGCGGCCCTCCGCAAGTTCTTAAAAATTCCTCCTCTCTATAGTGCAGCGCGGTCAACCTCGTGCACTATACTTTCTCCTATCTCACTGATTAAATAGCGCGGCCAACCACGTATTTATCCAGGTCCTTTGCCAGAATATCACTGAGTTGTTCATTCATTTTTCTTTTAGTGGGAAGACCGGGCGGTAGGAAAAACTATCTAAGGAAGATAACTGCCGAATACAACGGCTATTCACGAACAAAAACCCATGGGTATTATACCGAGGAGTATCTACGAGATATCTCTTATACTCCTCCAGAAAAACCTCCATTCGTTTTAAGGCCAGTGGAGTACACAATTAAATTCCTCCACCCCAAATATATCCCCATTAATGACCCTCGTAGAAATTTCTACGTGGGAAAATTGAAGGGAAAATAAACGGTTAAATTCTCTATGATGAAATGATCTCTACGATCCTGAGAGAATTTAACCAATAAAACATAAAATCAGACGAAACTCCCGTGCCCGAATCCCGGACTAATTAGCTTTTGCTAAGGTCCAAAATAGGGCAAATTTTATTTTTGGTTTGTTACTTGGACGTAACAATCCTGAGAATTTTGGCAGGTTTATTCTTGGTAGTTGACGAGAAGTTGGAGCTTGTTTTGAAAACTCCGAGCGAGCGGGGAGGGGTGGCGACGGTGGAGCTCAAGTTCCGATTAGCGTGATCATGCCTGCTTTATTGTCGCAATAAATTTCTTCACATTCTTCACTTATCGTCGTCCAGTTGAAATAAGTCTGAATAATTCTGTATAATTTTCCAAATATCGGATTTTTCCTTGTCGTTTTTTATATGCTCTAATCTCGTCTTTGTTTTTAATTCTTGAATCCTTTTGTTACTGTGATTAATTTTGTTCATTAATATTTTCGGTTTTACCTCAAAAATTTTAATATTTCTCGTTTGAAAATTGATATTCTTTTTTCCTTCGTTAGCTAATGGGATGTTGACAATTCCTTCTTTTATGTGGTGTATACTTTCTCCTTGAGGCGTTGTTACTAACACGGTCCCTTTCTGTTTATCTACTTGTACTGGAATGGTTATAAACTGTCCAGCAGGTACAGTGAATTGGGAAGATTCTATTTGTTCGTATTTTCCGTTCATTTTTATTCTGGCTCGCGGTAAATCGATAATCATGTCATTGTTTAATATAAAAGGAGTTCCTATCAAAGCATCTTCTTTAATTGGATAATCGGAGGGAACTATGTGAAATTTGTCGGGTTGATTTTTTAAATTTCCTGTGCATTTAATAAATGTGTATCCGAGTGTTCTGTTTGTTTTCCTTCCAGTATTAAAATTGATTGGTTTTTTAACAATGTTTTTCGATTTTATGAGGTGTTCTTTGATGATATTAATTGATGCTCCCGTATCAATAAGTGTTGTCAAATTTTTGAAAACAGTATTTTCGAATTTAATTTTGGCGGCGAACAGATGCCCTTTGTCTATTGTTGAGATGTACTCTCTTCGTGTGCGCTCTCGTCGTCGCTTGTGGTGTCTGACTCCTCTTGAGATGTGTTTACTTTCGGTTGAGGGGGTCTCTTTTGGTTTGTGCCTTTCCGAAAAAAATTTCTTCCTTTTTGGTCCGTTTTCTTTTTAGTGCTTTTGTTGAAGGGACTTGGTATGCCTCTATCCTTTTTCTTCTGGTTACAATACAACTCGGTGTGTCCACGCTGCTTACAATAGTTGCATTGTCTATCTGGATGATTCATTACCATTACATTTTCGAGTGCTTCTTTCATTTGATTGGTTGTATTCATGGAGTCGAGAACGAATTTTCGGATGTCGTCTCGATATTGTTGTTCTTCTGCTGTCGTGGATTCTTCTTCTTCTTCTTCTTCCTCGTCTGATTCGTTTTCATCGTGTTGAGTGTTATGAACGTTTGGTCTGTTCATAGAGAAAAATTTCTTTTTTTCTTCCGATTTATTACCGTATGATTTTTCGCGATTAAATTTAGATTTTTCCGGCCTTCGTTGGATTTGCATTTCGTTGAACATCCCTCGTTGTCTTTGGATGCTTCTTTTGAAATCCTCGTGTTCGCGAGCGGTAGCTTCTGCTTGTGCGAGAGAGTATATGTCCTTGGTTCGCAAATACGCGCGTGTGTCTTCTCGCAGATTCTGCAGGTACGTCTGAATGATGTCCCTGTCGGATATTTGCAAATAGGTGGAGATGGCTTCATCGGTTTGATGTCCTTGTTTCAATTCAAGTCGCTTTGCATTTAACCATGATGTGTAAATTCTGCGAAATTTGGTGTTATGTTCTTGAATGGTTCCATTAGTGTGGACGCATGCTGTCATCTCGTTCATGAGTAATAATGATGATTTCAATGGGTTGACTCGCTTTACTAATACGTCCTTCAATTGGTCGTATGTGTAAATGTCAACGTTCGAGATGCAGCTTTGGGCTCTTCCTTTGATTTTCATGGTTAGTATTTTTTCTAACAGTAACCCGCGTTGTTCTGGTTTTGTCCAGTTTCGTGCTCTATCGACCTTGCTGGTCCACTCTGAAATGTTGACGGCTCCGTCTTTAGTATCCCCAGTGAAAATGGGTACGATGTCGATGGTTTCCCTCGCTGGTGCGTTCTCATTCGGTAGCAAGTCGTGAGGTATCGGAACTCTGCGTGGTCGGCTCGAGTCGGTTGTCTTATAGATGCTTCGATATTTCTCAATTGATCGTTGATTTTTTGTAAATCTTGTCGAAGTTCAGAGTTTTCTGCCTTTAATGTTTCCATCTCGAGTTTATCCATTTGGTTTTTTGTAATACTTATGGTCGTCATTTCTTGTTCGTGTATTTTTCTCAAGTTATTTATTTGGGAGCTCAAGTTTTCGATATTTTGATCTTTTTGTGTGAGCGTATCTACTAATCTTTTGATAGCGTTTTCCAAATATTCTTTTTCCTTAATGTGAGTTTGTAAATCAATTTATTTACTTTGTTGGAATTCTAACCTGATTTGTTCTTTGAAATGTAACTTTTCGTATTCTAGATTTTCTTCCGTTTTTTGGAGTTGTATTTTCTCTCCGATTTGTTTTTCGAATTGAATGTCGTAATTTCTTTTTATTTCATTAATTAATTGTTCCTGTTTTTGTGAATTCTGTTCTTGTAGGGCTTTAAACTGATCTTGGGTTTCAATGGATTCTTTCTCGAGATATTCTTTTTGGGCTATAATCTGGGCTTGTAACGCGAAGTTTGTCTTTTCTAGCGTCTCGATTTGTTGTTGGTGTTTTAACCTTGATCCCTGATTTATTTCTATTTGATTTTGTAAGTATTTTTGCTCTGTTGTTTGTTTCAATATTTCCCTCTCTAATTTTTGCTTTTCGATCTGGGTTTCTTGGATATTGTTTCTCAATTGGTGTATTTCGTCTTGTTGTTTTGAGATTATTTCTTGTTTTTCTTGTAACGTTACTGGTAATTGATTCTCGAGATGTGAATTTCGATTTTCAAGGGTTTTAATAAGATTATTTTGTTCACGGTTCGTCAGGCTTACTTGTTCTATAAGTTCGAGATTATTAATATTGCTTTTTGAAAAAGCAACCCGTTCGGTTTTCAAGTCTAAGTGTATTTTTTCAAGTTCGAGTTTTTCAGTATCAAGATGAGCGATTTGTTGTCCCTGTACTCTGATTTTTTCGGTCAATAGTCTTATTCTGTCTTCTGCGTTGTAAAGGTCGTTTTGTAATCTTTCAATCCCTATGTCTCGTGATTTTACTTCTACTATTGCTCTGTCTTTTAACGCGATTCCTTCGTCGACGTACTTGTTTACTAAAACGGCAAGTTGAGAGTTAGTTGATCGTGCTCTTTCAAGTTCTTTTAACGTTTCAGGGTTGTCTATGGATATTTTCTTATGGGGTGGTTTGAGTGCTTGTACACTTGACGTTTCTGAACCTGATTCCCTTCTACTTTCACGAGTAGCAATTTTATTTTCTGGTCGTAAGGCTATGGCAAGGTTTTGTTCAGGTATTTCCTCAATGTCCTTTTTTCCTGTTATTACTAAAATATAATCTAATGAATATGGTTCCCCGTGATATGCTAACAATGATGGGTGATTCTTCGGGTCTTTATGAAATTTCCAAGTTATTTGTTGTATCTCTGTTGATTTTCTTATAGTATTCAAATCTTCTTTAGGTTCCCATTCGGGATGGTGCGATTGATAAAGAAAATAACTGAATAAGATACATGAAATTTCCTTCTTGAGATTTTTTACGTGATTGGGGATTTCTTCGATTATGATGCTTATACCGGATATACTCTTTGCCAATGTGGACATTACAAAGCAATTATTATATCCCGATTTTACGTCATATATTTTGGTGTTGAGAGTTTTTTAGTCTCAAAGATAAAAAAAATGTTGAAATGGTGATTTTATTCCATTGCTAGTAGCAAAGCAATATTTTTCCTTTTGAATTATTATAATAAATATTGTTATTATTATTTTTCAAAAAAAATTTTTCAATATGAATATATATATATATATATATATAGGGCATTCCATGCCAACCCAACCTATGTTGGAAATTCACACTTTCGATTCAGCTCAGATTTTATTATCATTTTATACCGTTCGAAAGAGAGGCTCATGATTTTTTTCGAAATTTTTTGCCAAGCCGTTCACGAAATATGGATTTTTCAAAATTAGAGTGATTTATTTTTCAAATGCTTATAACTTGTTCTAAAATACATCAAATTGAAATTTTTTTTTTCAATTTGTGTGTTTTTCAATGAACTTTTTAAAAATCCAATGAAAAAAACTGTCGTAAAACTATCAACTCAATTTTCTGGTACTTTTTCTGAAAAACCTGTTTTTTTTTTTATTGTTTGGGTCCTTCGATTTTTTTCCAAAAATTCTTATAAATTTGACTTCTTATTTCACGAATTTTAAGCCTAGTCCCGTCATGGGGAAACTAATCTTTCTATCTATTTTGTAATTTTCAAGATTAAAAAATGTTATGTTTAAAACTTTGAAAATGACTTTTATATCTTACAAAGTGTCAAGATATCAGTAGAGAAATTTGAATTGAAGTGTCGTACTGTTTTAGTAATGATAAACCATTATTTTTTTTTTTTCAAATTTTTATCGGTAAACGAACGTTGCTTTTCGTTTTCTTTGCCGTTTAATTATTTTGCATACGTGACTCTCGTTTGAGCTAGAAATCACTTCCATCATGAGAGATCCATCTATGCTCCCGCTCAAAAGTATGGGTTCTCCCGTCAAAGATTCCAGCGTCGGTATAAGTTCCATATTTCAAGGAGAAAAGATCTTAAGAAAATTTTATAGTATCATTTTAAAGGGAGCAGTTTCAGCCTCACTTTGCCACTTTAAAATTTTTTTCACAATTTTTCTTATAGTGTCCCCACGAGCTTTGTAACAGGGCAGTTTTTGACAATTTTTTTAGCTTCGAAGATGGGCTACTCGTCTACTAGAAAATTTTTCTCTAGATTTTATTTATCATCGGATCGAAGGAGATATTGAACGCTACTTTGTTGTTTCTGAAAAAGTATCATGGGATTATTTTACGCAAAAAATATTCTAATTTTTGACGAAAATTAAGAGTTTTATTGAATTCGGTGTATCGTGAAAACGGCGGGGGATTGGAAAAAATATCATAGGTGATCCCATACTTTTAAGCGGAAGTGTAGATGGATCCCTCGCGATAAAAGTGATTTCTAGCGCCAACGAGAATCACGCATGTAAAATAATTAAACGGCAGAGATAAAGAAAAGCAACGTTCGTTCATCGTGTTATGACCGAATTTCGGGCATAAGAGTTCGGATTTGGATTATACTTTTGATCCCTATTTGAGCAGTCTTGTTGGTCTGCAGCGGGTCGGGATATAAACTTCAGAATGATTATTATTTAGGATTTTATTAAGTAATTGGTTTAACAAGGTTAAACTTAAAATGTAAAAATATATATAATTAACAAAATCGGATTAATGCTTACTGCGGGTGCTCCTCGGCTTCAGCGGATTTCCTTCGTGGGTTTGAGGGTTTTTAGTTAATTTTCGATTGACACCCGTATTTAATGCTTTTGAAATAAAAGACTTTTCGGAATTCGAGAGCTTGTACTTGATTTTGATAAAACGATTTAGAGAGTTGTACTTGCTTTTCACGAAACACTGAATGAAAGTTTGATCTTGATTTCGACGAAGGACCGACTGAGAGTTGGTACTTGGTCTTGACGAAGGGCCGACTGAGAGACCGATGAGACTGTGAATGCGCTTTTAATAGATGAATTTTGGAGGTGTGACCTTTTTGGAAAGTGGGCGGAAAATTTGAGGACAAATCATATCCTTTTGTCTCAAATTTTCCCTCTACTTTTCCGGGCTGCAGTGCATCGGGATTTCTCCTTCTCCTCCGCACAGGGCCTGTTTTTCGTACTTTTTGGCGCGTGGGTCGGACCTTTCCGCCCCTACTATGATAAAATAACATTTGCTTCGGGTTGTTCATTTCCCTTCACAATCCTTAATTTTTAGTTATTATTAAATATACGAAATATTAATTAATATGATTAATTATTATAATTTCTGTATTTAATTATCTTAGTTTTCGTTTTTGTCCTATTCTTTTAAAGCAATTACTTTGCGTTTTAATTTTTTTAGATTGTTGTGAAAATTTATTCTTCGTCGTTTTTTATTTTG
>JACEOJ010002753.1:0-11576 GCA_013761285.1 Campoletis sonorensis | reverse complement strand
ATCGAATTAATGATTGATTACGTGTTACTTCAATCTCCTCATTCAAAGATTTTTTATAGTCATCAAAGGTTATAGTTTTTGAAACTACATTGCTCTTCACACCTTTGGCTTTTTTGACATCTTTCTTGCCTTCAACACGGGTTGCATACATTTTCGACCTGAGGCCTACAAATTCAGTCATAATAGACCCATTATTCTCTTCCTTCATGAGACCTGGAACCTTTTTATTTACAAGCGGAATATTATATACGTTGTCGGGGGGATAGTCACTAGTATCGAACTTATCAAGATTTTTTTTCATATCACTATGTTTTTGCGTGATCTGGTGTAGGTGGTTATGAAATAATAAGAGCAAACGAGAGATTATGTGTAAAAATAATAGTTTATTTGGTGGTACAACGTGAGCGCGTGAGGATGGCCCAGATTTATCCCGATTGCGGATCGAACACGATGACACGTGGCAAGGCCAAAGGCTGACCGCGTGTTCCCGGTGTGATAAAGCGCCCGTGCGAATAAACCAAAGAGAATGCGATAAAGGGCCCGAAACATTCCCCGAAAATATGATAGTAATGCGTAGAACCGATAGAAGAGAATGATTGCCCAAGAAAGCGTGCGGATTGCCCAAGAAAAGAACCCAGAAACTTAGAATTAATGCGAGGTGTGAAAACCACGTGTTCGCTTCGATGCTCTGCGATTCAGACTGATTAATCGATCATGGTGATCGATGAAGACGCACCGCGCGCATGCGCGCGGAGCGTCTTCTTCATCCCGAGAGAAATGCGTCCAGGAGGTGGCGACTCCCGTGCTGGCCGCGGGAACGAGCGCCCTTTTCGCTCGCCCTCCCGGCTGCCCGTGCGAATTGACCCACGAGCTGCTGCCGCCAGCGACGGCGCGTGACAACTCGACCCAGCTGGGCCCACGGCGCCGCTGAGGCTCGCTCAATCCCGAACACACTATAAATATCATCACACTCGATGTGATATATTAAATTATCAGTATCAGTATACATTATGCTACATTTTTCTCCATACATTGGAGTCATGAACTCATGATGGACGTTGTACAGACACGTTTTCGAAATGTCAAGAATGCTCATTCCAACATATATGGGCTTATCAAATTTCACCTCGAGATTGCGTAATTCGATAGCAATCAAGTTTTCTGCAAATATTCTGCGGCTATGAAAATTTGGTTTTGATATCATAGCTTCCGCACCATATCTACCATCCCATTTTGTCAATATCTTAACATTTCTTCGTGCGCGTACATCTTCCGAAGTTTTCCCAAACACAGCGTTATTCATTAATTTATACATGGTTTTATCAAAATCATTGGTTGCACGTGTTCTCAACTTCGTGTTCAACTCAATGTAATTTGATAACCATGGAGACTGTGTGAACTCAAGAATCCTATGGATTTTTTTGAGCTTGAGTCCATGACTTAAACAATGTTGGAGAGCTCGATGATGAATGACATAGCGCTCTTTGTCGGAAACGGTTGCAAGTAACTTGGGTTGCCGTTTGCCCGGAGGTTTACTATGTTCCGGACAAAAAGGCAAGTCCTTATGTTTGTCATGCAGATGCGAGGGGTACTCTAAATCAACTTTTAGGATGTATCCTCTAGATGAACTTCATGAGTTAATATCGAAGCTTGAAACATCTTCTATCCATTTAAAATTAGCATGGGGCAGAGGTTGACTCATTGCCCATCCATACAAATTACTAACATCATAATACATCAAGTATGATGATGCTTGAGATGGATCGAAGGATTCCATATATTTATTGTTTGAAAATGCATGTCGCTTCGAACATTGGCTCAAGCCCCCACGCACACCCCGCTCCACAAACAACACCATGTCAATATCAGTGAGCAATTCGAATTTTATACCAGTATATGTTAACATGGCATCCTAAGTGTACCCTGGGAGAATAAAATAATATGCAGGGTCAAGACCATAACTCTCTTGACACCTATCACGGAAATTTTCAAATATATCAGCTAACAATAGAACATCTGTTTCTAGGTAAAGATCACTATATTGCCCCAGCGTTTGAATTGAAAATTGCTTCCAAACAGTCTCGGCATGTTTATACTCGTTTTCAGAAACCGTCTCATTTGTCAATGAGCTGTAGAAAGCGTCCCGTGGTGGTAACTGTGTGTCATCTAATTTTTCAAAATTGTCTATGTATTCATAGGGGAAGACCCCTTTTCGCGTTAATAATTCAAAATCTTCTAATTTAATATTCTTAAATTGACTCTTCAAAATTGTGAGTTTGTCTGAGGACATGAGTGATGCTAATTTATCGGGACTAGTATTTAAAAATTTGAATGAATCAATAAAGCGAAGTTTTATATTACTTTTTTTTTTCAATCGTCGATGAGGATCGAACTGTTTTTGTAAAGGAAATATATTTTTCTTTCGTCATTGGAAGTAAATCAACTTTCCCTCCAAACGCTGTGGCTATTTCTCTTATGATAAAATGAGCATCATAACCGGACAAATTGTGAAAAATTATTGGTATAAAAAACGAATTTTGAAAATTTAAGTTACAGTTAGAGTGTGCTGGAACTCTAAAGTTTCCCGTTAAATGGCAATGGTCGCGCACACGCTGCTCACCCATGCCAAAAGGTCCCTCGCAAATGTGGCATTGCTTGTCTTCTCGAAATTTTTTCCACTCTTGTGGTGACAATTGTTTCATTGGAACATTTTTATATAATATTTTTTCTACTCGCAATGCCAATTCACGGAGTTCTTTTACAAACCATTCCATACAATCTTTACCGCGATGTGAATGATATCCGGACATGGACTCGTCGTAAGAGCAGCTCGCGTAATATCCCACGCTGAAGACTTTATGATGATGATGGCGGTTTTTCGCGCGGTCGCTGTCATCGGTCTTCTCCAGAACACACTCGAGATCAGCGTAAACGGCAAATGGATGACGCTCCTTCAAATTAAAGTTTTTAAAACTCAACCATCTATCATCTTCGGATGGTAATCGAACCGCACACTCATTCACCCGTCCACAATCCACGTCATGTGATTGAAGCTTGTCTTCAGATGGGAAGTAGTGAAGGCACCTATATAAATTATTATTATTATTATTATTATTATTTATATGATATAGTTGCAATAAGAGTGTATTTATGTACTTACCGATCACAAATGAATTTCTTATGACCGTTGTTATGCAGTTGTGCGCCTACTAGACGGGTTAAATTCTTTATCCACACAAAGTGTCCAGAATTATTATCATTTTCCTCAATATATAATAAATTTACGTGTTTCTGCTCTTTTTGTTTACTAACGCGAACTGGGAGAATATTATCTTTTGCTATAACGTATACATTAATTGATATACAATTCAACCGCTCAAATTTTTTAATTTGGTCCAGAGTCATTGGGAAGTTGATGCCGCTTAGATTGAGTACTGACGAGTAGTGTGGATATGAAGACTGACGATCACTGTTTCTTTCGGCGGGGTATAATGCAGCAACCACCGCCCAGGCAAAACATGCATTGTCATGTGATTTTATATTTACAACAGCACGTTTCAACATTATATTCCTGGGCAATTGAATATGACACCCCGCAAGCATCGGATTATATTTATTTATGTTTATTGTCAAGTTGGATATTGAGATCAATCTCCATCCACTATCGCGCTCCTGGAACTCATCGAGCAATGTTCACGTCGGCTCAATCACTCGTTGCTCATACCACTCACTCAAGTCCGATGTTTGAAATAGTTCTGTATTGGTGGTATTAATACTTTTAGAGGCATGCTGATTACCCGTCGCAAACTCTGCATTGAACTCTGTATTCACTTTCACACTATTATATTTCTTGATTGACTCAATCACATGTTTTATAACCAGTTCACTAGCATCTTGTAAAAACTGTCGTGGTATCACGTGACTTTGATTAATTACAGCTCCAGTTGTCACACGATTCTCAAACGCCGTGTTGATTTCCCGCCACGTCAATCTGTGACTGTTTAGTTCACCACCAAGATGCACAAATCGCCGACGTGTATTTTCTTTCAACCTTTCTAAGCGTATTACTCGGGCACTTATCGATCGCTGATATCCGATGCTTAATCGAATACGTTTCGATGAAACTCGCTGTTCCAACGTTTCGATAAATGCATCACACTCTTGTTCCCAGGAAAAATAATCCTCCGACGATTGAAGTAAAGTTGCTCGTTCACACAAAACTTCTTCCGCAGCAATATCAGCGGCAAGAGACATGTTGATCGTTCGTAGGAAAAAACCTTACTGACAACTCAAAGACGACTGTTTTTGACATGTTTCAATTTTTTCTCGAATCATTTCTTATATCATCCCTCTACAATTCATCTGGTAATAGATGCTGTGTGGGTGGGGGGGGGGGGGGGGGGGGGTAAGTGGAGGGGATAACTGAATGAAAAAAAAATTATTTGGAAAAGAAAGAAAACACTTTTATTATTTTGGTAGGATGTTGTCGCGCTGGTCTCCATATTTTAGTGAATGACTCAACGTTTTCATCTTCTGATTCGAAGTGTTTAATCCTATTCTCAAATCATTTTATTTCCGGTTAAGGGGTCTGGCCACCCTGAATTTTTTTTTTTTGTCATTTTTTTTTTTTTTTTTTTTTATGAATCGTTAACTATAACGAACATTTTAAGACCTGTTGCGTATGGAAGCACTCGATATTGGCACAATTACCGGCACATTTGCCAAGTTTGAGCACCTCTGCGGACGGTCATTTCCCACTGAGGGCTTTTTGGTGCTACTGTGGCCGTTTTGCGCTACTGCGACGAGTGGTTGAGCGCCACTGCGCGCGGTCGACCGCGCGCTGCGACCTTCCTTCAAAAACTCAAGCGCATTAGCCCATACCGCTTTCTGCACTACAGTAGACGATCAGCGCTGCGCTACAGCGGAAATTGGCGCTCAAAACGATTCTAAGGACGCAAGAACAGCACGAAGGGACGGTCAAAGAAGGGCCCAAGACTGGCAATCAGCTGCCGAAGGAATTGTCTATGGTCCAGGGATCGCTGATTAAAGGTAAGACTCGCCTACTTTCTTTTGCGATTATCTCGAAACTATATTTTTTGACCTGGTACCTTCAAAATCTCGGAGACTAGCTGTCCGATTGCTTTCAAATTTTCACCGAACATTCTCAGATACATTATCTACAATGTTACGTAGGATTTTTTCGATAACTTTATTAGTTTTTTTCTTATTAATCCTTTTGCTAGGAAAAAATCGATAAAAAATGATAATTTTTGTTTTGCGGCTCACCATAATTTTTCTAACGTTCGAAAAACAAAACGGCTACGCTACATTGTAGTCACACTACATTGTGATAACCTGGATTTATTTTTTATTTTTCAGATGTACCATGACCGAGTTCCAGGTGGGACAAGGACCGCGCGTATCGTGTGGAGGACCCCCGCGGCAACTTACGTCACGGCGTCATTTCTAAATATTTTCAAATAAAACTTGGTGATGTTATTCTTGAAACTCTTTATGATAATGACCTAAATAATGAAAATATTCCGACTGATAGTTTCGGATTTATTCATTAAAAAATAAAAAAGTGCATTTCTCGGTTTGCCAGGGTGGCCAGACCCCTTAAACGGTGAAAAGGGATGATTGAATGAACAAATATATTCAAAATTATTTGAATGGATATTGCCACACTAGTCTCAAATTGACAAATAATAATAATAATAAATTGATATGCGCTTTTCCGGTGGGGGGTGTAAGAGAATAACCGATTGAAAAAAAGAAAACGCTTATATTGTTTTGGCAGGATGTTGTCGCGCCGGTCTCCGAATTTTAGTGAATGTCTCATTCATCTTTTGATTCGAAGTGTTTAATTTTTTCTCAAATCATTTTATATCATATCTTTTTTTTCTATTCATTTTCATTAATACCCAGCGTTTCCGGTTGAAATTCTTTTCTCAGATCATTTTTATATCATCTCCTTTTTGCTATTTATCAATACATGCTTTTTCCGGTGGATAGGGATAACTGAATAAAAAATATGCAAATTATTTGGTCCCAAAATTTTCGTAGTCTGTAGCATGAGAAGAGAATTTATGAATGACTATTGTCCAAGTATATGTGATGTTTGTTTGGGGACCTCGAAAACGTAGTTTACCTAATTAGTAAATATCAGCCGATGTTATCTTTATTTTAGCTTGTGACGTAACTTTTGGCCTCGTCACTCGTACGAATGGTTGTCGACCAGTGGACCTGGTTTACGGTCCTGTATCGGTCTCCACTCGTCGCTACTTCGGCTGGTGCCTTTTCGGAGACTCATTTGGCGTAGATATAATTACATTTTATTTATTTCTCTATTATTATTTTTAAGCGCCAATTTCGCTATTTATGTTTTATTGTAACGAACCCCGCTCGAGCCTAGAAATACCGTAGCCGTTCGCGAATTAGTTTATTTTAAGTTATTATTAAGTTGACGGCCTTTTGAGATGCCGAGAAACAAACTACCTTTTTCCGTTTCCTTCATTATTTGTCGTGGAGTTATTCCGTACTTCGCGCGACCACACATCGCTCGTTTCTTGCGAGGAAACATCTGTGCCTTTTGCCTTGTTTTGCCGCTTCGTTCTTTGGATGGTTTTCGGCCCCGTCACAACGTTCAAGCCGAGTTCATCGCGGCTTGCTGGTGGACGGCCGGAGGACCACGCTGGTAATGTGGCCATTCGTTGATGCCCCCCGTGGCCTCCTCACTGTAGCAACCTAGAGTTGCACCGTCCATGGCCGTACTCTCCGATGTCACGGTCCGCTTACCCGGCGCCTCATTCAGGTGGGATTCGGGAATACTCTAGGGGCGGAGGTGCAGTTTTGCCTGGTGGCGTGCGGGCCCACCGCGGCTCGTACTAATCCACGAGTCGCGAGGGAGGCCTCCCCTCCGTCCCGTCATGGACATCGCCCGGATCCCCAAGAGGAAGACATTGGAGGTACGACCCAAAACGTTGGGGTCGAGAATCGGAAGAGGGACGATCAGCGGTAGAACGGAGGAGTTCATTAATTGAGTCGCGTGTCGTCGATCCGATCAATCGGCGTCGCGCGACAATCAAATTTGCCGCGTAACACACGTGTCGCGCCGACAGCCTAGTTCGCGCCTAGAGCGTGCTAGCGCTGCCTCGCATGGGACTTGCGGTGGTGGGGGTAGCGCGAGGACGGGAGTCGAGTGATTTGCGAGCTACGCAAATTCAGTCTTCGTGGGACACCTGACTGGGGTGGTGACGACATTCCTTCTGCCTGCCTGATTGCCTTTGTTTCTTCTGCCTTTTATCGACCACTTCTGCCTGCTGCCATTATTGCCTTGCTGCCTTTGTCAACGTTTTCCTTGCTGCCATCTTCTTCAGGACTTCAAGTTTCTCGGTAAGCCCGTTCCATCTCTTCCGACCACGATTCGGTCGCTTCTTCGACCATTAATTTTATGTTTTCGCGATGTGCGATGATTTCGTTTAATTACGAGAGGAAAGCGGGTTGACACTTTTTCGGGCGTACGGCCAACCGTCCCCGGTCTTTCCCTCTCGTTTTGTTAGAGTCCTTTTTTTGTCTTGGTCGAAGAAAGCGATCGTTTCGTGATTACGCTGCGTCTCAAGTCAGTTTTTCTTGCATCATGTTGTTCGCGTTGTTTTCACGGATTTATTCCGATTTATCGGAAATCGCGTGGTTAGTTTAATTAATCTTAAAGTTCGATCTCGTTCCCCATTTTCTAATTTTTCGTGCGGTTCCCGATTGTTGAAATATGTTTTTCGTTTGCGTGTGCCTTTGTCCACGCTCGGGAAGCCGCTTTGCCGCGTGGCCTCGAGAGCCAGCTCGCGCGCGTTTGTTGTTGTTTTATCTCTCTCGCTCTCGCCACTTGGCCACGAAGGCTACGGCGAGGCGTAGAGCCTTTGTTTTTGTACGGATGGTCGTCGTTATTTTGAAGACTCGAGCTCGGTTCGCGTATTATTATTTTCTGTTCGCACTTGTCGTGCTATTTCGTGTATTATTTTTGATCTCTTAAATTATCGCGACGTATTGCGCAATTCGTGGTAATGCCTTCGACCGGCTACCTCCACCACGACTGACGATGTTTAATTATATTTGATTTTGTTGTTTTGATTATTTTGCCTTCTTTTGAGTTTCGAGACCATACGATTATTGCCTCGCGATAGGGTGAATTACCTTTTGCCTTTTCGACGTGTTCTGAACTGCTTACCTTAGCCTCGGCGATCTGTTAGCCTGATGACGTATTGCCTTTGCCTTTCGGCGGCTGCGTCACAAGCGAGTCAGTCACCGGGCCACAGTCAGAACGGCGTTCGATTTAGTTACCTTCGCAAATTACCTTTTGTCTTTTGGGGAAAGTCGTTTTCGGACTTACCCGTTGTTCGCTTATGGTCTCGAATACCGGGGCTGACTGCCTTGATAGCGACCGATCTTGTGTGTTGGCGTATTACCTTTGGCCTTACCTTGTTGGCCGTTACGTCGAACACCGTGTGATCGTCGTTGTTGCAGCCCCGATATTTTTCTTTTTGTCTCATTTATGGCATCGTCAGGCGTGGTATCGGTCGACGTTATTACTCGCGAAATTATTATTATCTTTTGTACCGGGTCAGCGATAGACCGCCCCGATTTTATTATTAAAACCGCTTTGTAAAATCTCATTTCAATTGTTCTCAATAAATTCTGCTTGTTAAACATTATTTCGTGGTTTCGCGTAAATTGATTTTGTTTCGTATTCTTTGTTACTCGCTCCCTTAAAGAATCACCCTCTCTACCTTTTGTATCTCAGTTGAGCTGAGTAGCCGGACCGCCTCGGTCATCATTGTCTCTCACATGTCCCGGCCAACCTGCATCAGCGAGGGTGGCGAATCAAAAATCGGCTTTGGCCGGTGGTACTTGATACCTGGCGCCCAGCCACTCTCGCGGCCGAGGGACATGCGGGGGATGATATGAGCCGGGAAGGGACCCGATGGACCCTTCTGGGAAAATCGACGTTACAAGCTATAGAGTCTATGCTATTGTGAAATATAAATGCAAATAGCTGCAGTGAAGAATAGAAACCATCCTGCGAGAATATTCGAGAGGGTGGTTAGAAAATTCATTGCATGCTGACTAACAAACATTTTCATCTTAAAATTCTGTAAAAAAATTTTTTGTTTTCCCCATCTTTTGGGAGAAAACCATTCCGCTCCAAGAGGTTGTGCAGTAAACTTCTCCGAGTTATTGAGTTTTCCGTGTGTGAAAAAATAAAAGAAAATTAAAAAATGTTGCGAGTTCGAAGTGATTTGTTCGCAAACAATTGGAACGAAGAAGTGTCGCGAGACGCAATTGAAATGGGTGATAGACCTATTGAACATAGTGATGATGGTGTCGCGCGAGAACCAATTGATGTGACCGACGGACCGAACTTTTGTTCGAGGGGTGAAATGGACCCTGCAGTGGCTCGACAATTATCTCAGGCAACGACAATGGTGTGTGCGATTTGATCGCACTATATGGATAATAAATTGTCTTCCAATATGCACACGCTGCTATTTAAGTGACCCGGAATTGTGGGGTGATGTCGTATATGGCACCACGCATGTGCGGAAGCTTCTCGCGGACATCGAAGAGAAATGGTGCTATAATTGCCAGAGGCCATTAACAATCCACATGGCATACGAATTGTGCTTGGTCTGCAATAGAGGTAATTTTTAATCATTTTTTTAATTCTATATTTTTATATTATTTTTCATAAAAAAAAAATTTGAATATATTTTTTCTTTTTTTGTTTTTCTTAGTTGATTATGAGTATGAAGAAGAATACGAAGAAAAAGAAGAATAAGAAGAATAAGAAGAAGAAGAAAATTATATTGTAATATCAATATGATATTATTTTTATTATTGTATTCATGTATATATATTGATTTTATAATAATGATATTGTGGTGATATTGATTTTTTATAATAAAAAAATTGTGGTGTTAAATAACCAAAGAAAATGCATGTATAACCATCTTACTCATTTGTCTCCCCATCTATCCTATCTCTCTCACACTCATTATCATTCCAATCCATTCATCTCAATCTCTATCCCCACTCCTCATCTCTTAGGTCCCCGCGTGCTCCCCCTCCCCCGCTCGCGTAGTATACCCCCCCCCCCCTTTACGTCAGCCCTCGCTGTGACGTCATCCCCCCCCCTGTGACGTCAGCCCCCTCTGTGACGTCATCCCCCCCTGTGACGTCAGCCCCCTCTGTGACGTCACACCCCCCCCGTGACGTCAGCCCCCGCTGTGACGTCACACCCTTCCCCGCGCCTACACTTCCCCCCCGCTTACCTCACCCCCCCTCAGAGGACCTGAGTTAGAATCGGCATAGCCCTCATACTTACAGTGATCACCACGGAAGGTCTTTGTAAACAGCGGTCCGGGCGATACACTATATCCTTTGGATTTATAAACTTTTTTCAATAAAAAAATTATAAAACATACTGATGACCTTCTACTGTGAAGAGAAGTTCGAAACCTGCAACCGTTTTCCCAACAAACAAAAAATCACAAAAACACTTCGTCTTTCGGCCGTTAATTATATGTAACCCCTTAAACGAGTTGATAACTTTCGTCAACGACCCAAATTAAAGGCCATAGGCGTATAAGCATACTGAATTTGTCCCCGGAAGATAAATTAATGATACTATAATTAGATCGATAATAAGAATAATAAGATCCTGCAAGTTTCAGAACCCTAACTCAATTGGTTTCTGAGAAAAAGTCAAATATAAATAAAAAAAACAGAAAAAATTTTGTTCGCAGAACTGATCAGACCGATCAATCTGAATTTTTCATATGATTGAGCTATGAGCTATATCGGTTCATAAGATCCTTGGAGGAAAATTTGTTTCTCTTTTAATTCCAATTTTTAACCATGATGCAATTTTTGTACAATGATAAAACTATTTTTTCCTCCACGTGTTGGAGACTGTCGTTCAGCTTCGTCAATCCCGTTTTGAAGTGGAACATCGTCTAAAAAACGAAATAAACGTGATCTCTTTAGTAATTAGAAAAACCAGTAGGAGGCTTCTATTAATTTTTGATTGATAGTGCTGTATTAAAACCGATATAATAGATTCACAATTGTGGTCTACACTACACGACATCCCATCTAAACTTTACTGATATAGATACTGCATTCTAACCGATTTGTCTCACGTTCTCAATTTCTGAGTAGCTGGCGTTCGACATCTGCGATTTGTTAGCGGAATATTCTAAAGGAATAAATAATAACATACAATTTTACGGTTAGTCAGACATAATCTACGAAATTGTGTGTACTTTTATTGCAGTAAGTGAAATGAAATTTTAGTGCAAAATAATATTTACAAAACCAAGTTGACTATCGACTTTATTATGTATACAATGTACAACGAAGGAATTGATTGTAATTACCGTTTTCCGCTATTCCTGCCGGTATTGGAACATGGTCCAAAAGCCAATGGGGCCGTTCCTCTTCCGGATCGTGATCTGGTCAAGAATAAAATTAATCAATTAACTAATATAAATAAATATATACACTAGGGTGCTTTTTTTTTT
>JACEOJ010002606.1:0-11247 GCA_013761285.1 Campoletis sonorensis | reverse complement strand
AAAAACTTCCTATTTATATAAAATTCATCGCCCAATCGAATGCAAATCATTACAATCCCGAATCTCTTTTACAACTATCTGAAATTGTTAAGATAAATTGTTAATAAATAATCATGAACTTACCAAATGAAATTCGCCGAACCAAATGTCAAATCCAATCCATATTGTAAAGCTTAGTTGCATAAACCTGTAAAATAAATAAAAACACAAATATTGTTAACCACAATTATTATAAATAAACAACTAACTAAAATAATACTTACTCCGTTATGTAACAGAAGATTACGCCGAGTCCTTAGTACCTGAAAAGAGAAAATGAGATTAATAAATAATTGAATGTTAACTCAATGATTAATTAATGAATAATTAATTAATCATCGAGTAATTACCACTAGATCATCACAAATAGTTATAAGAGACGAATGTAAAATTAATGATTAGTTAATGTTAATTAATTAATCAATAATTCTCTAATAATATTATAAATAAACAATTTAATATAAATTACAATAAGCGTTGCCAAGGAAATGGGTCCTATTGCAACGCCGTAGTGGGAGAACCAAGCCCAGTACACCGGGGCATCGTGTCAGTGACACACACACACCATCTTTGAGCGCCTATGTGTGGAGCCTGCCTTTAAGAGATGGGGCAGCATGGAAGCCATCAGTTCTCGAATCTCTCCCCGGGCAGCCAGTCGAACTCCGACGTTTGTGAAGATCGGATATTCCCGCCGTGCGTCCGAAAATCGACTTTAACATCTTTTATAAAAGTTTATCGTAGTTCTCGAGTCTCTCCCCAGCTAGCCAGTCGAACTCCGACGTTCGTGTCGATCGGATATTCCCGCCGTGCAGCTGAAAATCAATTTGTACCATCTTTGTAATAATTTTGTCAAACTTAAATATTTAATAAGTTTGTTTTGTCGAGTTAAAATTAACTCAGTTATTTTGTGCAACGTTGATTATTTTTGTCAAACTAATAAAGTTATTAAGTTTGTATTTTGGAGTTATAAAGTTTAACTCATTTTGTATTTGTGCAACGTTTGTTTAAAGAAGAATTATAAAATATAAAAAGTGTGAAAAGTTGAAAAGTGTTTAAAAGTTATTCACTAAAGAAAAGATCCACAATCCTAACATCTTATCGCGAATCGTATAATTTAATCGCGTTTGTTATTTGAAAACTAATTTTCAAATTTAACATCTATTATAATATTTCGTGAAGTTAATAAAATCAAATAACTTCAATTTGGGAATTAAAATTATTCCAATATATGAATACGGATTTCTCAGAATACTCGTGGACCAATTTCCTTTAAAATAATTGATTTGTTCAATTATCCATTACTTTTGACCGTGCTGATACTTGAGCACGTCACATCCAAGCATTTCCTTCCTCACCGACCGTGCTATTTCTCAGGCACGTCGTTCTCCAGTCATTCGACCATTTCCTTCCTCATTGACCGTGCTGATTCTCAAGCACGTCGTTCTATTTATCCAAATATTCCTTCCTCATCGACCGTGCTGATTTCTCAAGCACGTCGTTCCTTAATTATTTTAAATTCTTATTCCCATAGACCGTGCTGCTACTCTAGCACGTCGAATCCAAATTCTGTTCTTATTTTCTTTGCCGACCGTGCTGACATTCTAGCACGTTAGTAAAAATCCATCTTACCTATAAAGCCTTATCCTATCAAGAGACTCGGTAGAGTCTCAGGACAAGTACATTTGACAGCTCTGTCTGTCGTCTGCTTGCCCGAGGCTCACCCGAGTATATTATCTCTGAATAAAACGATTTCGAGGGTGGGGGGAAACTCTTTCTTGAATTACTAAGCCCAGGCATAATCATATGATTTGAAATTTGAACTGGAGACTAATGAAGTTATCCCCCTTCGATTGAGCCATAAATCAACCCGATTGATGCCGTAATTGCTGAGAAAAAACTTTGCACGGGCAAAATTATGCGATGATCGAAGTATGCGTGCGTGTTTGTATATGACACGGAGAAAGGGCTCAATGTTCCTATCGTGTTTCTGATTGGTCGCGACTGACGACATATCCCTGAGTTCCCATTTGACAATAAGTTTTGGTTACGAGTAACACGAATAGCACTAATACGTCTTCATATGTATGTGTCCTTTGATCTCGCGGATATTCAGAAACGTTCGAAAATCGGGTATCTGGAAAAGAGTTCAAGAGACTCGTCAGAGTCTCGGGTTCAAGTGTCGACGAAAGAAAAGTGCGAAGACGTTAAAAAAAAAGTCAACGTCAGTGGATGACGAAAAAGTGTTAGGTCAAGAACTCGTCAAGAGTGTTGTGATAGTGTGTGTAGTGCGGGGTTAAGTGCGGTTCCTATCTACATCGCTAAAGTGTCAGCTGTCACAACTGCAATATCTATATCTCTAATGTGTCAGCTGTCAAAGCTGCAAATTTATATTCGAGTGTTCACAAACTGAAAATGCGGAAGTACGTACATGAAAAAAAGTTATTTCGACTCAGTGAATGATTAAAATAATACGTAAAAGATCGTGATTTTGGGTGATCCATTTAATAAGTGATAGAAATTTCGGTCATGTGTCAGCTGTACAAGTCGCAAGCTCATATTCAAGTGTCGACAAACAGAAGTGCGAAAACGTAAAAAAAAAATATTTTAAAGTTAAGTGATTAACATAAAAGTGTTTCAATGAATTGATTTGTGAAAAAATATTAAATAATGTTAAAAAATCCGCGAATTCGTGTAGCTGGATTAAGTGCTATAAAATACATCGAAACATAACCTCAATGATTCAGTGGCAAACGTTTTCAAAATGTGTGAACTCGCAAATCAATGGTGTTGATGTTTAGATCGTGGAACCCAACGAGATTTTTTTTTCAAGCATGTCCCTCATATTCTTGTCCCAAATCAAGACATATTTTTCGTAAAAGAGAGTGTGTGCGTGATGAGGCCTATAGTGACCAAAATGTATCTTGTTTATTAATAAAAACTTGTAAAAACAAGAAGTGTTGTTAAAATGTTTTTTTTTTTTTGAAAAATTTACATGTGACTATTCTTGTGGAATCATGTTTTTCAATACTTTTCAGTTGCGGTCTACGAATCAACCAAAAAACTCTCAATATTCTACACGCTGGGCTACCTTCTTATGCTTTTCCTTTTAGACATTCCAATGCAGCTTTTCTTATCAACTGGAGTTTCGCTGGTTATGTGAACGTTGTATTCAAGGAACATCTTCGCCAAGTTAATACATGAAAATGTCAGCAATAATATGACGACATGACTCGGTCAGGCTTGCGCAAGATTCGAGTGAAACCTCAATTATGACAAAAAAATCAAGATATTGAATATTCCTTCAATTCTGTAGTTTGCATTGTACCAGAATTGCTATGAATGTTTTTATTCAGTTTCAACTTCATTCTCCCGGCAATGTGTCTTTTCATTCCATTAAAATTCTTATCGCTGAGATGCAATAAAAGTTTGTTTCAAAATTTTTCCCTACTCCGAAGACACCGCAGGCTGTAGTAAACTGAATTGAGGTTCTTCGCTTTGTTCATGAGGTCTGAATGAAACTGCCAAAGCTGACGCGATGGACCATTTACTATTCTTAATGAATACATTAAAACTATTGTCTCTTTCGCATAAGAGATAATGGTTGGTATATGAAACTCAACGGCAGGACTGTTTTCTCTGCAAATAATTGATACGAAATTTCATTGTTTGGTAACAGTAAACTCTTTTGGTAAATTCTTTATTCAAGATTAAATTACTTTCGCCGTCAAGTATTTCATTGTGAAAAAGTATTCTGTGGACAATCTACTTTTCACTTTCCCTTGAAAAAAAAAAAAAAAAAAAAAAAAAAAAAAAAACAAGGAGCAGGCTCGTTTCACTCTTACCATAAATTAAATAAAAAACTGAGACAAAATTAAAATCGGATATAAGAATTATGTTTTGTGACGTAACTTTTGGCCACGTCACTCGTACGAATGGTTGCCGACCAGTGGACCGGGTTTACGGTCCTGTACCGGTCGCCACTCGTCGCTACTTCGGCTGGTGCCCATTCGGAGACTCACCTGGCGTAGCTATAATTACCTTTATTTCTTCTATTTTTATTAATTTTAAGCGCCAATTTTGTTATTTACGTTTTATTGTGACGAACCCCGCTCGAGTCGAGAGATACCGTAGCCGTCCGCGAATTAATTAATTGTAAGTTATTATTAAGTTGACTGCCTTATGAGATACCGAGAAACAAATTATCTTTTTCCGTTCCCTTCATTAATTGTCGTGGAGTTATCTCGTATCTCGCGCGGCCACCCATCGCTCGTTTCTTGCGAGGAAACATCTGTGCCTTTTGCCTTGTTTTGCCGCTTCGTTCTTTCGATGGTTTTCGGCCCCGTCAAACGTTCAAGCCGAGTTCATCGCGGCTTGCTGGTGGACGGCCGGAGGACCACGCTGGTAATGTGGCCATTCGTTGATGCCCCCCGTGGCCTCCTCACTGTAGCAACCTAGAGTTGCACCGTCCATGGCCGTACTCTCCGATGTCACGGTCCGCTTACCCGGCGCCTCGTTCAGGTGGGATTCGGGAATACTCTAGGGGCGGAGGTGCTGTTTTGCCTGGTGGCGTGTGGGCTCACCGCGGCTCGTACTGATCCACGAGTCGCGAGGAGGGCCTCCCCTTCGTCCCGTCATGGACATCGCCCGGATCCCCAAGACGAAGACATTGGAGGTACGACCCAAAACGTTGGGGTCGAGAATCGGAAGAGGGACGATCAGCGGTGGAACCGAGGAGCCAATTAATTGAGTCGCGTGTCGTCGATCTGATCAATCGGGGTCGCGCGACAATCAAATTTGCCGCGTAACACACGTGTCGCGCCGACAGCCTAGTTCGCGCCTAGAGCGTGCTAGCGCTGCCTCGCATGGGACTTGCGGTGGTGGGGGTAGCGCGAGGACGGGAGTCGAGCGATTTGCGAGCTACGCAAATCCAGTCTTCGTGTGACACCGGACCGAAGTGGTGACAATCCTTTTACTGCCTAATTGCCTTTATTTCTTCTGCCTTCATCGACCACTTCTACCGCTGCCATCATTGCCTTGCTGCCTTCTCTTCGACGTCTTTCCTTGCTGCCATCATCTACAGGGCATTCAGTTTCTCGGTAAGCCCGTTCCATCTCTTCCGATCACGATTCGATCGTTCCTTCGACAATTAATTTCTGTTGCTTTCGCGATGTGCGATATTTAGTTTAATTACGAGAGGAAAGCGGGTTGACACTTTTCGAGCGTACGGCCAACCGTCCCCGGTCTTTCCCTCTCGTTTTGTTAGAGTCTTTTTTTTTATTGGTCGGAGAAAGCGATCGTTTCGTGGTTACGGTGCGTCTCAGGCCAATTTTTCGTGTATTATTGTGTTCACGTTATTTTCACGGATTTATTCCGATTTACCGAAATTAGTTTAATTCATTTTCAAGTTCGATCTCAATTCCCCTTTAGTGATTTTTAGTGCGGTTCCCGATTGTTGAATTATATTTTTCGTTCGCGTGTGCCTTTGTCCACGCTCGGGAAGCCGCTTTGCCGCGTGGCCTCGAGAGCCAGCTCGCGCGCGTTCGTTGTTGTTTCATCTCTCTCGCTCTCGCCACTTGGCCGCGAAGGCTACGGCGAGGCGTAGAGCCTTTGTTTTTGTACGGATGGTCGTCGTTATTTCGAAGACTCGAGCTCGGTTCGCGTATTATTATTTTCTGTTCGCACTTGTCGTGCTATTTCGTGTATTATTTTGTTGATCTCTTAAATTATTGTGACGTATTACGCAATTCGTGGTAATGCCTTCGACCGGCTATCTTCACCGCGACTGACGATGCTTAATTATGTTTGATTTTGCTGTTTTACGGTTTTGCTTTCTTTTGCCTTTTGAGACCGTGCGATTATTGCCTCGCGATAGGGTGAATTACCTTTTGCCTTTCGACGCATTCTGAACTGCTTACCTTAGCCACGGCAATCTGTTAGCCTGATGACGTATTGCCTTTGCCTTTCGGCGGCTGCGTCACAAGCGAGTCAGTCACCGGGCCATAGTCAGGATGGCGTACGATTTAGCTACCTTCGCAATTATCTTTTGTTTTTTGAGCGGAGTCGCTTTCGGACTTACCCGTTGTTCGCTTATGGTCTCGAATATCGGGGCTGGCTGCCTTGGTAACGATTGATCTGGTGTGTTGGCGTATTACCTTTGGCCTTACCTTGCTGGCCGTTTCGTCGAACACCTGGCGATCATCGTTATTGCAGCCCCGATATTTTCCTTTTGTCTCATTTATTGCATCGTCAGGCGTGGTATCGGTCGGCATTATTACCCGCGAAATTATTATTACCTTTTGTACCGGGTCGGCGATAGACCGCCCCGATTTTATTATTAAAACTGCTTTGTAAAACCTAATTTTCTTTGTTCTCAATAAATTCCGATTGTTAAACATTATTTCGTGGTTTCACGTAAATTGATTTTGTTTCGTATTCTTTGTTACTCGCTCCCTTAAAGAATCACCCCCTCTACCTTTTGTACCTCAGTTGAGCTGAGTAGCCGGACCGCCTCGGTCATCATTGTCTCTCGCATGTCCCGGCCAACCTGCATCAGCGAGGGTGGCGAATCAAAAATCGGCTTTGGCCGGTGGTACTTGGTACCTGGCGCCCAGCCACTCTCACGGCCGAGGGATATGCGAGGGATGATATCAGCCGAGAAGGGACCCGATGGACCCTTCTGGGAAAATCGACGTTACAGTTTTTAAACAGAAAATATAAAATTATGAATAAAGCGATAATAAGAATTCATACACATGGTACATCAGGTAGCAAAATAGCATAAACCATCATTTTCATCAAACCATCTAATGAATACTTATATTAAAGTTTTGATAAACATGCTCCGTCGCTGTCTTACAGAATGGTATGTGGACTTTCATCCGGTCATCATTTATCCAAGCTGATAAGATCCAGAAAAAAAAATCGGAATGAGAAAAAACTGTAAAAAAAAAAATTTCAAACGAAAAAAATTTAATTGAAAAAAAAAAATTTCGGCCGAAGTACTTGGCGAGTTCGTACCATGAGAAATATATTACGTGATCCTAGCTAAGCAAAAAAACTCGCCAAGTACTTCGGCCGATTTTTTTTTTTTCAATTAAATTTTTTTCGTTTGAAATTTTTTTTTTTCCAGTTTTTTCTCATTCCGATTTTTTTTTCTGGACTCTGTTCTTCTGACCTATTTTTATTGTGACTTTTTTCAATGCCCAACTATTTTTTGCTTTTTTTTTAAATACTCCATCCTCAAGCTACAATGAGACACTTGTCCTATTATTGATATTATAAATTTTAGTGCTGAAGGTAAATCATTTTCGATCTTGCCAATTTTTTGAGAATTTTGTACTTTTTTGTGTAGTTTTTTTTTTGTGAAAACAAATGGAAACGGGGGTCAACAAATGTACTTGTCCAAGGTTTTTTTCCCCGTCGAGGGGATTTTCGGCCCGGATATCATTTCTTTTTTCTGAACCTTTCACTTTCATCAATAAATTTTTGCATTTATGGTCCGCCATATTGGATCTGCCATTTTGAATTCCGAAAATTTGGGTGCAGATTTGTATTCGGCGACCCCGAATCCCCCGAGTACCAACTTTTGCTTTCATATCAAACGAATTTCGCAGTTATCGCTCGCCATATAGTATCCGCCATCTTGAGTTTCCACATTTTGATAGTAGATTTGTAATCAGCGACCCCTAAAACCCCCGAGTACCAACTTTCGCTTCCATCAAAAAACGTTTCAATTTATGGTCCGCCATTTTGAATTTCGAAATTTTGGATGCAGATTTTTAATCGGTGAACCCGAAAACCCCCGCGTACCAACTTTCGCTTTTCTTAAACGATTTTCGCAGTTATTGTTCGCCATATTGTATCCGCCATCTTGAATTTCGAAATTTTGGGTGCAGATTTGTGATCAGCGACCCCGAAAACCCCCGAGTACCATGTTTTGCTTTCTTCCAACAATTTTTGCATTTGTGGTCCGCCATATTGGATCCGCCGTCTTGAATTTCTAAATTTTGTGTGCAGATTTGTAATCAGCGACCCCGAAAACCCTTGAATACCATGTTTTGCTTTCATCAAACAATTTTTGCATTTGTTGTACGCCATATTGTATTCGCCATCTTGAATTTCTAAATTTTATGTGCAGATTTGTAATCAGCGAACCCGAAAACCCCCGAGTACGAAGTTTTGAGGTAATTGCAAGTATGGAAAAATGTGTGCTTCAAAGGGTCAAATTGATAATTATTTTCACGTGGATTATTCCGGCTATACCGTCTGTCAACAGTTTGATACGAATTTGCGACGTTGACGTACAAATTAGTTCAAATTTTGTCCACGACGGATCCACGAGATGTCCGCAAAAAATACGCTGTTTACACGTCTGACGTCTCGCACTTTAAACTGTCAAAACTACCGTCAAATACAACAGCTGACACATTAGCGAAATAGATCGGAATATGTCGTCAGTCGCGACCAATCAGAAACCCGATAGCATCAAAATGCCTTTCGTTGTGTCGTATACAGACACGTCAAACTTCCAATGTGTTGGTATTTTTAGCATAATCTTGAGCCTGTGCAAAGTTTTTTCTCAGCAAATACGGCATCAATCGTGTTGATTTTAGGCTCAATCGAAAGATTTTTCTATAATTAGTCTCCAGTTCAATTTTCAAGTCATCGTCTGTCTCCTGAGCTTCGTAATTCGAGAAAATGACTTCCAGTTTTTACCCCCACCACCGAAATTTACTTTATTCAGAGATAATATACTCTGGCGAGCCTCGGGCCAGCAGACGACAGACAGAGCTGTCAAATGTACTTGTCCCGAGACTCTACCGAGTCTCTTGATACCTTTTTGTTCTTCGATATAAATGAACCCAAAGTGTTGCTAAGGGTAGCTTGCGTGGAAGCAGAAATTTTGATTTGCTTTAGCCGGTCGAGGCAATTTTATAATCAGTTTGTCTGAAAATGGTTTTACCGCTGTGCTGAATGTCTCTTTTCGCTTGGTTATTTGTAGTCGCGAACTAAAGTTGCATTTTCATTCTGGAAGTGAAATTCAGGGTCAAAATTTTCATACTTAAAAGCAAAATTTAATTTTTTTCCTTCAATTCTAGGAATTACAATTTTCAATATTTTTTGTTTCAATCAGAGAAATGGATATTTTTTTGCAATTTGATTCGCTAATTTAAATTCGAGTATTTTTGAATACTCGAATTGAAATTTGGATTTTTAATTATGGTTAAAATATTAGTAAAATTTGGATTGTTAATTAGTTAGTAAAATTAGTAGTATGTTAAATGAGTGATTTGTTCAGTACTTAATTGGAATTTGCGATTTTTCATTCGCTACATAATGCAAATACTTGTGATTTCCATTCAGGAATTGAAATTTAGTTAATAATTCGGAATACCCCAAATTTATAAAAACAGAAATCTAAATAAGAAAAATAATTTCAGTACCCCAAATTTTTGTTGGTGAACTGGTTTTTGGTATATAATTTGAATTACTTTAAATTCCAATTCGAGATCTGAAATTCAGTACATTATTTCAATCGCAAAATATATTTTGCAAATTTGGCCCATTATTTTAACTATTTTCAATCTTGATTCAGGATCTGAAATTTAGTACATATATTTATGTACCGTAAATTTTGATCCGGAAATGGGAATTAAGTGTACGACTTGAGGTACTTCAATTTGTACAACGGGAAATCGAATTTTGTACATACCTTCAATACCCTGAACTTTATTCGGGAATCAGAATCTGGTACATAATTATAATAACTTGCAGTTCTATATCGATAATTCATATTTAGTACATGATTTTAATACCCCAGATTGTTATTTGCGAGATAAGATTCGGTACATAGTTTTGTTATACGCCATTTTTTTCATTTCGCGTACAATTTTTCCGTCGATGGTCCCTTTTTCGCCAAATAACCAGCAGTAACGGAATTATTCATTTATTTTGATTTAGCCAACCTATAATACTTACAATAATCAAAATTAATTAGTAAAATAGTATTAAGTATGTTCTTAATAATTTTTTTCATTTTTTGAAGGCTTCCTAAAGTTGCCCAAATGATTCGCAAACGAATTCTTAAACTTTTGTAAAAATGGGTTCGAAAGGGTCAGCCATATAGCTAACTTTCATTAACAAACAATTACCAATCGAATAAAAAATCAAGACACAATAGAGTCTCGGGACAAGTATATTTGACAGCTCAGTCTGCCGTTTACTGGTCCAAGGCGCATCCGAGGATAATATATCTAAATAAAACGATTCGCGGTGGTGGGGAGAAAAACTAAAAGTCATTTTGTCGAGTTACGATCGAACTTCAGGAGACACGTGATAATTTCAAAAGTGAACTGGAGACAACTAGTTAAGAAATTCCCGTTCGATTGAACCTAACTACACCACGATTGATTGCGTATTTCTTGAGAAAAAACTAAAGAAAAAAAAATCGAAAAAAAAAATTTCGAAGCACTTGGCGAGTTTGGAGTTATGGATTCTAATACATAATGTGATTTGAGTTATGCGAACAAACTCGCCAAGTGCTTCGAAATTTTTTTTTTCGATTTTTTTTTCTTTTTTAATTTAATTTATTTCAATTTAATTTTTTCCAGTTAAACTTTTTTCTATACATTTTTTTTCTTTTTTTTCATATGAATAGTGATTGATTTTTTTTTAAGGGTACCAAGAATATAGACTGATCATGTTAAAACTAAGGTGCAAATTTTTATACTTGGCGCCCTTTTTTTACTTTTTTAAAGTTTTTCCCCGAGATTTCATTGTTTTTTGTAAAAAATATCGGAGAGCGAGCGACGCGCGACAGCTGATCTAAGGATCAGCTTTCAACATATATATATCGCCCCATCACGAAGCATTAGAGTGAGAGAGATAGCGCGAGGCGCGAATGCGGTTGAGGGACAGAGAGAGAGTGAGCGGGGCGTGTCAACTCAGTCTTACTTTAGACATATATATATCGCCCCATCACGAAGCATTAGAGTGAGAGAGATAGCGCGAGGCGCGAATGCGGTAGAGGGACAGAGAGAGCGTGAGCGGGGCGTGTCAACTCAGTCTTACTTTAGACATATATATATCGCCCCATCACGAAGCATTAGAGTGAGAGAGATAGCGCGAGGCGCGAATGCGGTAGAGGGACAGGGAGAGAGAGCTAGCGACGGGAGGGGGTAGGTGCCTAGCGCGAGCCGCTAGGCCTTA
>JACEOJ010002549.1:0-10722 GCA_013761285.1 Campoletis sonorensis | reverse complement strand
AAATTGGATAGATTTCTGCGGTGTTTTCACGAATGCACAAACAACATGAATTCAGATAAGCTCGGTCATTCGCACGGATGTTATATTAATCCTGGTACGTGTGGATCAAAGTTCTTGTCACTACAAATGGTAGCTCCTCATTTTCCCAATATTCGATATATCAATCGATTGATATATCGTCTCATGCTCGTCCATAAAGACTTAGGGATCTTGGATATGGCGTTGAATGAAAATGACATCCCCACCTTAAAAGATGTTGCTGATAATGCTGAAAGAAGAGCACAGGCTCATAGAGTCGAGGTAGAAGAAATTGACTTGGACGAAACTAATATTCGTGTGGAATTTGCTCCGGCATTCAAAGCTTTTACAAAGTGTTTGATGGAAGAAATACCGAATATTGCGTGTATTTCTTGTTAAAAGCTGTGCAGTCCGAGCAATATCAAAAATATTAAAGTCTCTGAAGTTGTTGCGTATGGGAATGTTTGGGACGAGTTGATAAGATTTTTGCGAAACCGCACAAATGTGAAAGAAGCGAACCATATATGCAAATATTGCGACGGGTATTTGCGTCAAAACCAAATGCCTCCAACGTGCATTCTGAATAATCTTTATGTTCACATAGCTCCTTCTCTAATCGGTACCTTAAATATGTATGAAAAATTTTTAATTCAACGCGCAAAATCATTTCAAGTTGTGCAAAAAAAAGGAACCGTGATGAATAAACGTTTGCCTCAAAAAAACATGGTTTCTAAAGCCGTTGGCAGAAGTTTCATTCTTCCATTGCCAATAGAGGAGACTGTGAAAAGAATTTGTCCTCCAACCGTACCTATCAATTGGGATTCGGAACTTTATATAATAGTTAGGGGCATTCCCACGAACGCAAAAATAGTCTGGGAAAAATCCGTGGATATGAAAAAAGTATTGGATACATTGACGTTTTTGAAGTGGAAGAACCCATATTACTCGGAAATAGTACTTCCAGAAAATCCTGAGCAGTTGTTCCCCAAGAATTTTCGCAATTTAGAATATAAAGAGGGTCAAGTTAGTTCGGTCACTTCGTCAATAGATTCTCACGTTGTTCCGTGTACTGCCGAAGATAAAGACGCAAGACCTAAAATTGACTTGAACAAAATTAACAATGCTGCGTTGGTTACTCAAATGTCACCATCAGACGAATTCTATGAACAGTTCACTATTCATCCTATGCATGAAAAAAAAATTGACAAGTCTGCAACTGACTTGTATCAAATGCTAAAGGTGAAAGATGTTCCGATGAATTCGTGGGTTCCCAACTTAGACTTGTTGTGTTTTCCTGACCTGTTTCCTTATGGTAAGAATGGACTCAACGAAGAAAGACCAGTTTCTTTATCCGATTTTGAATTTTACAAAACTAAATTCATGTCAAAACATTCACAGTTCCGATTGGATATTCCGTATCTATTTTACGCTTTAAATAGTAACAATATTCGTCAAATGAATGCTGGAATTTTCCATAAACTGAATACAGCGAACATGCCGGCCAATTTCAAGGCAGGCGACTGCCTTGAACAACTGGATAAAGGCAAATTAGAATCTAACTTGAATACAATATTTTCAAGATTGCGTAATACAGATCAGTTTTGGAAAAAACCGAGAGGTGATTTGTATACTATGATTCAGACATACGGACCCCCTACGTGGTTTCTTACAATTACTCCTGGTGAGTGGTTATGGGACGATTTAGTAGAATATCTTTGTGATTTGCACAAAATCCCATTGAATACAAGTAATATAAATCGCATGGAATTGATCGTCAAAGATCCCATAGCTACATCCCGTTTCATGAATGCAAAATACAAAGCAATTGAAGCGTTCATTACTTCTTCTGCTAATCCAATTGGCAAAGTTCTGCACTCTTTCGTTCGTTTGGAATATCAGAGTAGAGGTGTACCACATTGGCATTTTTTAATTTGGATTGAGGATCCTCCCATCATTGGTGTATCATCGCCAGATGATATTGCGTCTTTTATAACGAAATATGTAACTTGCAGGATGCCCGATAAAAAGGTTTCTCCGCAATTGCACAGACGAGTTCTTGTCCATCAAAAACATTCTCATAATAGTTACTGTTTACGAAACAAAAAGACAAAAAGTGGTTTCGTTCGCCGCTGTCGATTTGGTCATCCACGTCCCCTAAGGCAAAATTTCAAGCTTCGGGATGTGGCCGTTTGCATTTCTCGTAGGAAGACTTTGAAAACTAAAAGTAGGCTGTATGATTTACCACGTAGTTCAAAAGAAGCCCTCATAAACGATTATAACCCGGCTGTTCTTTGCGTATGGGAAGGAAATATGGACATCCAATTCGTCGGTGAAAATTCGACATTATTGGCGCTGTATTTGACAAAATATGTTTCGAAAGCAGAAAAAAGTAACATGCCTAGTGCAGCCGATATTATGAATTCATCAAAATCTCTTTCCAGTAACCTTTGGAATATAGGAATGCGCTTATTAAGCCATCGCGAGTGTGGTGCTTTTGAAGCTGCTGACAGCATTCTTGGTATTCCACTATACAAAACCGATCCCGCCACTACTATCAGGTGGGTAGATGTCAATCCTATTCGTAATAGGAGGATAAAAAGTCGTCAAAAAATCAAAGCATTAGATCCAGATTCGACGGATTTATATTATCCTTCTGTAGTTGATACTCATTATCCTAACAGACCACAAGAGTTGGATGCCGTCAGTCTCTACGATTTTTCGAAGTGGTATGATGTTACCAATAAAAAATTGAAAACGCGGGCGGTGTACAAAATCGGTGAGTCTGTGTATTTGAAGAAGCGTCCGCGAGCCTGTCTCATTAATCATATCAGATTCAATGCTGATACCCAACCTGAGAAATATTATTATTCTTTGCTGTTGCTATTCAAGCCTTGGCGCAAAATTGAAGAATTGAAAAGTAGTTATGACACGTACGCTGAAGCATTCGCGGCTATACAGTCACAGCTGGAGGATGCACTCAAGTATCACGAAAGACTTACAGAAATAAAAAAAGCGAGAGAACATGTCCAACATCAAGTTGAACAAAAGTTGTTGCGATCTCCTGAAGATGAAAAAGATTCTCAGGAAAACAATGAACCGTTGGAGTGTATCCCTGTTGAAGTTGAGGGGGTCATTAAAGATTTCAAAGATGGCGCGGATCAGCTTCAAGTTTTGAATCTCTCGCAGATGATAGTAGAACTTAATCAGGATCAGAAACGGATTTTCGATAACGTTACTCACAGTTTGGCTATGGATAAAGAAAAAATGAGGCTGTATGTAAGTGGAGAAGGAGGAACTGGAAAAACTTTCCTCATAAAAACAGTTAAAACGTGGATTAAGAAAAAATTAGATAAAGATACAGTGGTAATCGCTCCGACGGGCATAGCAGCTTTCAATGTCGGAGGTCTTACGATACATGGTTTCTTTCAATTGCCTGTTGAACACGGTCACACTGCTAAATATCGACCACTGACGGATGGCGTTCTAAAAATGTTGTGGGCGGGATTGAAAAACGTTGCATTAATAATAATAGAGGAAGTTTCCATGGTTTCCAACGTCACTTTCATGTACATCCATTTGCGATTGGCTGAAATATTCGATACATCCGATTCCGAGGATGGTTGGTTCGGAAAAAAACATATTCTTTTGTTTGGTGATTTGTTGCAGCTTCCACCTGTACACGAAGAACCAGCATTCGTTACATTATCAACGGATAAAATTGAAAAACTCATCGGGGCAATGGATTCCGTTGACTTATGGTCTGAGCTGTTTTCTTACGATGAACTTATCATCAATATGCGTCAAAAGGGCGATCTCTCTTACAAAAACGTTTTATCTCGAATTCGGGTTGGGATTATCACCGATTCCGATACCGATCTTTTGAATACACGGAAATTACAATTCAACGAACAAACTGCGGACGGTCGAGTAAATGAATTGTGCGACTATATGTGTCGTTTACCACCGGATACCGTTTGTTTACTTCCTACGTGCAATCAGTGTGATATTCTAAACTCGGCTATGCTGGCTCGTATTCCTTCGCAGGAGATACACCTTGTTGCTCATGACTCCATAGATTGCTTACGCCAAGTAAGAAAAAAAGTGTCTAAAGCTTTGTGCAATGATGAAGAGGGTAGCTCGAGAACAGCAGGTTTAGCTAAGCGTATTGTTGTGAAAATTGGCGCTCAAATAATGATTAGGAGGAACATCGATGTTTCTCTTGGACTTGTAAATGGCACTATTGCGAAAATTCTCTCTGTACGACGTGACATTAAGTCCGACGATGTTGATACGATTAACGTGTTGCTACCCAATGGTACGGAATATACGTTGGAACGTGCAACCGTTAAATTTGAAGTTATGCAAGAAGCGTTTGTTTGTCGCAAACAGTTTCCCATTTGTCTTAGTTACGCGATGACTATTCACAAAAGTCAGGGCCTTAGTTTAAAAAACGCAGTCGTTGAAGCAGGTAATTCGATATTTACCTGTGGACAAATTTATGTGGCACTCTCACGGGTGACTACCTTACAAGGATTGCATCTCATCAATTACGACCCGGGGTCTGTGAAAGCGGATTCAAAAGCAATTCTTGAATATAATCGATTGCGAGCAAAATATCGGCCGGATCTTCATCCTTTCAATATCATCAAGCGTCGCACCATGAAATGTCATGATCGGCAATGGGCTGTGCCGGTTGGGATTCTTGAGTGTCAGGAGAATTCGCAACCCTTAACCCGAGGTCCTTTACCTTTTCATGTTAGAGGACTTTCGAATGTCGATCATGTTTCATGTTATGCGAATGCCAGCATGCAGTGTCTCATTAATTGTTCTCCAATTCGTGACGCTGTATTACGTATGGAAAGTACGAACGTCGTCAAATCGGCTTTCGAAGCATACCTAACAGAAGATGTGACTGTTGACATATTTGCAATTCGAAAATTTACCAGTGATGTGTTCATTACTCCAAATCAACAAGATGCTAGCGAGTTTATCATTTACCTCTGTCAAAAGTTCGATGTTATTCAGAATGTTTTGAAACACGAGATCCACTCGGTTATTACGTGTTCCAATTGCGGTATTAGAATAGCAAGTTCGAGCCAGAACAATATTCTTCTATTAGCTGTACCAAAACAGCGCAAATTAGCATGGAGTCTTCAAGAAATTATCAATCATAATTTCGGAAAATGGAAAAGCATCGAGGGGCCTTGTGCAAACTGCAAATCAGCGTCGTTGATTGAAAGGATTGAGCTCAAATCATTGCAGACGGTTTTACTTGTTCAATTGTTGTTATTCGAGCAGGAAAACTCTCAAATAGTTAAGAAAAAATGTAACATTAAATCATTGCCTACTTCTGTCGTTCGCATTGATAAAACTTCCTATAAAGTTG
This sequence comes from Campoletis sonorensis, assembly GCA_013761285.1. Lineage (NCBI taxonomy): Eukaryota > Metazoa > Arthropoda > Insecta > Hymenoptera > Ichneumonidae > Campoletis > Campoletis sonorensis. The sequence continues at coordinate 5,318 of JACEOJ010002549.1, read as the reverse complement.
TAAGTGCAGTCCTCCATCATGGTACAAGTGTTAATGAAGGGCATTACACGAGTATGCTACGAAGTAGAGGTACAAGTTGGCTAGGGGTAGACGATTTGATTGTCCGAAAGAAAAATTGGCCGCGAAACGGTAAAGACGTTTATATGCTATTTTTAGTTGAAACCTAATTTACGTATGGTTTCACATTCAATGATTGTCATGTTTCACATTCACTTACAACTTTTCACAATTTCAGAAAAATGGCTACTCAATAGCGCCTTCTTTATTTTTTCCCCTATCGGCTGCTTCAAGCGCCTAGGCATTTCAACCCATTCGCCATTACGAGCGCCAATAGCTATTACATCCGTCATCATTGGACGCAGAGTGTGAGTCATTGACAACCTCAACGTACGAGCAAGTTTTTTGATGTACACATCTGTTCGCAAGATTATTCAATCAATAACGAAAGTGAGTAAAGGGTCGATGACTACTAATTGTTGATTATGTAACTCTACACACAGCTTAATTCGTTTGCATGTTTTGTTGAATATCATCTGTTAAAGTTGTAACATCTTTTCAGGCAAAGGTGTGTCATTCACTGCGACTCGTGTCATTCGTTAGGATCATACATCATCCGTTTGTAAACGGCTTTACTGCTCTTTTTGTTATTGTTATTATGTTAAACAACATGTCGTTGTATTTATGTTATTGTGTTTATGTGTATGCTTTAAAACGAAAGTGAGTAAAGGGTCGACGATAAATAATTGATTATGTTACTCTACATACAGCTTTATTCGTTTGCATGTTGACGATTTTTTATACAAAAATCATACTTCTGTGTCGAACCGGCCATCTTTTTTAAATTTAATTCCCCAATCATACATCGTTTAATCTTTGCTCACTTCAGTTCATTAAAAAATGATGTTCAATGTTTGCGAAATTTTAATGATGTTGTTATTATTTATGTGCGATCGTTAATCTCTATCTGTTATCTCTATCTTTTTTAGTTAATCAGCTAATCTGTTAAAGCTGTAAAATCTTTTCAGGCAGAGGTGTGTCATTTATTACGATTCATGTCTCATTCATGAGGATTCATGGACAGCTCTGTTTATAGAAAGTTTCTTAATAAAACAATACATCATCCGTCTGTAAAAGGCTTTACTGCTCTTTTCGTTATCATTATAATGTGAAACAGTATGTCGTTGTATTCGCGTTATTGTGTTTATGTGTTTGCTTTAACTTTAATTATGTGCCACTCTTTTCTTTTTCTTCTGTACACACGATCAAATTTCTAAAAACTGCGAAATCTTTTCTAATCAGTATGTAATTCAGAGTTCTTAGTTCTAATCGATGTATAAATACACAGCTCATTGCTATCTAGGTATTTCTCGCTCTAACAACAACGTCGTTAAAGAAAGCATCAAGATTACTAACGCATCTTAACTGGTTCATGATGAGACCGAGAGTTTTCGACAATCAACTTTAATGGTGAGCAATTTCTATCCTCTTCATTGTTTTGGACATGTATCGAATATGAATATATATATATATATGTATATTGTTCCAGTTGCAATACAGACTAAACGGAGGACACGATTTTTTCATGATGTGGTTGATAGAGTTTGGCTATCAATTCCATATCGTATTCAGTTGCAGTAATAATCCATGACTACGAACGTTTCTCTATCAACAACATTTGTAAGCGTTTACAACTACTATTTTACGTAGCTCTTTCCGATATGTGATTAGTTCAACACATTGTAGAACTTTCTTCTTTCTAGATGCCGTCAATGTCAATTAGAATTCTAGTTCTCATGTTGCTTCAAAATCTTCGTTCATCTTCGAATCATGCATTTATTGCTCGACACGACGATGTCTTCTGCTTCATTCTCATCATGGACGAACTTGTAATCACGGAATTGGTCTTCACTCATATTTTTTATAAAAGTTTTTGCATAAGTCAGCTATAATTTGTGGAATACGATGAGAACTACCAATTGTAAATTTATCGATAGAAAGCAATGAGCTTTGTAATCCGTATGTCTATTGTCAGTATTTTGTTAAATTTATGAATTTTCCCAATCTTCTTGTATTTATACTGTTTTACTGTACAAACTATTAGTGCTAATGTCTTGTGATAAATTTTTTGTCTATTAAACCTGCAAGAAGGTGAATAAAAAGTTGTTACGTCATCAAAGACAGAACGTATATATCATTGTTGTTTGAATGATCTAGCACTGTTTCACTTCGTCCTACTATGAAAATGTGTCCTCGACTGCAGTACCGAAAGGGTTCGTTATCTCGTAACGACTTATTTCGACACTACGTTTTGATTACTTACCGATTTCATCTGTTTACCGCAGGAAATTTGTATTATTCCGTTATTTTTTACAAAAAACAATGAAATCTCGGGGAAAAACTTTAAAAAAGTAAAAAAAGAGCGCCAAGTATAAAAAGTCGCACCTTAGTTATAAAATAATCAGTGTATTTTCTTCTACACTTCACAAAAATCCAAAACTATTTTTTCTTTGCTTTCTTTTACCTTCCTTGTTCTTTGTTTTTTCCTCTACATCTTGCTTTAAAAAAAAATCTCCTTCCTGATTCTTCTTCCTCTGTTATGTTCGTTGTCAGTCTTCTGTTTCAAAAATAATGGAAATCACTAATTTTTTTTTTCATTGTGACGGTTTTGCCACAAATTCACCAGGAATAATAATTATTATTATTATTCCTGGCTAAAAGAGACACTGAAAATATGGGAAAATAAAATAAAACAAATACAAAAAAAAATTAAATGGGAAGATCGAAATAACAAATTTATTAAGCCAAAAACAAAACAAAAATTGATAAATGTGGGCGCCAGTTAATTCTTTGAAAATTAACAATCAAAAAAAAATAATAATCAAATTTCCGATCTCCAAAATATTAACAATAATATTAATAATAATTCACAAAAATAATACAAAAGGGGGACTAGCTCTAAGCATGGGATAACAACGAAAATACAATTTTAATCTCAAGTGAAAAGCGGGTCCCTGACAACTCAGGCGTCTTATTATACCCGTGAACGAAAAAACGGTGGTGGGGGAAGAAACTTGGACTCGAGTCGTTCGAAGTCCGAACAATGACGCTCTTGGTACAACCAAAGAGTTTCGTCGTACAAAAATTATGAAAAATACAAAAATAAATAAGGTGATAATCAATTGAATAATTCTTTGCAAATTTCTAATAAAAATAACGTAGAAATATCGTTTATTCGGCCCGTAACGAGCGCGACAATGATGAAACGAAAAATGACGCAATAGGATAAAAAAAAAATAATAACAATAATTAATTCGCCTTATTCTCTCTCGCAATATTGAGCGATGTTAATCGGCGAAGAAAAATATTGCGAGAGGCCAAAAATATTACAAAAATAATGGGGAAATTGGTCGAACGACGCTCGAACGAACAATGATCTGAAAAGGGGTAGGTGGGGCAATTTGGTCGTTTTCTTAATCCTAATGACTTCCACCACGATATTCGTCGCGTCCTTTCTTTCACAGTCAAACAATCACTCGTATCTCGCACAATATGATTAATATTGGCCAGAGGGGCTCACAAATATTGAAAATAGGGAGGGAAAAATACAAAAAAGGGTGAAAAATCGGGCGTACAAAAATGGCTCGTCGAAACGACGCCTCGCAAAGTCGCGACCACAAAAATACGAAAAACGACTTACTTTTTCTCGGAACTTTGTTGAAAATTTCGCCTCGTCAATTCTCAAACGCCTTCCCTTCAAAAGAAGCCGGATCGTTGCACACTCAAAGAAAAACTAATAATTTTTAACAAAGATTGTCGAACAAAGAAAAGAAACTTGAAATCGCCAACACGTCTGTTGCTCTCGCTGGATCGTGGTGAAGTGACTCGGTAACAGGGCCCTCGCACGCGTGGACCTGCTTCCTCGATGCTCATTGGTTGCCTTTGCCGGCCCGGCAACAACCAACCAATCACAAGTGGAGTTAGTTCACACGTGGTCTCGTTCGATGGTGAAGGGTATAGGGGGGAATGGAGGGGCTTGCGAGTCGAGCTTTGTCTTGCACTGCCCGGGGACGGAGGGGGCGCTTGTGCCGCCACCTGTTGCTCTTGATCGAACGCTGAGTGGTCTTGGTGTTTGGAAATTCGACGCGCGACTTTTGAAATCGCTAAGGGAAGTTGGTCTCGAATTTGTAGTGTCGTGACGTCATCACGTTGTTGGAACGAAGTGTTGTGATCTTCTCGCGGATTTGGTCGAAAAAGTGGTCTTCGTAATTTTCGACTCCGGAAAAAGGAATTTGCCGTGTTGAGGGATTTATTTCGAAGCATCTCGACGTCGCGGGACTTGTGGATTTTCTCCGGGCCGCTCGATTTAACCTCCAGCCTCGAAGTAGCGATGTTATTTTGAGGTTAGTCCCGTCGACTCGACACTTCAGCTGTCATCGTGGGACTTCGTTGGATTCTTCGTTTGGTATGGGAAAACTTTCCCTTACTGGTGAGTTGTTCCTTTTTCTTGTATCGTGGGGCTCGACTCGTTTTCGGGGTTTTTGACAGGGAAAAGTTGTGGGAAGGATTGTCGTTGAGGGGAATTTGTTGTTTTTGAGAGGAATCGGGGAGGGAAAAATTATTGGTCGTTGGACTCTACTTGTGATTGGGGTTGGATGTTCTTGTAATATTCCTCGTCTTATTCTTCTTCGATATATTGCAGGTGCCGTTACTGCGGCCAGAGATCCTTGTGGTCTTGTCGGCGAAGGATCTTGATGGTGGTTTTCCTTCGCTGGCTAGCGTAGGAAGTATTCGTGGACTTCGAAATTATTTCTAAGGCTTGACGAGGGGAAAAATTCCCTGAACAATATTTTATGACGGATAAATTATACTAAATTGGAAATATGAACTAAAAATATTCTAGGACGGACAAATATCGTGGTTGACCACCCCACGATCGACGAGGTAAGTGTTGGGAAAAATTGTGCAACGTCACATCATATAGCCAAGAAAAAGAGACATGACACTACGTTCCGTTGGGAATTCTTTGAGGATAGGTTCATCGAGGATGGATGCCGTTGGAGATTCTTTGCGGATGGGCTAAAATAAACTCCATAATTATTGAACAATGATTGCTTCTCGTAAATGCGAATGATGTGAAAAAACATGAGAAAACTATGAACAGAAGTATATACAAAAAAATTATTGTTTATTGCTCGATAATACATATGAACTTCTTTTATATTCTTCTAAAACAACGAACGAATCACTTAATTTCCCCACAAGTTCGATGCAGACATGATACAAAAACTTGGCGTGCATGGTTAACCTACAAAGCTCGG
>JACEOJ010002544.1:0-13105 GCA_013761285.1 Campoletis sonorensis | reverse complement strand
CGAGCCTCGGGCCAGCAGACGACAGACAGAGCTGTCAAATGTACTTGTCCCGAGACTCTACCGAGTCTCTTGATAAAAAGTTAATTTCACCAAAAAATTATGAATGTGGTAAAAGGCCAACGTGATGGGAGTCTGAAATTCCTTCACGAAGGTCATATTTATCACCGCGATTATCGATTTGAAAAAGCGGAGAACAATTTTGTTTGTTCACTCCGGACCATCGAAAGGATCCGATGCAAAGCAATTTGTCGACTTACTCCTGACGGCGATGTCGAGGTCGTTGGCGTCCATAATCACGCGGGCCGGAATCTGGAGGACCATATCCGGATGGAGGAGATGAAAAAAGAATTGAAAACTCAAGCACTTTTGATGACCGATACCCCAGGGACCGTCTTTGATGCCGTATGCCGCCGGTAAGTACTTAGTCTTACTAATTAGCATAGCTCATTATGAATATTATTGTTCACTAATTGTTAATTATCAATAAATAAATAAATTTCTTCTATAAATACTTCAAGTTACTTTAACCGTCGGGGAAGTTTTTCGAGCTGTTTTCGGCTCAGTTTTCTATCGATTTTTTTTTTCGTTTTTTCGTATCGTTATTATTCACGTGTCTTCGCGTTCCGGGCGCATTATTTTTGCTATTTCGTGCTGGTTTTTGGTTTTTTCTGTCCGATTAATTGTTCTATTGGTCGTCGATCACTCGCACTTTTTTTACTCCATTTCTTTCGCTTCCTAGTACAAACGAACGATAGTAACTAAATGTACACCTTCGTAACTTACTTTATAAATAAATGTTTTTCTAATTCATCAGGCATGTAGAAGTCGCTCACCTCATACATTCGGCAGTAGGCCGCAGAATCATAGAACGAACACGGCTGGAACATCGACCACCGATTCCGGCAACGATTCCGCATCTTGGTCCGATGCTCTCGCAATATCAAGGAGCAACCGAGATTTATCTAGGGGAGATCGAAGGTGCCGACGGTAGCTTGGCATACGCCTTCGGTTCCGAGGAACTTATCGAGGAGACTTATCGATTAATATCATTATTTTTCCATGAAAATGTCTCTCCATTCCGTCATATATATTGATGAGTTATATAGAGTTATATATAATTGTATAGATCGATAATATGTATGTTCAAAAATGTAATTTTAAACTTCATTCAGTGTATTCCAGTTCGACCACGATGCAGACAGCTGTTCATAATACACTTCCGGTCAATGGATGTGGTAGTTATTTCAGTATCACAATCGTTTTAAAAAATGGTTATTAATTCTTATATACTCTTCGATTTCAGGGTATTTCACCGATGTTTGTACTGTGCGAAAGCAAGAGCACAGAGATGTACGTTGCAATTCTGCAATTTCTGATTGGAAAAGTTCCCGGATTGGAGGGAAAAATCGAAAAAATTTCCGGCGATTTTGAGCGATCACTGATCAAAGCAGCAAAAACCGTCTTCCCGGGAGCACGCTATGTTGGATGCTGGTTCCACCAAACACGGGTAAGTTGCAGATATTTTCATTATTTCATAAACAATAATTTTCATGTATTATGTTCAATTTTTCGGCAACAACATGCGAGTACAATATTTTTAAACGGACAACGACAGAACGTGGACACAATATTATCGCGATTGTTTCGAAATCTATATTGGCTTTGTCCCCGGAGACTTGAATTTTCGAATCAAATTAAATACTGATAATTCGCGGCGTTAATAATTCATGCGGATCGTATCCAAATTAATAAATATGTGAAAAAATATAACTTTATAAACTTCGTGGTTTGTTTTTCATATTTCTCAATTCTTATTATTCATAAAGGGTTTGGTAATGAATATTTCAGAACAATAAAAATCAAAATAAAAATAATTAAATTACTATTAATATGAATATTGTTATTTTTGGTAATTTTTGGCTTTTACAAAGGAATTTCTTAATTTTCTTCACTTCTCTTCTTCTTCTCTTCAACTTCACTTCTCGAATTTCGATGGTGGCGGCATGTTGAGAGCAAAAGCGAATGGGAAAAATGAAGGGTGATCCAACGTTGTAGGAAAACCAATCAGCCCCACTGGCGTCTTCGTCATAGCTGTCGATCCTTATCATCCCTTTTTCTTACACTTGCTGAGTAACAATTGTTTACATTAACGAGTGTATTTTTAAAATTTTTATAAAATTTCTATTTTCATACACAACAACTTTTCAACAATTTTATCTCTAACTAGGCTGTCACCCGAAAATGGCGGAGATTGGGACTTAAAAGAGCGCCGCCGGACATCTTATATCTGACGTGGTCGCTACCACTGGTGCCGGCCAACAAATTCCCCGAAGCTTACGCGGTCATCGACGAGCAAACCAGACTGTTCGAAAGAACTCATCCGAGAATGCGTAACTTCGCGAATTACGTAAATTCGACGTGGGCACAACACGCCGAATACGTTTCGGTATTCGATTCAGTGGCACGGACGAACAATTTCGCCAAATCGTGCAATCGTCGAATTGTAACAAAATTAGGGGGACCTCATCCCAATATATACAGATTTATCGGTACACAGCAAATGGAAATACAATAATCTTAAAAAACTACTTCTATTTTTTACTTATTAATTAATTAAATTAATCTTTCCTACTTCCTTTTGATAGCTGGGATGTCGAACGCTATAAAGGACGAACTCGTTAAATTAAGAAGAATCCGCGAAGGTCATGATCTCACGTCCGAGCGTAAAAAATCACAAATTTTAATTGATGCGCGGATCAAAAACTTCCAGAATCAGCTTCTTGTTGGAAGGTATATGTATTATCATATTAGCGAAAGGATTCAATAAACAAAATTGGAAATGAATATTATACAGATTAAATCACTAAAATAATTTGTCTTTACAGAATCAGCATGTACGAGTTTTTGAAAAACGTCGTGAAACGCAGAGTTGCCGTAGCCATTGAAGAAGCAAACAACCAACTTGACGGTGAGTTCTTTTTATTAGCAATAATCTATTGCCTTCACTTAGGCATAGAGGGAAGGACGAATGTAAATGTGAAAGAAGAGAGGTGAGAAAGACCTTGAGGTTGAAGGGGTAAAATTACTTACATATTACCTGTAATGATTACACTCATAAATATAATTTTTTGCGTGCAGTTGAAAACTTTGATGAAATCGACGAGATCCCCGACATTGAATATGTCTACGGGGACAATGTGCTTCCGCATGGTACTGCTGCTCCTCGACAGGCTTCTCCTCCCAGAAATCCTCGGCCGGTTTATAATGCCGCCGCTCGTCAACCAACCGAACCGAGAGAAACACCCCCTGTACTTCGACGAAACCAAACAAATCCGGTTCCGTTACGTCGCAGAATTCCTCGACGACAAGCAATTGCTGCACGTCGGCGAAACGTCCCAAATGCTAATCTCCGTCTGCGAAGAAGAAACCTTCGTCCACGACAACAGACGAATGATTTTCGACCACACCCGGCTCCAGTAACCGAGAATGCAGCTCCGATTCAACCGCAAATCATTGAAATTTTCAATTCCGATAATGGTAAGGAATAACATCCTTTGTATCTACATAATCTTAATACAAAATATAATATTAATAAATAATGAATATTAATATAGAGTCAGAGTTGCGATTTGAAGACATCGTGGATGCTGATGAAGCATTCTGGCAGGACGTACGACTGAACGATATGAATGATAGTTCGAACGAGGATGTCCCAAGACCCCCTGCAGGTGCCCAGCCAAGACAGATAATGGATCCGCCGCCAGGAAATCGAGTAGATGCAAATGGTAGATCCTTAACTCTATATCGCATTTGAAAATTTATTTGATATAGTTTGATTGTCCAGATCATCTGGAACCGGTTGATGAGCCCATCCCACCACATGCCCTTGAGGATTTGGAGCCTAAAGAACCACCAATCTATAATCAATTGGAAGCATTAGATTTTCCAAACGACGTTGTCGCATCGGGGACTGCCGGGCTATGTGCCTGCTGCCTGACAATGCGACCGAAGATTTTATTTTTGCCATGCAAACATTTATGCCTCTGCATGAAATGTCATTTGGGAAAGAAGCTGTCGGACAATCATAAAAAGGATAGAAATCCACTTTATGTCCCGCGATGTCCAGTGTGTGGCGGAATATATTTGTCGACAGAAGAAATTTATTATAGTTAATAATAAGAAAATATATAAACACATTCTCAACATTAATTATGATATTTTGTTTATTTTTTATCAATTATTTTTAAAAAATGTAAATGAGTATTACAGAGTGTTTATTCAGGGTTTTTATCAACTTAATAACTGATACGAAAGTATAGAGCGAGCGCTCGGGACAACAGCCCCGAAGACTTTACCGAGTCGCTTGACATACCGCCTTCATATGGACAAAAAAAAATAGATTTACTTTCTTCTTTACTTCATTAAAAACATATTTCTAAACGTAACGTAAGCACTGTACACGATTCAAGAGAAAACACACAACTTAACTGAACTGTCACTGGTGGCTCAGTAGATTTAAGGTTAGGTTGCCCGTCTGTCAAATGCGTCAAATGTTGAGGACTGTTGGAAAGAATGGGATGCGGTAATCCGTGCAGGTGGCGCCATCTGTGGGGTTTGAACAGAAAACTTCTTTAGGGTTAGTCTTCACGAGTGGTAGAGATTGTTATGTACGCACCGTTGCGTACTGTATTTCACGTTATAATTCAGAGATGGCGGGAGGGTTCTCGTCCGTAGGAACACTGAAGTGTCCAACTCGAAGAACGCGGGATTTTCGGGTGAAAATAAAATAAAGAGACGCGACAACTCAAATCGGATAAAATTGATCATGTATTTTTACAGGAATTAAAAATGTTCTATAGTTATCGAAGCTCGAAATTTTTCTGCTGTTGGAGAAGTCTCATCGACCAGCCTCAAGTCCTCCCTCGCATCCTTCCAGCTCTGGTAGGGGTAGGGGGGTTGTCCAGGGTAGATGAAGTGGCCAATCGTCGTCCTTCGGAAAAGGCTCCAGGGTGGTGGTCACGAGCTAATCCCGCATTGTGATGTACGTGACTCCGTGAAGTTTCCTGCACGGTCCCGTTTTTTATATTGGCATAAAAAAAGGGACAGCGCCTCGAATCCTTTCCAAGTGGCTGCCACGTGACGGTGAGCAGACTCTCGTCTCGGGTATCCTTTCCTCGGCAATTCTGGCGTCCACGTTTCGTCGATTGCTTCCAGACGGGTCATCTGGAGTGTCGTCGTCCTTTTGTCCTAAGATCCCTGTCCTTACCTCTCCTTTTCTTACCCTCGAGTGACCGTAACTAAAAAGCTTAACTAATTTGCCTCGCGTCTTCTAATTTTAATCGCGTAGATGTCTATTCAATTTTTCGAATTTAACGAAGGCGCGTTACATCGAGCAGGCAATCGATTAATATCGATATCACCAACTCGATACATAACAAGATGGTCTCTGGTAGAGAAGTTCGTTTGGGGGAGATTGAGAGTGATGGAGATTTCCCTGGTGGAGTTGTTATTGGGTGAGTTGCATGTGGTGGAGATTGACTTGGTAGAGATGGCTTCGATGGAGATTGTCATTGGTAGAGATTGTTATTGGTGGAGAAAAGTTTGGTAGAGTTGACGCGTGGTAGAGTGTGCCCCCTGGTGGAGTTTTCCTTGGTGGAGTTGGTTCTGGTAGACATGTGCATGGTGGAGTTTTTTTTTGGGTGAGTTGTTGCAGTGCCCTCTGGTCGATCTGAGCTAACTGTGAAGTGTGGCGTTAGTGATGAAATGAAGTGAGCGGGATATAGACCCCGCGAAATTTGTCATCTGTCATTCCTTCTGACGGACGCGTAAATAATTTTTTGTGCAGTTTCATGAAATTCAACGTTTTTCATACGATCCATGACGATTGCGAGAAAGGCGATGGAAGAACAAAAAATATGTGCAGTGAAATCGATATTATAACAAGCAGGTAAGAAAACGTTCGCTGTTAAAATCCGCGAATCAAAACGGAAGAAAAAAAGTAAACATCCTACTATAAATTGTAAAAAAAACAGGGTACCACATTTTATTCTGATAAAACAGAGTAATGCAATATCTGTCCTAGAAAACGATGTACTTTCCTGAGCAAACTGAGATTTTCACAGTTACACTGCTTTGTTTACAGTTCGGTACTGCCAATATACATCAATGTTCCCATTAAAAATGTTCAACTATGAAATTTACATTTTACTTTTCTTTCGACAGTTCGTGACGTGTTATCAGTGCACTCTGTAATTCCTACAGTTGGATTGGTTTATTTACTGTCGCAAATATTCAAATTTACGATATAAATTTACGAATTTATTATATGAATTCATAAAGAAAATCTTTATTATTCAAGTTGAACTTGAATGAACATGAAATTGAAGTAGTTGTATACAATTTTAATCAATTATGATTGAGAACTTTTATCTTGTATGCTTCTCTCGTTTCTAATTTACTTCATTTTTTTTCTCCTTGTCGTTTTTCTATCGTCGTCATGGTCCCGAAAACAATAGAGTCTCTCGCTTCTTCTTTCGATTCTCTCAAGGTTCAAGGGACTCGTATACACGGTAGTGTTAATTTCGTCATCACTCGGCCTTCCTGACCTTCTAGTCACCCTCGACTTGTCCATACGATTTTCTTGCTACAATATATATTGTAACGGGACGGCCTTATCCCTTGGCTGGATTTCCGGTGTGGCAAAAATCCGCCAGAGGGCCACGGGTGAAACGATCTCGCACAGGCGACGTATCCCCCGTACGCCTATAAGGTCCCGACCGTTCCTATTTTCCTTCTCCTGTTCCTTACCAAAATTAAATCATGCATAAGTAATCCGGAGCATTTTTAACGACATACGTCGTTGGTCTATCGTACTTTAAAAGTACAGTGACGCAAATGAATGACGATAGACTCTCTTGAGCACAGTCGCTCACGTTTTTGTCCGTCCGATCATCGGATGAAAGTTTTCACTCTTGAAGGCCGAGTTCGAGTTATCACTTCGGATTGCAAGGAGAGGAAATCGGAAGATGATTCCCATTCCAGGCAAGACCCGCCGGTCAGTGCACGAACCTGCACAGTAACCTCTCCTACGAGAGAGAAGAGAATCTGAAAAATCCTGTGTCTCGATATTTGGATTCGGGGTTGTCCAAATATCGAAACGTTTCAATATATATATATATATATACACTGCATATCCAAGTGCGTTATTTCACACGTTTAAACGTGTTATTCCTTGTGGTAACTTTTTGCACAGTTTCATCTGTGTAATTGCATAACACACTTAACTCGTGTTATGTGTGCACTGTGATGTCTTTAGTTTATTATTATAAGTATATTTAATTATGGATATGAATACATTTTGGTACATTGGAAAGCACGCCACTTTACAATATTGACGAAGCGTTACGACTCGATCTGGACACGGCTGAGCGAGAACTGACTTAATCATAATCAGCCCTTAAGGACGACGGACTTATACCGTACTGGCGCTGAATACGTTTCCGCTATAATAATGATATATTTAGCTTAGAACACTACAGCACATTCAAGGGTATACGGCTTACGTTTTGAAATTAGAAAAGTATTGTATTATATTGAACAAAATTTTTTATTTGTTGCGACGACGAACATTTACAGGTTTTATGATCCGATTATACTTTACTCTTTTGATCTTATCCTTAGTACTTTAAGAACAGTTATACAGGGCGAAAAACAAGGAAATTATTATTATTTTGAATGGACTTTTCGTCAAATAGAAAAGATTTGAACTGATAGAGTCAGGATTTTACCTGAAATGTTGTCATACTCTTTTAAACGAAAAACTGGAATGTAGTCATATTTTTTTAAACGAAAAACAAACTGGAATGTTGCATAAAAACGTATAAATAAGGACTTCATCTTTTTATGTAGATACTTTACTCTTTTATAAAGAGTACTTTGTTACGCTTATTCTTTAGTATCAAAAGTACAGCTAAAGGGTGAAAAATAAAGAAAGAAAAATTCTTGACTGAACGTTCTCGCAATTTACGGTTGAAGTAAAAAGTTGTCAAGATTACGCTTGAATTTCGCAACTGTAGAATTGCTTTTAAAGGGAGTCTGCAATACTTTATGAGCAATGAATTCGAGAATATTCGAATAACCAGGTGGATATGTCCTGTGCCAAGCGTAATACGCCGCCAATAATCCACCAATAATTTTAGGCACCGTCGGTTCTGGAATGTCAATTTTGATTTTTTCGTCGGCAACGATGAAGGCTTTTTTGATTATGTTGTCTGCAATATACAAGACAGTTCGTGGTGCATCACCTTCACTAGTGAAAAGGGGTTGAGTCGAAGTTAAAATCTGAAAATTGAGCGAAAGTTCAATTGTTAGTTTTTTTTTTTTTCCAACTGAAAATCCTACTTTGTGATTTTATTATACTTGCTTAATTGTCCAAAGCGGTACGATTTTTTCCTTCATTTTATTAGGTGTGAGCTCTTCTGATAATTGCTCCAGAATCCTGATTTGTTTATCCTTGGTACTGTCCATGTCGCAGGAGCGAGGTATTCCATGATTTTCCTGTTCGGAATAATATTTTTCCAGATTTTGTCGATCATTTCGAAAAACAGTTCTTCTGTCATATTTCGCACGACACAAACGCATTCAAAAACGATCTGTAAATAGCGAGGATGAAGTTGAATAAAATAATAAAATCTACAGAATACAAAAAAATCAAATGAAAAAGATTCCGATTTCAGTTTTAGTAAATAACATTTAGTTTTTTATAATAAATATTGTGTGATTTATTTGTGATTTGTGATTATGAAAAAAAAATTGTGATTTATACCAATAAATTCCGATGTAAAGTTAAAAGAAAAAAATTATGCTATAAAATAAAGTGATGATAAATATTTGTCGTTCCTTTTCCAAATAAGATGTTGCACGTAGTCCACTTTAATAAATAGACAAGTTTTAGTAGTTAATAGTACTTTTCGAATAAAGGCCATAGGCGTATAAGCATACTGGATTTGCCCCCGGAAGATAAATTAATGATACTTAAAGGATATATAGGTACTTATAGAATAATAAGATCCTGCAAGTTTCAGATCCCTAACTCAATTGGTTTCTGAGAAAAAGTCAAATATCCAAAAAAACAGAAAAATTTTCGTTCGCAGAACTGATCAGACCGATCAATCTGAATTTTTTATATGATTTAAGGACCTATAATAGCTTCTGGGGAAAAAATCATTAGCTATATCGGTTCATAAGGTCCTCGGAGGAAATTTTTTTTCTCTTTTAATTCCAATTTTTAACCATGATGCAATTTTTGTACAATGCATGATAAAACTATTTTTTTCTTGAAGCGCATTCATTTTTATATAATACCGCATGCTTTCCGAATTTTTAAAAAAGGTACGCCATTGTAATAAAAATATATATAGCATATAGGGAGACCGGTTGGTCTAGTGGGTGAGGGCTCGGACTCGCAACTCGAGGGTCCCGGGTTCGATTTCCAGACCGAACACCACTGACAAATGAATAATTTTTCAAGTGTTCCTATACCGCAATCCCCAGTCTATACCTCTCTGTGATGCCTGAGCGGTCGGTGTACGGCTCCGGGTGCCTCCCGTGGACGGTTCTCATCGTGTGGATGGTGGCCCCCTAGCCGTGTACTGGCTGGCTCATTGTATCACAGCTGAGGAGGTTTCTGCCTGAGACACCTCTGGTAGCCGTGTTGGAGCGTGCTCACATTGCTACCCGAGGATGATCAGGTAGAAACTGTGACTGACTGTATCGGCGAAGGTTTTCTGCAGTTTCCCTTCGCCCTCGGCAAATGCGATACAGTAAGGGGTAAGACGGCTGCAGCTGCAAACGGAGGGAGCCTCAGAAATAAGTGAAGTGGTGCCTTGGTAAAGGCGGAGTAAGAGAGGAGCCTCGGAAAAAGGAGGTCAGGAAGTAAGGAAGGAGCGGAAAAAGAGGCATGGAAATACGTAAAAACCCGCAAGGGTATACGTTAGCAACAACCAAAAAATATAAAATTATATATAGCATATAATATAGCACTTGTATTTGCTTTTTCTAACCAATCCAATGAATCGAATTCAGGTAAAAACTTCTCATTTATGAAATTGTGCTAGATTTTTGAGCGTTCATTTTCACAATACCTGATAATACGTCTGTAAGTCTGTCGAAGTTTGTATCAGCCACGGTAGACATTCCGGTTGAAACGCTGTGTTCAGAATATGTATTTATTTTCTTACGTCTTACGTGATTTTCTGAACTTCTATGAGCTTGCTTCGAATTTCGTTTGTCCGATGCGCTCCGGTCTCTCGAACTATTCTCCTCTCGTCGTTTTCTTTTCCTTCGATCAATTCGATCATTCTTTTCTCGAGATCTACTGCGACTCATTTTCGTCGATTATCACTTTGATCTTTGTTTTTGTCAAGCGTGAGTGTATCCCACTTCTGATTTGTCGCGAATATTAATTTACGATATGAATTTATGATTTCTTTATATGAATTCGTAAAGAAAATTTATATTATATTCAAGTTAAATTAAATGAACATGAAATTGAAGTAGTTAATTATAAACAATTTTAATCCATTATGATTGAGAACTTTTATCCTGTGGGCTTCTCTCGGTTTTTTTTTCTCCTTGTTTTTCTATCGTCGCCATGGTCCCGAAAACAATAGAGTCCCTCGCGCTTCTTCTTTCGATATTCTCAAGATTCAAGGGACTAGTATACACGGTGGTGTTAATTTCGCCATTATTACAGTTTGGTATTCTAAATAAATCGGTGTTTTCAGTAAAAATTATCAACTGTATGCTTTACATGGGATCACTGATTTTCATACTCTACGCAGCTGTAAGGATTGCAGTGTACACTGCATTGAGTACAGAGTGATTCGTTCAATTTTACAGTGTGGCACGGAAATTTTACTCTTCTTTCGACTGTTCGTGAGTCTGTGCTCCGTGATTTCTGCAAACTTAGACTGGTGTATTTACAGTGTGACATTGTAAAAGGCTGAGGCACGAGGTCACGACACAAAGTATTCTCAGTTATTTGTGCGTGGTTGATGAGACTCCAACGTCGTTCTATTTAACGTTACCGGAAAAAGTAATGGTTTCATTGCGTTTTTGTTTGTTTTCTAGTGAAAGTGTGAAGAAAGAATAATCAGACTTCGAAAAAAGTGGCTTCTTCTTACAGGACTGAAACATTTGCTGCAGCTCGGTGTGTACGGTATATGTCTATATTATGGCGATCGTGTGATCATAAGGATTGGAACGCGAGTTCTTGATTAATTTTTTCCGGACTAATAACTTGGGACATTTACGTTAGCGTTAAGAAAATAATTTCTTCAAAATTCATTGAAACATTCTTTTTCCTTTTATTCATTAATTCACTATCGTCTTCAGCTCAAATGACTGGCAGTTCGGTATGATGCGCAGTTGATAGAACGCGGACGTCGGCAGTTGTGCGAAAATATATAAATTATCGGAAAAGACAAGATGATTAAATAAGGACACGTTGTTGTCTAAGCTAATTCAGCAATTGTCTAAATGTTTTGTTAGTGTTTGTCATTTTTTATTTTTTATTCTATCTCTTGTTTTGTTTCGCTTTCTTTCCATTTCCATTCGATAGGCTTAAAGACGTTGTAACTAACGTGAGATTTTTTTGCACCTATGTTTTGTGGTTTATAGCTTTAATCAACGTGTCGAGAAGTCACCAGTTGAATATAATTGACCTGACCGAATTCCGGCAAATTCATCACACGATGAACGAATTGAATGAAACGGATGCTATGCTTAATTTGACGTTAGCAGATGTGATGCATGCGGTCACTAGTGTACGTGACGAATTTCATAGATCTTTTGCAGCCTAATTTTTTCGTTTCTTTTATCTATTCACATTTTCTTGTATGTTTCATTCAGCTTTTTTTTAAATTCTTAAAGGTTGAGGGCAGCGATAGTTTGTACGAACCGTCTAACGATTCTATCCTCACTGCACTGACGCAAGATGCAACGCCTAATAATAACACCATTTGTGATCGTAACACGTGGTCTCAAGCCGAATCATCGGTATAGCGTTCCCAACCCCGTCGATCAGAATTATATGGCCAGGGCCGTAGCATGATCGTACACATAACAAAATTCTAGTACTTTTCAAAAAACCTGAAAAACGTGAAATTGATTGATTGAAAAGAAACAAAAAAGCACTATGAACACTTAAATTTAATTATTTTATTCAAAAAACGTCTTTTTTCAATAAAAATACTTTATATTACTCTGGCATTCTGAAATCATCGTCCGATAGGTCCGATTCTCCAACGTTTGGATTATTGCTTGCCTCTGCAGAGGCGTGTGTGATCGACTGCGGATAACGCGTGTTTTTACACATTCGTTTGTATTCATCCGCCAGAGGTTCGAATGTGACACAATTTTTTTTCACTCTTTGGCTTGCTAGGAGTAATCCGTTAACAGTTGGGGTTATCAACTTGTTACGAGTTTTCGTTTTGATTAGATTTACCGAGCTGAACGTGCGCTCACATTCAGCGTTCGAATGTGGAAGCGATATTACGTTCAAAACGAATTTTGCTAAATTACTGTATGAGTGACCGACTTGATCATTTTCGCTACAATTTGAAAGTTTGTGCCAGAATATATCGGTTGGATCGGTCACGTCAATGTCGCCAGGTAACTCGAACCGTGGGAGTTTGCGCCACTCATCGTCAATTGCCTGATACTGATCCTCCTCAACGATACGCGGTAAAGACTGCATCAACGACAGCAGACTGGGGACAGTTCTGCGAGTTTTTTCCAGCATCGCATTCGCCGGTTTCAAAGCTGACATTTTTTGTAAAACAACATCTTTGAAATCGAAGCGATTTCTGATTTGGAGACAACCAATAACCAGAAACTGACCGCAGCCCTTCCGAAAGTCAGTCTTGAGGCCGTTATTTTGATGGATTTCCGGTTTTTGTAAAAAGATTCCAGCTTTTATTCCCTAATACATTTGTTCTGGCAACAAAAATTTTTCAACTTTCGACGGATCTATATCCTGTATCGCTGTTCTGTTGATATAGTCACTATCCATGTAACTTTTGAGCAACTCTATGTAAGTTGAACT
>JACEOJ010002515.1:0-12524 GCA_013761285.1 Campoletis sonorensis | reverse complement strand
AAAACGCGAGATGGGAGTGAAGAAAAAAAATTGTCGCCAAAAAAAAAGCACCCTAATATATATAAATACAAATAGCAATACCTACACTCAAAAAAGATGCAACATAACATCGTTTCATCGGTGAAAATGAAGTGAACGACCAAACGAAAAGAAAAAAAAACAAGAACGATAAAAAACCAAACGAAGAGACCAAACGAAAAGAAAAAACGAGAACGATGAAAACAACGACTATTAACAACGAAGAACAAACGGAGAGAAAAAAAAAAATTTGGGGGCCAAGAGGAATGGGGAGAAGGAAAAAAAAATATACGAAATGAGAAACATGATTAATTATAAAAAAAAAAAACAAATTTTTTCAATATTTATTTAAATAAAAAAAAAAAAATTATACAATTGGACAATCTTTTTGACACCTCTAAAATTTTTCACGACGCCAACGGGAGGGCCCAAAAAGTTCCCACCACGCGTCGTATGAGGGGTCCTCATGGACTCCCGGAAACGTCTCCATTCCGAAAAGTCTACGTAAATAAAAGAGGTCCCCCGGGATCTCATCGGGACACCAATCATCGTGCTCCACGGAGAGGGGATCTTCCCTCCAAACCCGGGCCAAATTCATGGCCCGATCCCGCCGTTCAGCCCGAACGACCCGGGCAGCGGCGACGAAAGGGGCCAACCACATCGTACCTACGGGACCGCGATGACAAGTCCGACGGATTTTCTGAAAAAAAAAAAAAAAAAAAAAACAACAAAATATATTAACACTAATAATAATTATCGTTACCACTGAACGAACGTAATAAATTAAAACTTACCATAAAATAGAATTTCCCGGACCCCCAACAGTGGGCTACTGGCCCAAAAGCGACGGTTGAATTGCGTTTTTCGCCAGCCATGATTTTAGAGTCTGAAAAAAATAAAAATAAAAAACAAATACATTAATAATTAAGAGAGTAAATAAATAAACAAAGGAAACAGAAGTAGACTTACCGTTGAATAAAAGTCAAACGCCGTTGAATTAAAAGCAAGAATACTTCAGCCGAAGAACTGTCGTGAATAATCAAAAAATGACAATCCACGAGTTTATATAGGAAAATGAAAAGACAGAGAAAGAAAAATAGAAAAGGAGAGCAGGATGCAACAAACACAACGTAGAAAGAAACAGAAAGAAATAGAGGCGATACTAATTGCCCAGTGCATACGCACCTGAACGAGGTTCGCATCAGCAAAACTACAGTTCAGGGGCAATAAACTCGTAATACACAAAAAGAGCGAAAGAGAAAGAAAGTTACGCGTTCAAACAAACTTTAAAATCAACAAAAATGACCCATAAGAAAATAACATTATAGAAATAGACAAAACAAAACTAATTAAACTACACCTTTCAGGTGCCTGATGTTAATACAATCCTCGAAAGAAGAGCCAGGAAAGCGAAAAAATTTCTCAATTGAACGATTATCAAACACACCAGGAATCTATTACGAAGAAATCGGAAAACTTAAAATCATTAAAGAAGTATGGAAGCTAGCCATCGACATAGATTTGAGACCAACACTAACGAGAGAAACACCATTACAAGAAGCGCTAAAAGCTCTACAAAAAATATGCGAGAAAACCGAACACGATTATTTATGTCCCACGATAACACAAACATTAGAACCAATGATGGAAAAATTACACCAGGAACTGGAAACAGTACAGGATCTAGCCAGTACAAAAACAGGGGAAAGAAAAAGAAGAGGTTTGAAAAACGGATTAGGAACTGTAATAAAAGCTATAACAGGAAATTTGGATGCAGACGACGCCCAGGAAATAGACAAAAGAATAGAAGAAATAGAAGCTAGACAAGGAAAAGATGAAAGAATAATAAGAGAAAACCTGCAAATTCTAAAGTCAACGTCAGACTTGTTCAAATACAACACGAACCGGTACATAGCAAATGTAGAATCATTGGAAAAAACTGTAAATAACATAGAACACGTTATTACAGAACAAGCAACGTCAACACTGGCAAAAGAGACAATAGACGAAAAAATAAACGATATTAGTCTGACAATAACGTCACTATTATACGATGTACGACAACTAACAAACCTATTAGCAGAAATCCAAATAGGAGTAATAAACCCAACAATTATCTCACCACGAAAACTGAGCGAATACTTAAAAGAAGCCTTACCCCATATCCCGACAGGATTAAGTTTTCCAACAAAATTAATACCTAGCGAAATGAAAAAACTATTAAAATCAACAGAAATAGGTGCGTATAACAAGGAAAAACAAGTAGTTATTGTAATAAAAATACCGTTAATAGAAAACAATGAATTCACTATAAACAAAGTCTATCCGTTACCTGTAAGAACAAACGGTAGCAAATTTCAATTTATAGAAACATCGAACAAATACGTCATAATAAATCGAGAAAACCGAAATTATATTATATTAAACGAAGAAGAGTTAGAAAAGTGCAAGCAGGCAGGAAATCAGTATTACTGCCATCCAAAATATGCAACGCAAGTATTAAACGAAGCAGCGCCTTGCGAAATATCAATCTATTTAGGACAAAATCCGGAAAAAAATAATTGTATACAAAAAATAGTAAAAGTGGAAAAAACCATAATCATCACGTTAGAACAAAACGGAAGATGGTTATATGTAGCGCCAACAAAAGAAACTTTAACTATTAAATGTAAAAACGAACCGATCGAATATATTACACTTATGGACACAGGAATTTTGGCTTTAGATGGGAAATGTTCCGTCACCACCGCTGATTATCGATTAGAAACGATAACAGAAAACACTCAAAAAGAGTTTATAACTTTCTTACCCCAACACAATCTAACATACCAAATAGAAGAACCTATCTCAGAATTAAAACTTTTCAACTACACTATACCACACAAAGTAATAACTAATGCTTTGGAAGTCAACAATTTAGGGGAACGAATTGAAAATCTGAAAAACAAATTGGACGATGAACCACCATTCTGGTCACACACATTTCACACAATTGGAAATTACTCGTTAAGCACTATTAGCATTTTACTGTCAATCACCGCAATAATTGCATATATTATTTACAAAAAAAGAATATGTCGTCGAACAACAAGAGTAATCAACATCGAAACGCCAATTGAAATCACACAAACATCAAGTAAGCCTTCGACACGAAATACAGGTATAAAGGTACAATACTTACCACCGAAAAACTCACCAGACACTGGAACTTTGTAAAAACATACAACCTGTAAAACTAAATTTGTAAGCCGAGAGACCAAAAAAATAATATCATAATTTTATTGGAAAAGGGAAATTAATACTAAAAAAAAAAAAAAAAAAAAAAAAAATAATAATAATAATAATAATATAATAAATACTGAAAATTTGGTTTGCTATGAATAGCCGAAACAGGGTTTCGTCTCATTAAGGGGGGAGGATTGTTATGCCCCAAATAGCAACCTCAAATTAGGAATGTTGAAATCATGATAAAGTATGATCGAGCACATTCCTCGATCATAAACGCACGGGTCTATCGACCTCGCGCGAGCTAACCCTGAATCGCTGACAACGCAAGTTCATTGAACGTTAAATGTTCCATTAAGCAACTATCATGAAGCAACAATCATGAAGCAATAACAATATCAGAAGGGGTAAATTACCAATATTCTGGGGGAAACATGTAAATCATTAAAAGGAGCAACAACGCCCAAAATCGGCAGTCTGCGTTAACAAGTTAGAAGTCTACGACTATCTAACAACAAATTGGTCTCGAGGCAAACACACCTCGACTTTGTAAAACTATCTTATTCTCAATAAACCTCATAGTATTTTTGTACAATATTGAGTTGGAGATTGACTCATTTTGGCAAATCCTCGAATTACCTGTCCTCGACAACTCGTCCCTACGCTGACGAAATTCGCGGGCATAACAAACCAATCTTATTCATTTACGCGATTATTAAATAATCGCGAGGGTCGCATTATGCGGTTTCTAAACGTGTTATTATATCTAAAACGATTAAATCTAATCATTTACACGATTATTAAATAATCGCGAGATTTATCGTACACCTGAAAAGGTGAGAGTTGCCCACGGGCTAATTTCCAGCCACGTGCACGGCGTAGCCAAGATGGCCGCCGCGAGGGTCTAAGCGACGCGCAATCCCTTGTCCCAGTGCTATGGCCCTACTTACGTATCCAGAGCGACGAGCGAACGCGGTGTCTCTCTAACAGGTCCTGGCAGCAACTGTTCGGCGGGCCGCTCTCGCGCTCACGTGCCGGCCGGCTCCGCCGGAACGTGAAGGGGGTAGACACGGTGCGCGAGAGGCTCACCGCGAGGACGCCAAGTATCGCGAACAGCGAGCTTGACTCGGCGCGAAATTCAAACATGATAGAAAACTCAGAAACTGGTTTTCCAAACTCTTAACCCGATAAAACGATATTTTCTAAAAGAAAATACGAGGGTTTTACTGTACGGGCAGCCTCTCCGGGATGTTAAATTATCGGGGCAAACGAAACTCAAAAACCCAAACATAACCATAAAAATTCAGCCACGGGTACCTGGGGGCAGTGATGGCTGTTATCCAACCCCGCAGCCTCCCAACTAAAAACATAAACGGAACTCCCGTCGAATTTAACATCCTCTAAATGGAGCACTAGCATCTCAGCTAGATTTTTACTATTCCCGAACAGGTAAACAGATAGCATTGAAAATCGAAGGGTAACACGGTAATATTTCGGTTATATTCTCCACTTCGTTTCAATGCTAACCGAACGCGACTCAAATAAAACGTAAAGATAAACGGAACCCGAATAACACCATATGGCGAGAGATTTAACTTCAAATCACAAACTCTAAAGAGTTCGAGAGTGTCGTTCAATAACCTAAAGCGTATCAAAGGAAAATAGGAATGGAATTATGGTTTTTCGGGCCTCTACTCACGCTTCTGCTGCATAGACGGGATCGCCGTGGAGATCCACGTCACAATACATTTTATTTTATTGATTGTGTTCGTAAAATTTTAAAATGTTTTATGTTCTTGTTTTTGTTTTTAGAAGGTGGTATTCCGTCGAGTAAATCGGCGGAGAATGGACCGTCAGGAGGAGCGTCGAAGGTTGGAGACCTTCGATACACTCAGGGGTTTCGACGTTTTCGGGATCCGGTGGGTGTTCGAGGGACGTCTCGGGAGAGACGTTCATCCCGAGGATGATTGACCACCCGGCGTGGTCCTACCCTAAATGCTAAAATTTCACTTTTTTTTAAATACATTGAAGAAATTTTTTTTTCAATGCCGGCATCGTACGCCGCGAACTCAGGATCAGTCCTGAGTTCGCGGCGTACGATGCCGGTTATTAAGAAAAAAAAAATTTCTTCAATGTATTTAGAAAAAAGTGAAATTTTAGCATTCCTTCTCCAGTGGAGAAGGGATGAATAAATGTCAAATTCTTTTGTATTTCTGTGTTTGTGTTTAACTAGTCACCTTTCCTTTAGTTTGTAAGAGGAAAAAAAGAAAAGAGAAGAAAAATAGGGGGGCGGAGGGCAGGGGAGAGTTTACTCTCCTCTGTTCTCCGTCTCCTTTTTTTTTGTATTCATTGAGCTACCGAATGCTGAAAATGTCGGTTACCTCTTTATCCTTTAGACGCCAGTTTTACCGACGAGGTAGTGCGGCTGCCAAGTAGGTACCGTTTCGTTTTCTTGGGACTTGTCTGGGCATGACGGGTATAACCTACTTACTTCGCCATCGCTGGTTTGTGTCGGGGTTGGTTTTTGTGTGATTGGTCTGTAGGTGTTTCTTCGTCGTTGTTTTTTGGTTTCCTTGATAAATGGAGGAGGAGATTTGTCACTGAGTCCCAGATTGAGCCTATTAGCCAAAGGCTCCATCCGAAGATCGAGTGTAATGCGTAACCGTGCACTAATGTGTCGATTACGAATGTAATTGTTTTCAGGATCATCCATATACCAAGTAGTGTGAATAGTAGCGCTGAATGAGCCAACAGAATTGAAGAATGTGTACATTTTACCCCAAATCCTTTCCACAGATTCCTGGATAACTTTGTCGTTTACCCAGTGGGTTATTGATATTCCCTGATCGGCTGCACTATGTCCTGTCGCTCCTCGGGCGATAGTGTTTAATACTGCAGTTTTTTCTATAGGGAACATGATGCTAGTTCTTAAGTTTTCGAGATCTTGAGAGGAATATATACCGCTTTCGGCAAGAAACGCTGGTGTGATGTATTTCCAAGAAGGTTGAGTGCTAGCTGTGATTACGGCTGGTGCTACTGCGGGGGCTAGTGCTGGTAAACTTTGGTACCAATTATTGTTTACGAGGAACATGGGAGAGAGAAAAGAGTTGCACTCGATTTGGTGTCCTGTCTTGGTAATAATTCTGGTTCTGGCCATCATAAACATTGATTCGTTCCCTCTTTTAATTGGGAGTTCTTGGAAACATTCTTCTGTCTTTCTTAATACAACGTTTACTGGTACACATTTTGCAAGGCGAATCACTTCTCCTGCTACATGTGCTATATAGCCTGGTTCGTTCATGTAATGGTAGGCGAATTCGGCTGGTGCAAGAGATGCGAATCCTAAGGTGTTACGGAGAACTCTTTTTTCTAGTTCGCATTCTTGTTTAATGATGTTATTATAGAGGCTTGTTATTTGGCTACCGAAATGTTTTGCTACGTAGACGAATTTCACGTTCATGTATGCGAATAAGTCCGTATTTTTTACCGATATTCTTTTCTTTGTGAATGTGTCACCGTAGATCTGTTCTAATATAAAGAGTTTTGAATGTTCTGTTTTTACAAGTTTATAGCCGCATACTGAGGTGAATCCTCTAGCTGCTAACGCGAAAGTAATGTCTTCGGACGTGATTGAAAATATCTCTTCACCGTTAATCTTGTCTTTTGTATCTTTAATCTTTTCTGCTATGCCGTCGTATATGACTTCATAGTTTTTGAAGCTGCACATTTCTGTAGGTATTGGGTTCCATTGAGTGAAACCTCCTTCCCAGTCAAGGCAGGTGCCCGTATTATGTTTACGCCGAGTACTGGATCGTAAAATAACTTCGTTTTGTTCGATATCTACTTCTGCTTCATACTCGTATATACTGATAAATAATTGACCTGTAACAAGTACGTTGTTCCAGTTTCCGTAGGGGTCTGAATATGAACCTCCTTGACAGTGTCCTTCGTAGTCCACTGTACCTGTTATTACGACTGATCTTGAGTTAGAAGAGTTCATTACTAAGTTGTCGAACAAAACGTTGTACGCTTGGTAAGTTTTAGTTGAATGGACTTTAAGACATTCTCCCGGTGAAATTTCTTGGATGTATTCGATGATACCGTTTTTTACTTCCGAGCTGTAAGAATTCATGCCGCAGTATTTAATTGTTCTATGTACTTCTATTTTGCATTGCCGTATTTTAATCGGTGAGAATTTTATTATTTGGAGAAGCTGAATTTTTGTTTTCGTTATTATTGGTTCGTGTATAGGAATGTCACATCCTCGAATGTCCAATAATGATAGTGTTGTTATGTTCATGGCTGGTGCTCCACAGTCGTACGCGATCAGTGTATAGCCCGGCTGGTACAGTTGTGTCAGGAGGGCGATGGTCAAAAACATCTTCCGTGTGTTGTCCATGCCCCTGTAAAGGTTCCGAGATTATAAGTGTTTGCGGGTATTTGGGTTTTTTTTTTTTTTTTCTAATGTGCTATTTTTGCCCTATCGCAATGAATTATTTTTCGTTTTTTGTTTTTTAACTCTATCTCGATATCGTTTTGATCTGGGAATGTTCGCGTTATTACGTATGGACCTTTATATAATTGTCATCGAATTTTCCTGTTTTTGGGTTTTTGACTAAATATATTTTATCACCGACATTGAATTTTACGGGATTAATTTTCTTGTCGTAATGGTCTTTTGATTTTTGTTTGGCTTTTTCTAGATTGTTATGAGCTAATTTTCGTACTTCTTGTAATTGTGTTGCGAGGTTTTTAACGTGGTCATCGTATGTAATTATTTCATCCATGTATGCGAATTGAGAGGGTATGCGAGCTTCTCTACCTAAGACTATTTGGTATGGTGTAAATTTTGTCCCTTCGTGTACACTTGTGTTGTAGGCGAAGGTGGCGAGTTTAAGCCATTTATGCCAGTCTTTTTTATTGGTATAGTGCTTCAGGTAATCTGTGAGTACTTGATGGCTACGTTCGAGGGATCCTTTCGATTGCGGGTGGAAGGCTGTAGTTTTAATTTGTTTGATTTTGAGAACTTTCGTCAGCTGTTTCGTGACACGGCCAATAAATGCTGCACCTTGATCTGTTAAAATAATTTTTGGGCAACCGAACATACATATGAATTCTGTTACCAATGCGTAAGCGATTTCGTTTGCGGTCGCGCTAGTGAGCGGAATCGCGAAGGAGAATTTAGAGAGATTATCTTGTATAGTGAGAATGAAACGATGACCTTGATCGGGCACTGGTGTAATCGGTCCAACTATGTCCATTGCGATCTTGTCGAATACGTTGATCGGGGTATCGGTGAGGACCATAGGTTGTTTCGTTTTTATTCGAACTAGTTTTCTCCTTTGACAACTTTCACATTGTCTAACATAGTCTTCTACTTGTTTCTTGAGATTGTCCCAAAAATATTTTTGACGAATTCGGTTGTATGTTTTCGTTACGTCTTTATGACCTGCAATCGGGGATTCGTGGCATTCTCTAATTATACCTTCTCTATCTTCTTGAGGTGAGGTGATGATTTCGTCTTTGCAAATTTTAATTTGGATATCTGTATTTACGAAAATTTCGCGAATTATGTTTTTTATTTTGATCCAGGTTGACCGGTCAAAATTGTTTCTTTTTTCAGATACTGTTGATGATTTTATTTTTAGTTCTTGCATTTTTGTTTTCAAGTTCCTAATTGATTTTGTAAAGTTTTCTTGGGTTGGAGGTGATAAGTCATTTTCTTGAATTACCAACGCGAATATTTTCTTGTTGCTGTTTTTTGTGACTAATATTTGACCTACTTTCAGTACATTTCAAGGGTTTAGTTTGAGTAGACCCAATTCGATTAGTCTTTTTCCGATTTCGTTTGAGACTGTGCCGTCGGCAGATATAAAGCATATATAATTATCTTTAATCATTTCAAGATTGTCATTTGTTTCTATGATGTTAACTATGCTTGTTTCTTTGTCTTCGTTGTTCATTGTTATGTCATTTGGAGATCTTCCGGCGATGGGGGATATTGCATTTTGTGGTGGTGAGACGATTTTTACAATCGGTGTAAGGGGATAATGTGTCTGTATATTTTCGTTTTCGGAGAAGGAGTTTATATCGTTTCCTCGTTCTTGGGGAAGAATTTCATAATCTGATGGTATTTGAGTCTCGTTTACTGACGGTACATTAATCTCGTCGTTTGAGTGTGTTTGAGTTTCGTTTACTTGTGTTGTGGTGTTTAGTTTTTCTATAGAGTTTTCGTTCGCTAGATTTGTACGTTCTTCACTCATTGCTGTCGTACAATTTTCACCAGTATTTATAGGAATATTTTTTATTGGACTTATGTGGGTTTGTACCATAATCGGTTATATGGTTGGCCCTTCTATTTCCACTAATTCGTTGTTTGTTTTTTTGACGATTTTTCTCCGTTGGATTCGTTTTTTCGTTTCGTGAGTGTGTTCTCCTGTTCCAGAGCAGAATATACACTGTCTTGGCTTTCGTATTCTTGATGATTTACGAGTTGCTTCTAGAGGTGGTTTTTTCACTCTTGGTTTCCTCGGAGGTTTAGGGATTTTCCAAGCAGTTTGAGTATTAGTTTTTTCTACTACTATATCTGGGACTACTCTCTCTTCTATCGTTTCTATGCGTATAGGATCGGGATTGTCCTTCTTTTGTGTAGTATTAATTTCATCTGGTGAATTTATCTCCATGGCTTCCTCTACTGGCATGACATGAATTTGATGTGTGGTTTCATTGTTTTGAGTAGGATTTTGTAATTGTTCCTGTTCTGATTCTTGTTTTTGATTTATCGTTAGCAAATTCTCGCGTATTGGTGTGGAATGAGTGTTTGAATTTTCTTCGTAGCCTGAAGTTTTTCCAGCCGTGAAAAGAAAGCGCGAAAAGAAAGCTGGAAAACATTATAACCCCCTGGTTATAATGTTTTCCGGCTTTCTTTTCGCACGTCTTGCAGGGGACGGTGTAAAATCGGCTGTACCGGACGTACGTTTTTCGAGAATTTGGTGTGCGGATTTCCGGTGGAAATTATTTCCTTTCGACATAGAATTCGTTTTAGGGGTTTGGCTCATAAAAGGAGTTGAGCTCTGAGGAGTTTTGTCGAATTTTTTGCTTACCCTTGGTTCGGGTGTTTTTGGGAAATGTGTAGAAATGAAAACATCGACTGCTTGCTCCGCAATTTTGGGGTTTTCCCTACCTGTTTCAATTGTTATTGGTGGTTTGTAAACTTCGTTACTTGTTTCTTTATTCACAGGTGTGGGAGTTTTATGATTTGTTTCATTTTGTGTGATTACGTGGGCGACATTGTCCTCGTGTTCGTCTGATGAAGACGATGATTGATATTTCGAAATATTATGGAATGGTAAGTATCGTCTAACGCGATCTCTTCGTTTCATTAGAATTTTCTTCTTGCGTTCATCGTACGCTGAGTAGAGTGCTTGGTTTTCTGAGTTTTCTACTTGAGATTCTCGATTTCGATTTAATGATAAGTTCATTTCATTTGGATTAGTTGTTTTAGGTGAACTTATTTGTTGTTGATTTTGCAAATTTGTGTGAGTTTCTGAACTAATAGATTTAGACAAGTTTGCTTCTTGATTTTGCTCTCGTAAATTCATATGATGTGTTGCATTAATGAGTTTAGATGAATTTATTTCCTCGAGCTTTGGAGTTTGATTTAGATTTAGTGAAAAGTTCGTTTGCCCTGGATGGAGCGATTTAGGAGAACTTATTTTTTGTTGCACTTGATTTTGTTTGAGATTTAGAGACAAATTCGTATGGTGCTCTGAGATATTGGATTTAGACGAATTTGTTGGTGTTTGTGTTTCTTTTTGCAAATTTATATGATGCTCCGGAGTAGTAGATTTAGATAAATTTGCTTTTTGTTGCTCTCGTAAATTCGTGGACGAATTTATTTCTTCGAGCTCTAGATTTAGTGTCCTTTTATTTTTAAGGCTCTTATCAGACAATTGATCAGGCTGCTGATTTGGGTTCGAGAATTTGTGAGATTCATTGGCTAACTGATTATTGCACGTTTCTCTCGGAATTGCCGTGTCGCTATAATCAGTTAGTTCTGAATCATGATTTGGAGTGGGGGAGTCCCGTGGATCTCCCTCCGAAATAGAATTAGAAATTCTTGGTTTCTTAATGTTATCTTCCGAATTAGAGGTAGAGGGATGAGGTCTGGCGATACCTGGATTTAGACTAAGTCGTTTTCCACCTGTTTGGTTTTCGGTAATTCGCCATTTGAATTTGATTGGAAGAGCAATGGGGTTACGCGATAATGCGTCTGCGTTAGTGTTTACTCTTCCTGGTTCGTACTGGATTTTGAAATCGAATTCCTTTAAACGTTCTCTCCATCTCAGTACACGAGATGTCGGATCATTCATAGAATTGACCCAGACAAGTGGTCGGTGGTCGGTCAATAGTGTAAATTGCCTGCCGTAAAGGTAGGGTCTAAAGGTTTTCAGTGCGAAGACCACTGCGACCATTTCTTTCTCGGTTGTGGAATAGTTCCTTTCTGCTTTATTTAAGACTCGAGAAGCTGCTGCTACCATTGGGTCTTCTCCGATTTTGCCTTGTGAGAGGATTGCGCCAACGGCGTAATTGGATGCATCTGTTGTTACGATAAACGGTTCGGAAAAGTTTGGATATTGAAGTATGGGCGTGCAACACAGCTTTTCGCGTAACGTTTCGAACGCTAATTGATGTTCTGAGTTCCAGTGGAATTTAACGTTTTTGCTCGTGAGATCTGATAAAGGTTTTGCTATCTTTGAGAAGTTTTTTATGAAGCGACGATAGTATCCGGCTAACCCTAAAAATTCTTTTACGTTCTTAGGAGTTTTTGGGACTTGGAATTTTTTTACAGCTTCGATGTTTTTAGGGTCGGGTTTTAATCCGTCTGCTGAAATAAGATGACCTAGATATCGTACTTCTGTTCTCAAAAATTCGCATTTATCAGTTTGGAGCGTTAAGTTAGCGTTACACAAACGTTCTGCGAGTTTTTTGAATTTGGCCTCGTGTCCGTCTATGGATCGGGCATAGATGACTATGTCGTCCAGGTATACAAAAAGGTCGTTACCCTGTAATCCTTTGAGCACGAGGTCCATTAAGCGTTGGAAAGTAGCTGGTGTATTTTTTAATTCGAAGGGCATTCTGTTGAACTCGTAATGACCGTGGGGGGTCGTAAATGCCGTTTTGTGTTTATCGTTTGGGTCCATTTCTATTTGGTGGAACCCGGACGCTAAATCGAAGATAGAAAAGTATTTTGCTCCGCCGAGTTGGTCTAAGATATCAGT
>JACEOJ010002490.1:0-10302 GCA_013761285.1 Campoletis sonorensis | reverse complement strand
TAAGAATTTTGTACTTTTTTGGGCAGTTTTTTTCTGTGAAAACAAATGGAAACGGGGGTCAACAAATGTACTTGTCCAAGGTTTTTTTTCCCCGGTTTATATCTATTCCTTCAATCCATTCTTCCACCTTTCTTCTTGTATTTTCTTTTACCGTCTCTCTGCTTTTCCTACACATCAGCACATGTTCTAATGTCTCTTCTTGTACTTCACACATTCTACACATCCACTCCGCCTCTCCTTTCTTTCCCACTCTTCCTATATTTCCGCATCTTATCCTGGCCTACATTTCTTTATCTCCTCCTTTTACATCTTCCTCATTCCAGTATTTCCAAGGCTCATCATCATTTTCTACAATATCCTCATACATATTGCAGTATGTCGACTCTTTTATTCTTTTCTCCTCTTTATCCAGCTCTTCCTTTTTTAAGTTTTCTAGTCCATCCCTCATTCTTGCTTCGATTTCCTTTACCTCTCTTCTTTCCCATATCATCTCGATTACTTCTTGTATCCCCATCTCGCACAATGTTAATTTTAAGTTTTTTCCCCATTTTGACGGTATGTTGTTTATTAACGCTCTTATTTCCTCCATTAGACATATTTTAGGCCATCTTTCCTCTGTCATTTTAATTATTTTTAAAATGTATCTTAGCGCTCTTCCCCTTATAACATACTTTATGGTTGGTACTCCTAGCTCCCTTCTCCAAATATAATTCGGCGTGTTTCTTCTTACTCCTAATGCCATCTTCCAAAATCTGCTTTGTATCCTTTCAAAAATGCCTATCTCTCCGAATCCCCATACCTCCACTCTGTACATCACCCCCGCTTTTACAATTGCGTTCAGTAAATACAATCTTTCTTCCATTATGTCTCTACCTGCCCTTTTCCACACCCCCCATACCGTATTCATGGCCTTTTGTGCTTTTCCTGCTGTTTTTTTTCCATGTGCCCATATCGAATTTTTACTCGTGAACCAGTATCCTAAATATTTAAATTCATTTATTATTTCAACTTCTTCTCCTTTGTATTCCCACTTTTCTTCTTTCTTGGTCCTTCCTCCTTTCCTAAATATCATTATCTTCGTTTTTTTTGCATTTACTTCCATCCTGTTCTCTTCTGACCATTTTTCTAAGTCCTTTAATACGCTCCTTAATCCTTCCACCGTTTCCGCGATTGCAGCAACGTCATCCGCATATTTTATAGCGAATATTTTTTCCTTCCCAATGACTACTCCTCCTTCATTTTTCTTTTCCCATTTGTCTTCTAAGTCATCTATATAGAGGTCCAAAAGAATTGCACTTAGAGCGCATCCTTGTTGGACTCCTCCGTTTGTTTGGAAATTCTCTGTAACCGGGCCAAAAATCCCCTCGCCGGAGAAAAAACCTTGGACAAGTACATTTGTTGACCCCCGTTTCCATTTGTTTTCACAGAAAAAAACTACCCAAAATAGTACAAAATTCTCAAAAAATTGGCAAGATCGAAAATGATTTACCTTCAGCACTTGTTTGGGAATGAGCCATTTAAATGGCCCGCTCGAACTCGCGCTCCTAGCGCGTCTCCACCGTCGCTCTCAAGCATGCATGGCTGGACGCCGGTTACCCGGTCGGTGGCGCCGCCAGCATGAAGAACGCGACAACAGGGTTCACGGCCATCTTGGACACTTGTTCACCGGCTCTCAATACGAGAAAACGTGCGCGCTCTTAATTCTCAGATAATTTGGTCATCTCCTCGAAATTCTCCTTTCGTTTGTGACACAATTGTTCGGAGTGTTATTACGAAGCGAACTCTCACTTCAGAATATCTCAATTCAGTGTACTCTCAACGGACTTCTCAGTTAAAACCACGCGGCCTTCTCATCAAAGAAATCGACTCGATCGAACACGTGTCGACGCACTCTTCGGTGCACGTGAGCGCTCAATTAGGCAATTAAGAGAATTGTACTCAGGTAAATTCAAGCTTAAAATAATTAAACAAAGTGTATTCTCATCAACCTTCTCGTCTTGAACTTTATTTTCCACCCTGAATCTCCCGCACGAATCCACCTTGCCCTCGATCAATTTACAGCGGCAAAATCCGGCGCAATTCCGGAACAGCACTAAAATTTATAATATCAATAATAGGACAAGTGTTTCATTGTCGCTTGAGGATGGAGTATTAAAAAAAAAAAGCAAAAAATAGTTGGGCATTGAAAAAAGTCACCAAAATCTAAAAAAATAAAAATAGGTCAGAAGAACAGAGTCCAGAAAAAAAATTGGAATGAGAAAAAACTGGAAAAAAAAATTTTTAACGAAAAAAATTAAATTGAAAAAAAAAAATTTCGGCCGGAGTACTTGGCGAGTTTTTTTGCTTAGCTAGGATCACGTAATATATTTCTCATGGTACGACTTGCCAAGTACTTCGGCCGACATTTTTTTTTTCAATTTAATTTTTTTCGTTAAAAATTTTTTTTTTCCAGTTTTTTCTCATTCCGATTTTTTTTCTGGACTCTGTTCTTCTGACCTATTGTCACGTCCGGAGAGGCGTGAAGGAAAAGATCGGGTGTTTGAACGTCGAGCGGTAAACGTTATGTCCCATAAGCTTTTCCCTGCAGTTTAATATGCAGTGCGTTTTTATAGATATACTCCTAAGAGTGTCGTGGGCGCACGCCGATAGACCTCGAGAAGTCTTGCTTTATCTTAGTTGTGACTTGAGGAAGGAATGGTTATCGGTGAAGAATTAAGAGATTTTGTATGTTTAAGCACTCTTTAATATAACGATAATGTTAGTGAAAATACAATGAGAATGGATAAAGAGATCCTAAGACTCTTTATACATTCGTTGAATCATAATATTAGATAAATACAATAGTTGAATACAACTTGGTATGTAATATAATTTGTACTTTACCGGAAAGGTGTCTTTCGTATTCTTTGGTCTGTAGAGAGATACTTATTCTTTGGTGAGTTTTATTAGATGATCGAAAATATTCTAAGTCCTTATTTGAATAAAAGACTTTATTACTTCGACTGCTGGACTTTACTCGTACTCTTCTACGGAAGATTCGAGGTTTGGGCAGAGATTAATTATAAGACGGCTAACCGAATGACAAATCGAACTACTGCTAACAGTATAGACGCGACTCTAGGTACGGAACGAAATGCAAAGCGCGATGAAAAATCACGGCTTTTATAGGGTGAATTTAGGGAAATTGGTGGGGAATTGATTTTGGCAAGATGGGAGGTTTTTATGATCTTGTTTTGTTGACCTAATTTAGAGAAATAGATTTGGTCAGTGTCTTAGTGATAATGGTATAGTTTCTATGACTGTAACTCTTGAAGCTGGGTAAGATGTTTATGAGTGTTGGGTAAACATGAGCGTTTGGGTCGCTTATGGCCCAGCAGGTCAAAGGTTGCTGCGTAGTATCGGCTATGATGCTTTTCTTGAAGGAAAAGCCTTGAGTCCTAACTTTATATTAAATGTTAAAAATTGGCAAAATTTTACGTCGGTTGTGACACTATTTTTATTTTTTTAGATTTTGGTGACTTTTTTCAATGCCCAACTATTTTTTGCTTTTTTTTTAATACTCCATCCTCAAGCGACAATGAAACACTTGTCCTATTATTGATATTATAAATTTTAGTGCTGAAGGTAAATCATTTTCGATCTTGCCAATTTTTTGAGAATTTTGTACTATTTTGGGTAGTTTTTTTCTGTGAAAACAAATGGAAACGGGGGTCAACAAATGTACTTGTCCAAGGTTTTTTTCCCCGGCGAGGGGATTTTTGGCCCGGATATCATTTCTTTTTTCTGAACCTTTCACTTCCATCAATAAATTTTTGCATTTATGGTCCGCCATATTGGATCTGCCATTTTGAATTCCGAAATTTTGGGTGCAGATTTGTATGCGGCGACCCCGAATCCCCCGACTTTCGCTTCCATATTAAACGAATTTCGCAGTTATCGCTCGCTATATAGTATCCGACATCTTGAATTTCCACATTTCGATAGTAGATTTCTGATCAGCGCCCCCTAAAACCCCCGAGTACCAACTTTCGCTTCCATCAAAAAACTTTAGAATTTATGGTCCGCCATGTTGGATCCGCCATTTTGAATTTCGAATTTTTGGATGCAGATTTTTAATCGGTGAACCCGAAAACTCCCGCGTACCAACTTTCGCTTTTCTTAAACGATTTTCGCAGTTATTGTTCGCCATATTGTATCCGCCATCTTGAATTCCGAAATTTTGGGTGCAGATTTGTAATCAGCGACATTGAAAACCCCCGAATACCATGTTTTGCTTTCTTCCAACAATTTTTGCATTTGTGGTCCGCCATATTGGATCCGCCATCTTGAATTTCTAAATTTTGTGTGCAGATTTGTAATTAGCGACCCCGAAAACCCCCGAGTACCATGTTTTGCTTTCATCAAACAATTTTTGCATTTGTTGGACGCCATATTGTATTCGCCATCTTGAATTTCTAAATTTTATGTGCAGATTTGTAATCAGCGAACCCGAAAACCCCCGAGTACAAAGTTTTGAGCTATAATTGCACGTAAGGAAAAATGTGTCTTTCAAAGGGTCAAATTGATATTTTTTTTTGCGTGAATTATTCCGGCCTTACCATCTGTCAACACTCGGATACAATTTGCGACTGTGATCTACAAATTAGTTCAAATTTTACCCACGACGGATCTACGAGAAGTCCACAAAAAACACGCTGTTTACGCGTCTCGCACTATACACCGTAAAAACTACCGTCAAACTTTCCGTGGTATGGGTACAGAGGAAAGGACCAATGGGAACTCGTTACTTTTGTCGCCGAAGACCGGCTTCGGTGGAAACGGGTTTTGATGGGCATCAAAACGCCTTTGATTGTGTCGTCTGCGCGCATATACAGACACGTGAAATTCTTCGATGTGTTGGAATTCTTGCATAATCTTGAGCCTGTGCAAAGTTTTTTCTCAGCAAATACGGCATTAATCGTGCTGATTTAAGGCTCAATCGAAAGATTTTTTCTTAATTAGTCTCGAAACCAATTTTCAAGTCATCATCTGTCTCCTGAGCTTCGTAATTCGAGAAAATGTCTTTCAGTTTTTACCCCCACCACCGAAATTTACTTTATTCAGAGATAATATACTCTGGCGAGCCTCGGGCCAGCAGACGACAGACAGAGCTGTCAAATGTACTTGTCCCGAGACTCTACCGAGTCTCTTGATTTTTCCTTTGGCTTGTACCTCCGCTCTCGTTTCCTTATATATTCCTCTAATCATTTCTAACATCCTTCCTCGAATTCCTTTCTGCTTTAATTTTTCCATCATTTTTTCCCTATTAACCCTATCAAATGCTGCTCTGAAGTCTATGAAAGCCACGTATAGTTTTCCCCCTTTGTCTTTTAGCCTTTTGTTTATTACTGCGTTGATGTAAATATCTGTTCTCTCATTCCTCTCCCTTTCCTGAATCCAGCTTGGCTTTCCTTCAATTTTTTGTTTTTTTCTATCCATTTACTTAACCTTTCTGCCATCATCTTCGTTAGTATTTTATATCCCTCATCTAGCAATGAAAGACGACTATAATTTTCGGCTTTATCCTTATCACCATCTTTATATATTGGTATGATCCTTGCTGTTTCCCATCCGCTAGCTAATATTCCTTCTCTCCATAAGTCATTTATCACTACCCTCAGTTCCTCTCTTTGGACTGTTGGCAGTGCCTTTATGAATTCAACTCCTATTCCGTCCTCTCCCGCTGCTTTTCCATTTTCCATATCCCTTAGTGCTTTTTCTATTTCTCTCATTGAGACCTCATCATTGAATTCTTTCTCCTGCTCCCTTTCTTCCTTGTTTGTAATTCGTTTTTCCTTCTCCCATGTCCTTGACCTTTCTACTGTACGCTCTTCTTTCTCCTCTCCATTGAGTAGCTTCTCAAAATGGACTTTCCAATCCTTCTTCTTTATTTTCTCCCCTACAGACCCTCTATTTTTATTTCTAAACTTATTTATTGCACTCCACCATTTTGGCATATTTTTAGCTTTTCCAACCTGCTCCCAAATATCAAGCCTCCATTTCTCTTTCGCCTCTTTTATCGTCATTTTCATTTTTT
Organism: Campoletis sonorensis; assembly: GCA_013761285.1. Taxonomy (NCBI): domain Eukaryota; kingdom Metazoa; phylum Arthropoda; class Insecta; order Hymenoptera; family Ichneumonidae; genus Campoletis; species Campoletis sonorensis. The sequence continues at coordinate 4,226 of JACEOJ010002490.1, read as the reverse complement.
TCCTTTCCTCCCCCAATTCCGCTTTCCTTTCCCCATTTCTATGCTTAACAAATGCCTTCAGTTTTCTCCATACCATATCCCTCTGATTTTTGCATGCCTCATTGAACCATCTGGGCAGTCTCCTCCTGTTTTTATTTTTCTTTTCTGACTTCATTAATCCTGTCTTTTCTGCGGCTCTTATTATTCCTTCTTTGATCCCATCCCATCCCTCATTTTTTCCTTCTTTGCATGTTTCCTTTTGTATTTCTTCTGCAAATTTTTCGCTAGCTTTCTCATCCCACTTTAGTTTAATAATCTTTTTATCCACCCCATCCTCTTCGTCCTCTTCATCCTTTATATCTAATTCCTTGTCTCTCATTTCTACCAATGTTATCATTATTGGCAGATGATCCGACTCTATTCGATTCATTACTTCCATCCGTTTGACACTATCCTGTACCCCCCTGTCCACAACCATTACGTAATCAATCACTGATCCACAGCATTCGTCTCCCCCTCCTACAAACGTTACTTTACCCTCTTTGTCTCCCTCTATCCTTCCATTCAACACTTTCAGCCCCATATCCTCGCACAGATTCAACATTTATCTTCCCTCCGTATTCAACAATCCATCCTGGGACTTTCTTACATCATATTCCTTCTCATCTTCCTCTCCTATACATGCTTGCTCCCCCCCAATCCTTGCATTCATGTCCCCTAGTATTATTACTTTTTCTTTTTTACTTGCTTCCTCCATTATTACTTCTTTCAAGTCACTTTGAATTTTTTGTATCCCAATATTGTTATAAACCGTTATTATTGCCGTACTTTCTCTTTTCTTACGATTGCACAAAATTATCCCATGTTTCCATTCTTTAAAGTCCCAACACCCTTCTCATTTCTTCTTTATTATTATTGCCTGTCCCCCTTTTGCTCTTCCTTTTTTCACCCCTGTTTCCCTTATCGCAGCTTTGAATTTCCAGCTGAAATTCTGACGTAAGTCCTGAACCGCTTTACTCTCGTCCTTTTTATCAACCCATGTTTCTTGTAACACCACAATGTCCGCCTTTTCAATTAATTCCCACGCTTCCCCAATTTTGAATATTCCTGCTACATTCCATAATATCATTTACTCTCCGTGTCTTTCTTATCTACTTCCCCTCCTCCCTCAGTTGTTCTCTTCCTTCTTTCTTCTTTCTTCTGTCTTCTTTCTTCCCTATCTCTGTCTTCGATCGCTCGAATTACTCCGAAAAAGCTGTTGATCTTTTTGTTGGGGCTGTCTCTCGTTCCTGTCATCTCTTATACGTTCGATATCTCCTTTTCTATCACTCCACCTCCACCATTCTCCTTCCAAGTATATTTTCATGTATTTCACCTCCGCCCCTCTTCCGCATCTCTTTTCATTATTCGCTATTTCTCTTAACCATTTTTGTACTTCTTTTTCCCTTTTGGTCAGATCATCCTTTATCCAGATTTCCGTCCCTATCAATTCTCTTTTTTTTTTTCCATTAACTCCATCTTCTCGTTCCATTCCTTGTATCTTAGTACCATCATGCCTCTGTTTTCATATTTTGTTCTCGATTTTCTAGCGATATTTTGTCCGGTTTTCCTAGCTATTTCCTCTAAAAAAATTTCCTTCGAGTTTTCTTTTTCGTCTGGGAAATATATACGTACGTTGTTCCTTCTATATGTCCTTCTTTCTTCTTCTTCTTTTCTGTTTCCTTCACTTAACGGACCAGGTTTCCTTTTCCTTATTTGTTGTAAATTTTCCTGTTCCTCTCTTGCTTTTGAATTTTTGTCTTCTCTTACTGTTTTCTTTTCGAAGCCCTCAGATGTTTCTCTAATCGCATCTAGATTGACGTCTTTTCCTCCCTTTCTGCCTCTCCACGCGTTCTCCTCAGTCTCTCTTCTTCCTATATCCTTTTCTCTCCCGTTTATGATATTCATAAACATGTTCGTTTCTTCCTCCCACCATTTCCTTTCACGCACAGTGTTCTCTCTTAATTCTTTTACCATGTTTTTCAATTCCCAAGTTTCTTCTTTATTTATTTGGTAATTTATACACTGCTCTCCACTTTCCTCCTCACATTCTTCTTTAATTTTCAATATCTCTTCCTTATACCAGCGTTTCATCTGTTGTACACTCTCTTCTTTCATTCTTTTAATTTCCTCCTTCCACCAAATTGTTAGATTGTTCTCAAACTCTACCAGATGATTTTCCATTACTCTTCTCATTCTACTTTCTGCTTTCTTTATTTCATGCCACCAGTGTTTTCCATACATATGTTCTGCTTCGTCTTCCTCATTGGCTTCTTAGAAATCGTCATCCTTTCTCACTTCTTGTTTCTTCTGCTCCTCCTCTTTAAAACCTCCCCTTTCCACTTCACCCGGGTCGTCTACGTCTTCTTCCCAGCTCTCCCACCTTTTTCTAACATATCTCTCAGCCCTTATTCTCACCTGTCTTCTCTTTTCTCTCCCCACTTCCTCGCTTTCGCTGTCATCTTCTATCGTAACACAGTTTTCTTTTCACATCTTGTCTCCTTCACTTCATCGTCGTCTTTATGTTCATTCGCTTCTTCTTTTTTATGCCCTTTATCTCCCCTCTCTCCTCGTCCCCTTTTTGCCGGTAAGTCAGCTTGCTGTTTTCTGGTGTCACCATCTACCATCTCTCTGTTGACTTCTCTCACTTCACTACTTTCCATATACTGTTCTCCGACTTCCGCTACCTCCTTCCCTCCATTTTTTTTTCTCTTCTACCTCATCCATTTTTAACCTCCAAGAATAAGCTCCTTCTTCAACTCGTCAACTCTTCGCGTCGCTTTCCTCTTCAACACTTGCCTATTCTTGCCTGTTAATCTCACCTCACCTTATACACTTTTCTGCTATTTTTCACTGCTCAATCACTTTTTTCTCTATTACTTTCTCATTCCTTCACGGCTTTGAAAAAACACGTCTACCCGTCACGCTGTTCCAACCGGAAGTCCTTTTGCGACTACTACATTATTTGGATTTGGATTTTTATGATGTTTAGGTTTGTTTGGATTTGTTTGAGTTTAGAGAGGTTTGTCGTACCAGTGAGGGTTTTCGATTCCTCAGAATAATTGATCACACACAATTTTACACACTATATAATAGGTTTGGTTTTATTCACTGATGTTTTCACTTAATTTTAGAGTTTCACAAATTGGTTATTATTACAATGTTAAATTATTGTTAAAAAGGTTGATTAATAGTTTGTTTACGGCTCTGTTTTAGATCAGACCGGAGTTAACGATATAGGATTTCGGTGTTTTCAAGGACGGTTTACACTCGCCTTGATGAACTCGCGAACTTATATAAATTGTATTAGTCGCGGTTAATGAAATAGAGATTATTCGAAGAGATGTGGAGTCTCTGAGATTTCGGTATTAACTGACTGTTCTAATTCTGAAATTTGGGTCTTGGAGTTGAATTCTCTGTAGGATTTTTGGGGGTAGGATGACGTGGAAGGGACTGACTTTGTTATAGTTTAATTTTGGGATTGGTCGAGGAGTCGTTAACTTGGTTTGTTATTTTGTGATTGGGTCAAGTTATAGGGGAGACTTTTCCACGTGATGATTGGAGGAAAAGTCGTTGTGTTTTTCTCGGAAGATAGCAGGGTTGCCCTTGTTTCAAGTGGTTGCACGTGCGTGTTCTGGGTTTTGAAAAGTAGATTTTTACGACTTTAGGCGTATAGGAAGAAGTTGAGTTTAGGGTGGTCTAGTTTTCGAGTATCGATAGGTTTATGGTTTCCTGGCGAAACCATGTTCGTGAAATCTGAGATTAAGAGATGAAAGGATACTTGTTAAGAGTTTTTGTGTCTCAAGATTTTGGATGGTGTATTTGGCGACTGGATGTCGGGTCTGTTTGGAAAATGTTGTTTCTAGTTTTATGGCTTTCCCTTGAAAAAATAAGGGATGCTGTGTTCTCTTGGCGACTGAAAGTCGAGTGGTGTCTGGAAGACACGTGGCTCTATGAGTTTGTGAGAATAATGTTTTGGAAAAAGAGGACTATGTGTATAGCTATGTTCTATGTATTAACGTTAGAGAGTATATACGTGATTAGAAAGGGTTGATTGAAAAAATTTATAGGGGGCCTAGCGTTAGGCTAGGACGTAACAACTTTATGAAAGGGAAGATCTCTCGGACTAAATCTTTTGGCCTAATTACGGTAGAGAAAAATAAAAGAAAGAGAAAATCTGTAGGATCCATGAAAAGACTATAATGCAC
>JACEOJ010002474.1:0-11453 GCA_013761285.1 Campoletis sonorensis | reverse complement strand
ACCGCCGCCATGGCGAGCTGTGACGCGTCTGAGAAGCCGTGGAGATGAACACGAGCCCGTTCACTCGTGCCGAACCACCTTGGAACTGAAACAATCGAAACATTGTTGAAGTCTTCTCTGACAGCCAGCCATTTTTGAGAGACCGGAGTTGGGAGTGGTTCGTCCCACCCAATTTTGTGAAGCCAAAGCTCCTGAATGAGCATTTTGGCATTGATCGTGACGGGAGTGATGAACCCGAGCGGGTCAAAGAGCTGAGCGATTTCCGAGAGCACAGAGCGCTTGGTGAGTGCACTCTGTTTCGGTGCTGGCCGCGAGCTGAACGAAAAATTGTCCTCCTTGGGTGACCATTGCACTCCGAGTATTTTGGTTGTGCAGTCGTCGAATTTTACGATCACCCTGTCGTCGGGAGATCCCAACTGAGAGAGAATTGATGGACTAGAGGCGTGCCACTTTGCCAGCGGGAATCCGCCCGCGTGACAAAGTCCTTGAAGCTGTTGAGCCTTCTCCAACAGTTTTTCCTCAGTATCAGCCCCACAAAAAATGTCGTCTACATACCTTCCCACTTTTATAGACGGCACTGCGAGCGGAAACCGATGTCCTTCATCTTCAGCGAGCTGAAGCATGGTGCGGACTGCCAGGAACGGAGCTGCCTTTGTGCCGTAGGTCACGGTTGTGAGCTGGTAGGGCACGATGTTCTGGTGTTCGTCCGTCCAGAGAATTCGCTGGAGGTCCCAATCGTCCTCATGAACCTTGATTTGACGATACATTTTCGTCACGTCAGCCGAGAGAAGATGTTTGTGCCTTCTGATCCACAGAAGCACGTCTACGATGTTTGGCAGCAGATTGGCACCCGTGTGCATCAGATCGTTTGCCGAGTAGCCCGAGGAAGTCCGAGCAGATCCGTTGAAAACCACTCTCAGCTTGGTGGTTGTGCTGTCCGGTTTCAACACCCCATGGTGCGGAAGATAGTAGATTATCGGTTCCTCGGAACGCAACGTCGCCGTGGGCGCGCGCACCATGTGTCCCAAGCTCTCGTATTCGCGCATGAAACTCTCGTAGAGTTCCTTATATGCCGAATCCCGAGAGAGCTTGCGGAGAGTGCTTTTCAGGCGATGTTGAGCTGCCTGATATGAGTTTCCAAGCAGAGAGCTGGGCGAGTGCATTGGTACTCGCACGATGTACCGTCCAGTTTCGTCCCGGGAGTGCGTCTTCTGGTAGTGTTCTTCGCACTCTTGTTCTTGTGCGGAGAGCACCACTTCGTTGTCGAGAGGAACTTCTTCTTGTTCCCAGAATTTTGTTAGAGATTCCTGGAGTTCGTGCGAATCGAGATGCACAGTTCCAGAGTGTGCCGAGGGATTCCGTTGAGTTGTCCGAGCTGCCACCGGCCCCAGAATTAACCATCCAAATATTGACAGTTGAGCAACTGGCAATTTTGGATCGGCTGTGATCATTTTTGGTTTGATCACTTGTCCATAAACGTCTGCTCCCAATAAGACGTCGATCGGCCTTGAAATGTGGTATTGAGGATCTGCAAGGTCCAAGTTTCGCAGATGCGACCATCCGTTTGGTTTTACCTCGATCGACGGTAGAGCTGTAGCGAGTTTTCGAAGCACGTGAGCTTGGACAGTCACGTGTTCTTGTGAGTAGACCGAGCAGAGCTTCAATTGGACAATTCCCCTTGTTCTTGATGCTTGATTTCCACCGATCCCCGAGATCGGGAGCGATGACCTTTGGCGATGTAGTTGTAACGTTGTTACGACTTCTTCCGTCACGAAGCTGAGCTCTGATCCCGTATCAACCAAGAGCCTAACTTGGTGCGAAGTCACTGCGGTGTTGATGAGGCAGATTGCTGTTGCCAATAGAGTATGTTGGAGAAGGCCGGAGGTCCGTGTTGGGACCGTAGAGGAGGTCAAAGAGGAAGCCAAGAGTGGACCGATTGCTGAGGCGATTGGAGAGGAGACCGTGGAAGAAATGAGAGCAGAATTGCTCGTTGAGAAAGCAGAGTGCGAAAACGTGTTTGAGAGAGTTGTCGCTGAAGCGACAGAGTGCGAAAGCCCATTTGAGAAGGCTGGAGCTGACTCCTTTGAGTGCGAATGCCCCGAAAATGCGTGAGGAGTTGAGGAGACCGAAGAGTGCGAGCGTTTGATTGAGGAGACCGAGAGAGTTGAAGGTGTTAGTGAGTGGACCGTGGAGTTGACCTTGAGATCGACGACTGCTGAACACCCTTATTCCGTGCTCGAGCTGGTTCCGGGCTGAGAAGAGGGAGCAGGAACGTTGTGGAGCGAGGCCTCGTGCAAGAGGGTGTGATGTTTCCCCTTGCATGTTCGACAGAGGAGAGTGCTCCGACACGCCTTTGCGCTGTGTCGCCCGAGACAATTAAAGCAGAGCCTCTTCTCTACTATAAATGCTCGTCGATCCTTTGGAGCCTTCTCCGAGAATACCGAGCATGACGCGATATAGTGAGCTGCCTGACAGCAGTCACAAGCGTACCTGTTGGTATTTGCCGTGTAGTTGGAGGAGGCCTGCAGGCTGGTCTTCGGCTTGGAAGAGCCGTGAACCTTCTGAGGAGCACCCTTGCTCTTCGCTGCCCCGTCGTCCTCACGAGAGACGTCCATTGCCCTCAATTTCATGCGAACGTAATCCTCCACCTGTTGGTACGTTGGCGGCTCTCTCGTGTTCCCGAGAGAGAAAGTGAGGTCTTCTCGCATTGAGCTGTCCAGCACCCGAGTAAGGAGGTGAGCCCACAAAACATCCCCCATGTTTTTGGACTCCACCAAAGTCGAGACCGCCTTCGATCCCTCCGAGACGATATTGAAGGCTTGGCGAAGCTCCTTGTAGTTATTTGGAGAGCAAGGTTTGAGGTCAAGAGCCTTATCCAAATAAGTGGCAATTACTCGGCGCGTGTCCTGATAGTTGGCCACCAGAGTGTCCCATGCCGACTGGAGCTGGTCGCCTTGAAGAGAAAATCCTGCCACGAGCTGAGCCGCTTCTCCTTTCAGGCTCATTTTTAAATATTGGAGCTTCTGGACGTTCGAGAGGGTCTCCTGGTTGAGCACCATCGACTCGAAGAGCTCCGAGAAGTTATTCCACTCCAAAAATGATCCTGAGAATTTTGGCAAGTCGAGCTTGGGGAGCTTCGACTCCACGGAAGAGCTGGCCTGTTGTGAGCTGACCGGGGGAGCACGAAAGTGCGAGCTTTCCTCCTTAAGACGAGCGAGAAGAAGTCGTGAGTTGTTTTTGAGGTTGGTGACCTTCCACCAGAACCTCTCCTTGAAATAAGGATGGTTGAGATTTCCTGTGGGCCATGAGTGAGTGATCTCACGATGACCGAGCGAGACCTCTGCCCAGAGCTCGTCAATTTGTTGCTCCCACCTCATGATGGAAGAGCGAGGGGGATCTTGGCCGATGGAGTAGCCAATTGAGTCCAGAGTGGCACTGAGAAGTTGAGACCGCTCGTCTTGGGAGGCAATTTGAGCTGCCAATGCTCCGGTGATGCGAGCCGGTGAGGGAGACCGGTCGCGTTTGCCATCGTCTTCGCCCTGTGGCACGGCGAGCGAGATAACCGTTGAAGGCTTGCGAGACGGAGGGTCTTGCGAGCCAACCGGAGACTGCGGTCTGGAGCTTGCCGGAGTTGGAGACCGTGAGCTGGCCGGAGAGACTTGCCGTTGAGTTGGCGCAGAGAGCGACGGAGCCACGGCTTGATCTGCCGCTGAGCTGTCCTCACTCTTGCCGGTAGGATCCATTTCACCTTCCGTGTCAACCTCGAACACCTGATTTTAGGGGATGAGGAAAACATAATAAACCAAGTCCAAAAAATGAAAAATAAAGTGAGAACCGAGGGGATTTCACCACCACATCACTTTGAGCTGTCACGAGAGTCTCAAGAACGAAAGTAACCGAGGCTTTCGTTCAATTGCACAGAAATGTTCACACACATTTTTTCACATACAAAAATCTCACGCACTAGCCCTCGATCCGGCTCGAAGGACCAAATGTTCCGGAATTGCGCCGGATTTTGCCGCTGTAAATTGATCGAGGGCGAGGTGGATTCGTGCGGGAGATTCAGGGTGGAAAAATAAAGTTCGATACGAGAATTGCGATGAGAATACACTGGTTGTTTATTTGAAGAGGTTTACCTGAATACAATTCTCTTAATTGCCTAATTGAGCGCTCACGTGCACCGAAGAGTGCGTCGACACGTGTTCGATCGAGTCGATTTCTTTGATGAGAAGGCCGCGTGGGTTTAGATGAGAAGCCCGATGAGAGTACACTGAATTTAGATATTTTGAATTGAGAGTTCGCTTCGTAATAACACTCCGAACAATTGTGTCACAAACGAAAGGAGATTTGAGATGAGGTAACCAAATAAATTGAGAATAAAGAGCGCGCACGTTTTCTCGTATTGAGAGCCGGTGAACAAGTGTCCAAGATGGCCGTGAACCCTGTTGTCGCGTTCTTCATGCTGGCGGCGCCACCGACCGGGTAACCGGCGTCCAGCCAAGCACACTTGAGAGCGACGGTGGAGACGCGCTAGGAGCGCGAGTTCGAGCGGGCCATTTAAATGGCTCATTCCCAAACAATACCCCTAATGGAAACAAAAAAAACTGAAAATTGTAATTCCTAGAATTGAAGGGAAAAAATTCAATTTTGCTTTCATGAATGAAAATTTTGACCCTGAATTTCACTTTCAGAATGAAAATGCAACTTCAATTCGCGAATATTAATAACCAATAGAAAATAAAAGTGCACGTAAAAAATAAGAGACATTCAGCACAGCGGTAAACCATTTTCAGACAAACTGATTATAAAATTGCCTCGACCGGCTAAAGCAATTTGAAATTTCTGCTTCCACGCAAGCTACCTTTTGAAACACTTTGGGCCGGTTCATCTATATCGAATAACATAAAGGTATCTTATCAGCTTGGATAAATGATGACTGGATGAAAGTGCACATTCCTGTAAGACAGCGACGGACCATGTTTATCAAAACTTTAATATATGAATTCATTAATAGGTCTGATGAAAATGATGGTTTATGCTCTTATGCTACTTGATGTACCATGTGTATGAATTGATTCTTATTTTCACTTTATTCATAATTTTATATTTTCTGTTTAAAAACATAATTCTCATATCCGATTCTAATTTTGACTCTGTTCTTTATTTAATTTAGGGTAAGAGTGAAACGTGTCTGCTTCCTTGTTTTTTTTTTTTTTTTCCAAGGAAAAGTGAAAAGTAGATTGTCCACAGAATACATTTCCACATCGAAATACTTGATGGCAAAAGTAATTTAATCTTGAATGAAAAATTTACAAAAAGAATCGACTGCTACCAAACAATGAAAATTCGTATCAATAATTTGCAAAGAAAACAGTATTGCCGTTGAGCTTCATCTAACAACCATTATCTCTCATGCGAAAGAGACAATAGTTTTAATGTATTCATTAAGAATAGTAAATGGTCCATTGCGTCAGCTTTGGCAGTTTCATTCAGACCTAATGGACAAAGCGAAGAACCTCAATTCAGTTTACTACAGCCTGCGGTGTCTTCGGGGTATGCAAAAATTTTGACACAAACGTTTATTGCATCTCAGCGATAAGAATTTTAATACTATGAGAAGAAACATGATGGATGAAGGTGATACTGTATAGAAACATTTATAGTAATTCTGTTACAATACACACTACAGAATTGAAGAAATATTCAATATCTTGACTTTTTTGTCATAATTGAGGTTTCACTCGAATCTTGCGCAAGCCTGACCGAGTCATGTCATCATATTATTGCTGACATTTTGATGTATAAACTTGTTGGCGAAGATGTTCCTTGGATACAACGTTCACATAACCAGGGAAACTCCAGTTGATAAGAAAAGCTGCAGTCGAATGCCTGAAAGGAAAAGCGAAGAAAGGTAGCCTAGCGTGTAGAAGATTGGGAGTTTTTTGGTTGATTCCTAGACCGCAACTGAAAAGTATTGAAAATCATAATTCACAAGAATGGTCACATGTAAATTTTTGAAAATAAACATTTCATCAACACTCCTTGTTTTCACAAGTTTTTACTAGCCAAACTAGCTTTATTCCCCTCCCCGGGGAAAAAAGCCTGGACAAGTCCATCCGTTGGTGACTCCCTTTTCATTTCTTCTCACAGATAAGTCTACTCGCTCAAAAAACCTTGGTATTAAAAAACGTCTCGCGTAAAAAACCTTGGTATAAAACACACTCGCTTAAAAAACCTTGGCAAAAGGATCTCGCCTAAAAAACCTTGGGAAAAGAAAAACATATTGGCAAAAAACATCTCGCCTAAAAAACCTTGGTACCCCTCCCTCTGCCAGAAAAATTTGATGCCCTCCCAGAAAAACGATATAAAAAATGTCTCGCCTAAAAAAACTTGACCACTGCAAACTGAAAAAATTGAAGACACTTCAAAAAATACAATGAAGAACAACCTCACAAAAATCTTCCTGAAAATTCGAAACACCTTACATAAACACAAAAAATAGTAGTAAAATAATTATGTAAAAATTGATCATTTACGTTCAGCACTAAAATTTCTGATATCGATAAGGGGACAAGTTTTTCGTTGAGGTTTGAGAATCAACTAACCATTCCATTCCATTAATAACCATTAATAATAATACAGAATCATGTGTTGTTGAATTATTACTACTTAGAAAACGAAAATAATCAATGTTTCATTTACGTACAGGCATAAAATTTGCAATATCAATACCGGGACAAGTGTTTCCATACTCACTTAGAAAACGGAAATAGTCAACGTCCTTTTACGTACAGGATTAAAATTTACAATATCAATACTGGGACAAGTGCTTCATACTAACTTACTAAACGAAAATAGTCTTTATTTCATTTACGTACAGGATTCAAATTTACCATATCAATACTGGTATTACAAGTTTTTCAATGGTTTTCAATAATTTCCAATAATTCGATCACGTTTCTCGATACTGATCCATATGCTTAAGGTATTACTATCGCAAAATGGGTTGATTTAGGATTTTCCTGAAATTTTGTGCAGATGTTCTTGATATTAAAACGAACAACTTTTCTATAGGACGAAAAATTTTCTGACGTCTAGAATTTGAGATATTTAATTTCCAATTTTTTATTTTTCCCGTCTAAACCCGTGTAAATTGCAGTCGCGTTTCATTTATCAAAAATTGCAAGAAAACCGGATTTAGGATTTTCTTCAAAAAAATGTAACTCATAGTCAAGAATTTTTAGAATTTTTTGATACCAGAATGAAATATTTTTGACGTCCAGTTTTTAAGAAAATAAATAACTGATTAATAGAAATTATAAGAGTCCATCGGGGAGAAGTCTGCGATTCTAACGTGTGGCAACACCGCTCTGGCTGTGACGTATATGATGTACATTTCCGCACGAATTTCAAATGGGCAGAATCGTTCCATTTGTCTAGGTTTGAATTTTCACAATAAATTTATTTTTAACTTCAGTACTTTTATTCATAACTTTACTTTATTGATAACAACAGTACTTTCAATGATAAATTATTATTGAATAAATAACAAAACATAAAATTAAATTTCTTTTTGTAGTTGATTAACAATTTTCTCTATCACTCTTTTGTCTTTGGTGACCAATGGCTTATTATTCATATCTTTTTTAGATAATAATATCGCGATACCTTCACGGTTTTGCTCTGCGTACACTTTTTTTAAAATCCCGTAAGTTAATCTGGCTGTGATTAATTTTTTCAAAATCGAAGGGGACACAACGTTTTTGAGGTTACTCAGATGGGGTTGCATTAATTTTGACGAAACAGATTCTTTGTAATCCTTGCAATTGGCGATCAAATCTGATTTCGGAAGAAAGGTGGACGTTAGCTGTTCCAACATTTGTACGTCATACGTAGCTTCGTGAAACTTATTGTTTGATTCAACCTGGAGGAAATCCCTGGCTAAATTCTCCAATTTAAACAAGCCTTTACCTTTGCGATCGGGAAAACGCTTTTTTAACAAATTCAAACTATCACAGAAACCAGCGATTTTTGTGAATTGCTCTATCATTTAATTATTTATAATTGCCCGAAGTAAAAGGGAAGAGTCAAACTTGCAATTATGGGCAACAAGTATGCAGGGCATAGAAGATAAATTCAAGAACTGCTGGAATTCAATCAATGCGTCTATCAAAGGAACAGAGTTCAGTTGTTTTCCGCGACAGTACAACTGTCCATTGATATTTTGCAACCCTGTAGCCATGAATGCACCAGGATCTACTGGTTGAGTGGGATTGATGTAAATATTGCACGTGTGCTCTCCAAACTTGGCAGCAATTTGCAAAATATCGCAAGTACTCGCAAATCCCGACGTCTCGAGATCGAAAAAAATAATATTACAGTTTTCGATTGTCAAGGAAATAGTCGGTAGATTGTTAACAATAAAAGGTGAATCGATAATAGAATCCAAATCCTCTGTATCAAGATCAATACCGCAGTTTGACTGGTACTGTACACCTTCGTTTTTTTCTTTCGTTTTTCTCCACGATTCTCGCTTCAGAGCCAACAAATTTCGCTGCACTTTTGTTGATGGTAAACGAGCTTTGGCTACTCTTTGTCGTTTGATTTTTTCTCGATTTTCTGCATGACGTGACGCATGTGTTCCACATGGCATCGATAGTTTTTCCCGGACATTCAATATATATTTTTCCCCATCATTTTTCGCAGTTACAGAACTCGCCATTCGATAATCAGCTGATTCACTGAGGCTGTAACAACGATTTTTTGGTGCCTTATGAGCCATTATATTATTTAAACTCTCATTGCTCTGACTCGAAGCAGCCATTGAAAATTTGTGAGAATTTTTCGCATATTTTTCGAAGAGTAGAATCAATTTTTCATATAACTTATCATCTTTCAATTGAATGACGTGAATTCCTTGGGATCCGCGACACCACTCTCCACAATTTTCGTGCACTCCAAAAACATGATGAGGGATATTGCGTAAGGCATCTGCCAAATGAGCCGTTTTACCTTGGTTTTGCTTGACTGCATAACCAAAGCATTTTTTTAGATGCGGAATTGTTTCCTTTGGTCTCATCTCTTTATAATCTTTTTTGAGGTCGTATAAATCATTCACAAAATGCTTTCGAAGATGATTCATATCGGAGGGTTTAAAAATCGTTTCAGGATTTCCTCGTTGAACAGCAGCTATCGTAGAGCTGTCGTCGTCTCCAATGAGTACACGAACATTGAGATTAGCTTTTTTTAATATAGTGCTGTTATTGACGAGCTCTGCACCAACACTGGCTTCCATCGCTTTGGCACTTCCAGTAAAATTTAACCGGCAATCGTGGTGTTCTTGACTGATACCACTATTACAGCGTTTGCATTTGCGATTTCGGGTTGCAAAATCCAATACTTTTCCGCTTAAAAAACCAATAATCGCACCGTAGCCATTTAAGCTATTATAGCTTCGACCATTTCCACGCCTACTCCAACCCATTTCGTATGAAACTAAAATGTTTACGACGTCCAACAAGGCTGTATCGAAATTTCGATTATTTTGCCCTTCAGAATCTTCGTTAGCTGGTCCATGGTCCATCGATGTCTGCAGAAGTTGTACTTTCGGATACATCTCGTGCCTCAACTCTTCAGGTCTAAATGAAATTATAGAATAGGACAGGTAGAAAGAAAAGAAAATAGTAAAAAAACGAAAAAGGAATAAACAACCATTTGTGATTCTGGTTCATTTTATTCAATTGACGATTTTAAAAAAATGTACACCAAATATTTCTCGTAGAAAAAACACAAAAATATTATTTCGAGAAAGCTAATCTAAACATCCCATGATTCTTCGTATTAATAACTATTTATGTAAAATATTTATAATTATACAATAATTCTTTTACACCCCACAATTCTTCGAATTAATAACTATATCATTTAACAGATATTCTATTATTAAAAGTATTCTATTTTTTTAAATTAAAAATATATCTAGAGATGTGGCAGCGTCTTGACGCCAAGTTTGAAAAAGATAGTGTTCAAACGGCGAAGGCAAGACATGCAGCGTATCTATACTCCAGATTTGCTGATTTCTACTATATTCTTGAGCCAAAAAATCCGTCATATCGGAAACCAAATAAATGCGTACATTTTTTAAAACAATTGTTTCACGATATCAAAAAAAGAAAGCTTACAACTCCTGCGCTAACTCAACCATTTTTTCTAAAACGAGTTCTCGCTCTTCTGCAGCTGCTCGTTTACAACTTTCTTTAGCAGCTTCTTCTATCATCGGTCCTATTTCACGTTCATAACGTTTGAATAAGCTGTCCGTGATGGGAGGAATATCGGCACAAGCTAGAAGCTTGTTCAGTGTGCTGCAACCGATACCTGCATGTACAGCCCCTGTCAATCAAACAAAAAGAATATGTAATTTAAAACATTCTTTATCTATGATTACTGTACTGAATATCGATATAGCTAAGTAATGAGTAAATTAGAAGAAAAAAATAATTACCAAAGACGATGCCTGTAGTGATGTCCGAATGTCTCTCGTTATTTTTGGTTATGTGGAACCGGCCTGTTGAAACTTATGTTTTTATGCAACAATCAACACATAAAACCTCCAATATTGAAGTCAAGCCAGCACGTTTTTCTTTTTGAATATTGTCAAGACTTAGCGTCTTCTTACAACGACCACATATGAAATTTTTCCGTAATTCGTCCCATTGCACGAGACGTACGCCACTCAACTCGTCACTTGTTTTGCACTTGATTTTCTCCGATCGAACCTCTTCGCGGTATCTTTTCATTCCTAATAAAGCTTTCACTTATTTATCAATGACTTTCTTCCGAGCAAATCTCCCATTTGCTTGAAATTGTTGTGCCATTTTGGCAGTGTAAACACTGTAAACAACGATAGACTGTCACATAAAAATGTATAACGTCAGTGATCAGCGAGCGATGTTGCCACGTTTATGTCCCTGAGTATCGGACATTAGTGTACGAGCATGCGTATACGTCCAATATCAATGTATGCAGTCAGGGACGTACCAAAACTTTTGCTGCCCGATTCTTTAAAAAATATTTAATTCATTTGTAAACATTTTTGTTTTACACTATTATGTTTTAATTCGAGAATCAGGACTATTAAGACTGCATAGCATTTCAGATAAAACAATTTCCTCCTCTTTTAGGTTGTTCGGGATAATTTTTCTCTGGCCCCTCCTGCTCCCCTTCTTAGTGGTGACAGGAGCGATAGTTATACCTTAACGGCAGATGCCTCACCCGTACACGGGAACATTCAAAATCTTTTTGCTGTTTATACATTGTACCACAGGTTTTAAATAGAGGCCCCCAATACTTCTTGACAGTTTAAATTTATCACATCAATACTGGTACAAGTGTTTCAGTGGTTTTCAATTTCAAAACAACATTAATACAATAAAATTTCAATGGAAAAAATAAAA